>JAYDZK010000113.1:76905431-76917437 GCA_034509185.1 Euphonia xanthogaster
TGTCTTGATAAAACTGCTTTTCAGACCCTACAATTCCCATCTAAAGTAAATCTCTTTTCTCATTTTGGATTTGCTATTGTCAATATGCCCTTCAGGATTTACTTTTATTTTTCCAGTGTTCCATTCTAGTGAAAGAAAGCACAGAGAGGCTGATTTTGCAGATCATCCTAAACTGTAAATTGTTCCAGTGAACTTCAAGCGACAAGTTATACATACTATTACTTCTGTGCTCTAAGATTAAGCTCTCTTGAAAGTTTTTAACAAGGTAGAAGTGATTTGTCTTCATCTTGGTTTCTTAGTTAAATATCTTGACACATATATTTAAAAATCAGTTATTTTAGGGAATTTCTCTCATTTATGCTGTGTTCATACAATAAAAATACATCAGCTTAAATGTCACTTATTGAACCTTCAAAAAACAGACAAGTGTGTGATTCCTCACTCAGCAAATACAACTACCCAAACAATATTGTATTCTGTCAAGTTTCCCTTCTATTTGATAAAAAACATAATAAATATAGTTATCATTAAATTTTCTATAAATTAGTTTAATTTTCTATATATTAGAAGTTTCATGTTACCCACGTTGAAAGTTATAAGGATAAAGATAGATCTGCATTTTAACTCTTACATGCTTAAAAACTGTTTTGTTCACAAAAAGATAATCAATATATTTTTATTCTGACAAAAATAGTAGGTATATATAAGTAATATATATATTAATAATAATATATATTAAAATATAGTGTTTGTTATGGCATGTATTTGTATTCAGCATATTATTATATGGGTGGGGGAGATACTGCAAGGCAGGTATATCACTAAGGTACCTAATGAAAGTAGTATGTGTAAACCCCTCAGCCAACATTCCTCTGATTTATGCGGCAGGAAACATTCTGATTTGGAAGTTTAAGTGCCCAAGAGGAATAGAAATTCATCTTCTTGCTGAGACAGAAAAGAAACACAAAGGCAAAAGAAGGACTAAATCCAATTTGAGCTCTCACTGCTGGAGTTGGGACAAAAGTCCCGGTCAGTCTTCTCCAAAGTATTGCAAATGGTGTAATCATGAAAATGCAGCAAGTGATTAATAGTGAAGACCTGAAGTCAATTTATGCAAGATGCTATCCACTTTATTCAATGTATAATCATGAAATGTTAAAGCTCAAACACTTATCCACAAATTGTGATAAATAAATAATTGTTCCTTCAAAATTTTGTGTCGAATAAAATGTCTCTTTATGTCTCTTTGTCTAATGCAGACCAATTTTGCCTATCATCTGCCAGTTTTTCCCATGAGTTTATTTATGTGATTGAATTGAAATGTTTAAAGGGACATCACTGCTTCTGGTGTAGCTGTTCCAATATCAAATGATGTAGTCAGGGGTGAGGGAAAAATGCTACAGTCAGTCACTTCCATAGCCAAACTACTTATTGCTAAAACATGATTTTCTACAGTTAGACTCATAAAGCTGTGTGATTCACATTGAAGGGCAAGCTGAATTTCAAGTGTAATAGAATACTGCTGTTTCTGCAGATTTCAACAGGATGTACAGAGAGAGCAGTCCTTTATCTACAGCAGTTTACAAGCTTTAAAGGGAGCAGAGACAAAGCTCAACAGAAAGGATGGTAGACTGATATGGAACACATTAATATAGATTCAAAAGCTTACATTGGACACAAAATTGATTTAACTTGGATGCTGTGGACAAAGACAGGCCAGGATGTGTTTTGAAAAAAATCTTTGCAACAGTAACAAAAAAAGAAATATACTCAAAAAAAAAAAATACACACTGATGGAAAAAGAACAAAACCTTTTTGTTGCTTTTATTTTCTTTTCATTTCATTCCTACTGAAAGCGCTGGAGCAGACTGCCCTGAGAAGTTTTGGCATCTCCCTCACTGGAGATGTTCAATAACTGTCTGGATGCAATTCTGTTCAATGTGCTCTGTGATGGCCCTATTTGAGTGGACATTGGACCAGATGACCCACTGTGGTCCCTTCCAACCTGACCCATTCTGTGATTCTGTGATGATTTTTGCTGTCACTTCTATATGCTTATGCTAGCGTTTTGTCAAGATGCCAGAGCGTTTGCTGAAGGAAGTCACCACTTCAGTCTGGCAATTTTGCTGTGTAGTTTTAATTGCTATCAACTGTTATTTTGGCCTCTGTTCTCCAAAACACCTCTCTTCTTTCCAATAAAGTCCTTCAATGTTTTTCCAGGATGGTCAAATTTTTTTCTTTTGATTATCAACTTCACATACGTGTCTCAAAATTGATACTGCAAAGATGTTTGTAGAGGAACGGTTCAGTCCAGCTACTAGAATTTCAGTGGCTGTATGTCCTGTTATAACTTAGAAAGTCCATCTAAATTCAAGGATTCATGTTTTAACTAATTCTATGACATTTTTGTGCCCTGTCTTCATTTTCTGATTGTAATTCAGTAAACAGAGAAATTCCTTAAAAAGAAAATCAAATTTCATATTAAAAAAGAGATCAGAAGTTAAGTTGATATCTACTTTTATAAACAATATAACATCTGACTGTCTTGCAAGTTTTGGTCTATAAATGTTGAGACTACTAGCTTGTGCTCCCAGCCTTTATGCAAAGGCTATTTCTGTTGCCATTGAGTCTTGTCAAACTTCAGCAGATGAAAATACCAGGATACCTAAGATTAACAGGGCAGTTCCCATTTTTACCTGGCTGATAAATAAGAGAAAATATTCTTTCTGCATGCTCACTTTAACAAAAACAAAACAGCAACAACAACAAAACCCACCACAAAATAAAATAAACAAAAAAACAAAAACAAAAACATAAAACCAAAACAAGCAAACAAAAAAGGGGAAAAAAAAAACACAAAAAACCCCACCAAAAAACCCAAAACAAAGCAAACAATTCAAGGCTTCTATCTGAATATTATGACGGTCTCTTCTTGACCACTTTAAATATATTAATATAAGTAGACACAAAAGTAATATGTTACATAATTAAATGATGAACATACTGCTGATCATCATCACTGAAGAGAGCCACAAGCTCAGGTAATCATATTTGCTGGGCAACTGAGGGACAGAAAAAAGAGGATTCTAATAATTTAGTCCTTACATACAGTCTAAAAAGTTTACTTATGTATTTCTGTATTCTATTCTCTTTCAGAAACACACTAATGTTTTGTCAATGATTTTCATATCTTTTTGGTAGCACTTTTCTGTTAGCAGAGTCTGGGACAGGAAGGAAAACTGTGGTCTACATTGTGGACAGTAGTTTCAGAAAGCACAAAAACAAATGCATTTCCAGTTAGTTTCAGCAAAAGTTCAAAAAGTGCAATGGACTAGAATAAATTCTGCTGAAGGGGGTGAATCCTAGTATTGCTGGACAATGAAGGAACATATTGGCTCACCAGCCAATGTAGTCATGGAACAGAGGTTTCAAATATGACAGGCAGAACCGCCACATCTGGGGAGAGAGGGTCACTGAAAACCATCCCCATATACCGAATGGACCACTCAGAGCTTGATTTTTCCTTTTTTCTAAGCCATGTTGCTTTGTTCCAGCTCTTGGTTACAACTTTCTTATTTCACAATTCCCCTCACATGCAGACTCTTTTCACTTGGAGATGGACAATTCAGGGGAACTAATTCTCTCTGACATACCAGGGGAATCCATTCTTCTATTTTAATTCCTTAGAAGGTAGCTTGATTGCCTTGGTATGCTACTAGAACTTTTTGATTTTGTATGTTAACACATGAATATATAATTACTACTCATTCATATGGGAAATAAAAAATTTGTAATTCAGATTAGGTATTTTTAATCTAATATCCGTAACAGTAAATTTAACTTCACCTATGACAAAAACTTCCATATTTTATATTAAAACTAAGGAATTTGGTACTTCCGATTTTGATTCATTATAGACTTTTGCTCTTTCAGCAATCAGAGAAATCTTTGTTTCAGTATTTATTTCAATGAACCCTCTCTCATTTCACTAGATGGCACATCAATAAATGGTGTTTTGGTGTCAATTTTTTATTTACAGTGACTCAGAAAACTCACTCTGTAAGAGTAACTGTGGATCTGGATCTTCTGAGATAGTTAAAGGAGAAAAAAGATTCTCCATGTTAAGTAATATTAAATTACTGTGTCAGCATTGCTTATAATTTATGCAAAAAATAATGAATAATTTCATTTAAAAGCTCTTTCTACGTAATCTAACATTTCTTTCATAATATGTTTATGCAAAGTTACAAACAAATGTTTATAGTTTGAACTCCTTTTTCCATTTTACTCTAGTGAAGACTCCAGACTCAGGTTGGCCCTAGACAGCTCAGTCTGGGTGACTGGACATGGAATTTTCTGTACCCACATACCTATAAAGGCTGAGCTGCTCAGCAGTCAATTTACCCATGTAAATTGCAGTAAATGGCTTTTCCCAGGCAGTTTTTCAGATGCATTCAATATTTGACACCTACACTGCTTCATTCAGTATGAGGCACTTTTCTGTTCCTTCAGCATAAACTGACTGGAGTGTTCATACACATTCAGCAAGAGATTACCCCAGAACATTGATGTAACTATAAGCCTTAGCTTTATATTATATCCACATTAGAAATTTTCATGGTCCCAAGAATTAGTCCTAAAGCGATAATTACAGCTGAGTATAGAATGGCATATTTCAGACAAAATAGCTTACTGTGCTGATGAATATATTGTTGTATGGTAGAGTGAAATAAATTTTAATTCTAAAATTACCATTTTAGAGCCTTAATTGTAAAACACTTCTTTCACCCTTGCTTAATGATCACGGTATGAGCATCAACAAAGGCTCCCATCATTATAATTTCCTGTAACCACACATAAGGTGATAAAGTGAAATAACCTAAAAGGCAATTTAAATAGCCAAAGCAGATTTGTTCCAGTATCATTTTACTTAGCTACCCATGTACCACAGCTATCAACTGTGGTGACTGGTTAAAGCTGGATTTGTTTGAATTTATGCATTTGGGATTAGTACTATAACTTCCCTGCAGGCATTCTTACCCCTTCTTCATGTGGCATAAACCTATAGATTACTCGTATGGGTTCCACTTTCTCTTGTCTCATCTGTCCCTTTCATGTCAGCATGTTTTCTTCAAGGCCAGTCACATGGGAGCTCTGCTCCTGATAATTGGGATTCTTAAATCACCATGATTTCATTCTGTGTACATAACACTGCGCATGCATCACACCTCCTCTTGAGAGCCTTCAGAAAGGAGCACAAAATTCACACCAGTCTTAATAAAAAACAAACAAAAAACCACAAAGCAATATATATTGAATCTGCTTAAAAGGATTAAAAAAAAAATAAAGACCAAGTGTAATTAAAACCAGTAACCTTTTTTAAAACTTTCTTTGACTGCTTGGTGCCTCATTTCCCCATTGGTGAAATGAATTAAGAATACTAGGTCTCTTGCCAAGTCTGATTCTTCGTATATCGAAGTATCTTGAATCTTTCTGGGAATTTATTCTTTTGGGCTTCATTGGGTTTATAAAATTCATATTAAAAAAAAAGTTTACTGCATCTTATTGGTGATATATGTGAGTCTGGCCTCATAATTCCTGTTTCAGAGAGCCAGGCATAAAACAGAAAACAGACAATGCTTTCATCTTAATTCAGTACTTCAAAGTCCTGTTCAAGACTGAAAGCATTAAATAAAACTGGATCTGAAACAGTCAGATTTTTGCTACAAAACATATATACTTTAAAGTTGTTGACTGATGTAAAGTGTTGCTCCCTGGGTGGGAGGAGGGTGGGGTGACAAATAGCAGCAAGCAACTATCAATTACATATTTCATCCTGATGTCCAGGGGCTGATAATTCATGTGTTAGCTGCAGAAAATTGAAAGAATAGATGACTATTGCTGTCAAAAATTTGTTTAGTTACTGTTTGAGTATTCATATAGTTGCAAAAAGCTCAGTAGGAGTAAATTTTATGTTCAACAGATTTTAATTATAATTATATATCCAAAATATATATGCAAATTGGATTTTATTAGTTTTATGAATCATTCATATGATTGTATGAATTTTATGAATGTAACATTATTGTTGAGGTAAGCCACTTAAACAAACACTAAAATGGGAAAAAGATGTATTTTTTCTTTTTCCAACATCAGTATTTTGAAGCATAATAAAAGGAAGCTCAATCGCCTGGTTTTCAGTGTCTGGAAATTTTTGCCTTTAAGTTTCTTTCAATTTATATGCCTAAATTTGTAGAAGCCAAACTTCATTATACCATTTGTGAAAAAAATAGTAAAAATTTGTATTTCTCTGGTTTACCCAAGAAACCTAACTATTGGACAATTTTCAGAAAGTTGTTAACCCCAATTAAAAGATGTACTTTTACTTAAAAGCAACTATAAAAATTAGAAAATATTGATAACTCTGAGAAGATATTTTTGCTAAAATGGCCTGTAAGTTTTTTATGGGATTGAATTCAGCCAAAGACGGTAAAAATCCAAAGCTCTTTGATGGCGTTTCAGCATCCTTCCTGAAATCTGTAACAACTGTAATAATCCTCATGACTGAAGGCACTTGCTTGTGAATACGGCCATGCTGCACACTTGTCCTCGGGCCTCTCATCGGATCTGAAATACTTCAGCTCTCTAGTGTTATAAATAAAAATATCTCAAGCAACACTGACTGATGATTCTGTCATAAATACAGATATAATCTGTAGTGCCTGACTTGGAGATTAGAATACTACGAACATATGTAGCTGCAAATTGCAACTTATTAATTAATCTTGATTCTCTTACTATTGGCACATACCGACC
This sequence comes from Euphonia xanthogaster, assembly GCA_034509185.1. NCBI lineage: Eukaryota > Metazoa > Chordata > Aves > Passeriformes > Fringillidae > Euphonia > Euphonia xanthogaster. The sequence goes on from JAYDZK010000113.1 coordinate 76,912,248, forward strand.
ATCATTACTTCTATTTGTCAAAGCTTAACATGGGTTTACCTTTGAGCACTTGTTCTGATACAACTGTTAAGCACTAGATTTTGTATGTGCAAGTGCCAACACTCAATTAAAAATTTGGCAGGGCATCTTAATCAGTTTTTAAATCATGTTACAAGTCAAACAACATACACAAGTGTCACACTAAGACTACTTGGTAGTGTATCCTACACTACTTCAGACAGCAACCAAGAAGATTATGCACGTCATTTAATTATTTACACAGATGTATCAGAATAGATGTTCCTCATCTCCACCAATGCCTTGTCTCAAGATAAAAGGCTAAATTAAAATCACATTGATTGCTCAAGAACAAAGAGCAAAGAAGGAACTTGAAAAATGACAAGTACTAAACAATACTTATTTCAAATATTTCTCTGGCTCCAAAATGGTGGAATACATTTATTTTAAGTTTTCCAAGATATTCCACTTGGCACAATGAAGCAATTAGAGAAATTTTCACATTAAAGGAAATTTTAGGGAAACCATCTGTAATCGAGGCTGTAAGAAAGAACTGAATAGTCACCTCAGCTATGAACTGAATACTAAAACTGCGGTTTCAGTATTGCTGAAACCATTCTGCTTGAGGAGCTTGCTAATCAAATACTCTAACCAGAACAGCACGGAGACCCAGATATTTTGTGTAGTGTTTCTTGTCATACTGTTAATTTTCTGCAGAGTCTCTAGCTCCTTTTATTTGAGACTCAGAAAAGGACATAATGAATCTTCTGTCAGCTCTTGAATTTTTTTCTGTCACCAGAAGTGGTTCATACACAATTTTGTTGCTCTCAATGCTTGACATCTGAAAACTTTAACAGCAAAGGTCACAAGGAGTGTTGAGTGCTGTACAAGTTTGCTTAGACAATGAAAGTAGAAATTAGAGAAATCTAATCTACAGGGTCTTTTTTACTAGTATTTTTTGTTGTTACTACTCTGAAATTTAAAAATAGGAATCTTATATGCTGATTCTGCTAGACAGATTCCAATTTTAAGGTGCCTAGGTATTTTATTTGCTGGCATAGTCAATGTTTAATTTAAACCCAAAATTAAGATAATACCCCCAAGAACCCCCAGCTTTCCAGTTAATGGCATGGATATTTTGGACTGTTTGGCTTCTGTGGGTGGTAAGCTTTCAAGATGATAGTAATAAATTAAATAGATTATAACAACTTACACGAGGATTTCAAATGCTAATACAATTCTCACTGTATAAATGCACTTGCAGAGTTCACCAGGCAGTTTTCTGATGTGCACAGAATGAAGACTACTACTAGATGTCACATGTGGCTTTCTCAAAACATTCCTCAAACTTACCTTGAGAGAGTTAACAGGTACATCATTCTACCTTTAGATATTTCTAACCTTCCAATGTATATCTTACTGGCAACTAAATTCTCCATAGCACAGTATTTATCCAGTGATTTAAAATATGTAGTAACAGCAAAAGCACTTTTATGCACCAGGTAGAAAAAAGTTCTAAATTTTATTTTTAAAAGCAACATCAATTGAAATTTTATACTTCCACAGTTGTTTCAGCCAGCACAGCCTGTAGACTTCTCTTTTTTTTTCCTCATTATTACCTTTCTGGGTTGCTGATACACAAAGAATCAATCTGTCTCCTCCCCATTAATTCCAGCTCAGCAACATCCTGTCTCAAACTGCTGTGTAAAGCTGCTGTGTGATGTCAGACATCTGGTTTTCACCTGACAGGAGATGACCCCAAGGCACTTTCCTTTTGTATATGGACTTTCCATTTACAAAGCCTGTGTATGCTGAGTTATCTGGACCTCTAAGACTAAAGTAGGGCATCTCTCTGTCAGAACTAAACATAACAGGTAAAATGATGTTCTGCTTGTTTTGGCTGGAATAGTTAGCTTCCTTCTTTGTAGCTGGTATGGGGCCATGGTTTGGATTTGTGCTGGAAAAAGTGTTGGTAACTCAGAGAAGTTTTCATTATTGCTGAGTGGTGCTTGCACAGAACCAAAGACGTTTTGCTTCTCACCACACCCCATCATCCAGGAGGCCCAAGGTGTTGCAATGTGACAGCCAGGATAGCTCACCCCAGCTGACCAAAGGGTTATTCCATGCTCTACAGCACCACCCTCAGCACAAAAACTGGGGAGGAAGGTGGCCAGAAGCTGCTGCTTGAGAATGGGCTGGATGTAAGTCAGCAAGTAGTGAGCATTTGTATTGTGCATCTCTCATTTTGTATATTCTAATTCTTTTATCATCATTATCATTAGAATTTTTTTTTTGCTCCCTTTTCTGCTCCACTGAACTGTCTTTATCTTAATCCACTAGTGCTCTCACTTTTACACTTCCTATTTTCCCCCTCATGCCACCGGAGGGGAGTGAGTGAGTGCTGGCTGGAATAAAGCTACAGCAGATAAATTGGTGTCTCTAAAAATTAACATCTTTCAAATAAAATAAAAATAAGCATCTAAGGATCTCTGTCGAATCACAAGATTAGAGTCCACCAGCAAGAACAGAAGGCTAACTGCACGTAGTGTCAGAGCTGCTGAGAGAAATGGTGTCATCAAAACCCAGCTAACATAGGAATGTCCACTGCTTGCCTTTCAATACGAACCATGTATAAGTTTATTTTTTGCAGTTGTCTGTAGCCTAGAACATCTACCTGGGACAGACATGGGCTGGAATTTGTATTTTAGAAGGGTAGAATGCTTATTTAACTGTATTTATATTAACATTACAACTGACGTTTGATTTACAAAGAGTGGGAGAGGGCTGAATGGTCTTTTGGTGAGGTTACACAAATGCTTGGGGTTTTCTGTTGCCTTCCAATCGAAGTGCTACCCTGGCACCCTTGGGCTCTAGTACATAAGCAATAATGTATAATAGCAGTTTCTCAAGGGGCTGTACACATGTGGGTGATTTGGATTTGATTTTTTTTCTTTTTTTTGTGGACTAGGAGATATGAAAAACATTACTCTCAGTCAGCTACAAATTAATGTCTTGTTTTCTAGTTTCCCTTTTAAGCAGTATCCTTATGGAATCAGCTATTGTGGTGTCAGTTATTGCTCCTACCAAAAATGTAATTTTAAATTAAATTAAAAATTAGTATTAATAAGAAAAAAAATCCCTAAATTGTATTGCCTAAATCTCTTGACTGGGAAAGCAAGAATCACTGAAAGTTCTTGTCCTTCATTTATATTTTACCTAGCTAAAAAAAGATAGCATTTTTAAAAATGTAATTGCTTATGTAAGCAGAAGTTTGGAAACCTGGCTATCATTTAATATTCCTCTGGGTAGATCCACAGTGCATGTTTTCTCAGCAGGACAAATAAGCCAGCAAAGATATGTGTGCTTTTATTTCCCAAGCTAGCAACAATCCAAACCAGCCACCCGGAGATTCCTCACAAAGAAGGTAAAGAAAATTTACTCTGTAAAATAATACCAAACTACTTTCTTAGATATTATTACCACAAGCAGCAAAAGGTGACCATTCCAGAATTAAAATGTCACTTAATGTTTACTTCATGGTATACCCTTATAAGGACATAAAAGTAAGAGAGTGGTAGGAAACTCCAGCAGGCACTACCTTCCCCCCCCTTCAGCCCCTCTGAAATCTATTCCAGTGCTTAGAAGTCTGCTGTTTGATCTTGCAGGAGAGGGGAGAGGTGAAGGGTAATTGAAAGGGGAGAGCTATGCTTATCAAGAAGAAAATATGAGCAAAATACAGACAAAAATATGGTAATGAAATAGTAACCTGTGTCAGTAATGAGCACCAAAGATTCTTTTTAAACAAGGTGTTTGGAAAGTGAAAAGGAGCAGATATATTCCATGCCTGCATATAGAGTATCTGCCAAATACTTTCAGTGCAGGTATGATTGATGCTAACAAAACCACTATTTTTGTGCCACTGCTTATGTCTGTTCTCCAAATTAAACTTAAGTTATATTAGTAAGATGGGAAATGTCTTTGTGCTATTACTCTAGCCAGCACATGTGCTTCCCTACTCTAGCAATGCCAGAAAAGCTGAAGGGTAAATCAGAACTAGTGTAATTGTGACAGTGGGTTTATTCCAGCTGTTTCACGACCCCCATCATGACCAGCTCGAAGGGTTTTAAGAAGAATATTGAGTTCAACTTCATACATTTTGCAGATGCTGAAACAGAGGCAATGTGATTCTCCTCACACTGCGAAGCTGTCCATCAGCAAGGCAGCAATGCTCGCTGTTCAGCCCAGCAGCCAAGTCCAGGGGTCACAAGAGCTCAAGCAAGGCTCACAAGATAGGAACTGGCCCTTCAGTCAGGCCTTGAAAATGCCAGCACTGAGCAGTGGCTTTGCATTCAGCTCCCCAAAGCCACTGCTGTGCAACAGACTGAAACACACATGCCAGCACACCGGTGGGCCAGCTGCCAGGGCAAGAGGAACTGGAGAGGGCAGGCACAGAGTATGTGCAATGGCTGAGCTAAGCATATCCACAACCCCAGCTAAAGGAGCAGCAAGGCTCTCCGGATGGACACTTACCCAGGATACAACACTGAGCTGGCCTAGTGGTTATCAGAGCAAGAGATAAGTGTGACAGAAATGTAGGGAGAAGAGAGGAACTGGCCAGGCACTAAGGACCATGACTATCATGAAGTGTCAGATGTTAACAGATCAGAGTGCACATTTGCATATAGTCCAGACACACTTGCTGCTTCATTTACAAATGCAAAGAAAATGCACTTAAAGCCATGTCTCCCAAATTTCCTTAGGTCAACATCAAGTATCACATACACAGCAACATTTCTGAGGGCAGTTGCTGAAACCATTTTGATAGTTTGTTGATCCACATGCAGATAATTCAAGCACATCCATCAAAGTTTAGGCCCTTGTCTGCTTTTCTCCTTAGTGGGTACCAACACACATGATTCAAAGGTCATTTATCACCCTCAGAGTAGCTGATTATTCCTCTGCTATTATTCTCCTGAAAGTGTTTTGGTTAGTTTGACTGCATATTACTGGTCTACCTAGATGCTAATACTGGTTTTACTCTGGGCTTGACAATAAATATAAACTCTTTTCAAGGGTGCCTGTTTACACATGTGTATCAAGTGAAACATCTTGATATATTCCACTAGTGACATTTACACATTCATTTTATCAAAGTGCATTGAATACATACCTCTTAGACACCTGAAAATGATA
>JAYDZK010000113.1:76917537-76936784 GCA_034509185.1 Euphonia xanthogaster
ATCTATACATACCTCTTAGACCCCTGAAAATTATAGGGAATCCAGCCAGAAGGTTTGATGTGTTTCTTATCAGCATCACAAATTGTTGCAGGGTTAACCATGTCTTTAATCTCCTGAAGTTTTACATGTTGTATTTCTCCGGCGTTAATTGTCACAGACTATAGAGACATTTCAAAGACACATTTATTATCTTAGCTATTCATTTAACTCTACTCTAAAATCAGACTGTAGCACACACTCATTCCACTTTAACATCCAACCCATGCATATGCCTGCAGACACATTCACTTACTTGTCTAAAATCTTTAGAGCTTTGTGACTTAAATTTCAAACTTGGCAGAGAGGTTCTGGTCTTAGAGATAATCAGCTCATTGATCCAGTTGGAATAACACCACATGCACACAAATGAAGGTTTCAAATTCATACCAAGGCTGTATAATTGCTAGATCTGTTGGGGTGGTAATGCATGGTAGAAAGCGAGTAAAGAACCAGGACTGTCTCTTTTGGCATGCTCTGCAGTTAGAATATTTTAGGCATAATATAATGTGAAACTGTGTCTCAGTTAAAAAGTCAGTCAAGAGACAGAAATTCATAGGAAATCTGGCTTCATTAGTTCATTAGCTGTTCACAGAACCCCTTGTTTACACTGAACACATATTGCAGGCATCAAGAAATATTTCCAGCAAATCATCTGTTTTTAAAAGCTGAGGATCTGCTGTGACTTCACCACCCTTCCCTTCCTCCATCATGTGCCTATAAATGCAACTGCACTCTTGCACATTTAACTTCAAAAGATCCAGAGAGAATATATCCACAGAACAAGCAAGAGAGCAAACACAAAGGGAAAGGCTAGCAGGGACTATTGTCACTCATATATACTATAAAGGGAATGTATTAAGTTGTGGATGCAATTTCTATGAATAACAAAATTCAAATTAAATTTATTTCATTATTTATGTTTTTAAATCTCTAGCCCTGGAGAATGAAGAAAAGATCTAAGGAAATTATAACTATATGGCTGTACAACTCACTCAGCTGTCTTCTGTCCTGATGAGACTACTACAACTGGATTTTACATTTGAATGTGGTAGGAAAATTCAGAACCCAAAGAGGAATTTCAGTCCAGCGGCCTACTACAGCCTATTACTGTGTTCTGTCTGCTGGTCCCTAAATGCAAATCATACCATTTGTTTCAGAATAACTGATATGTTAAACAGTGAAAAATTTAAATGCAGACAGGAGGCAAATGTCAACATATATAAAATTCTTTTTTATTTATGCTGACAGGGCAGCTTGAAATACCCATTTTCATGAAGACTACCATCACACTGTGGCAAAGGCAGGGGCAATAGCTGAAATCAGTGACCTATTTTGGTAGTCACTTTACGAGCACATGAAAGAGTTAACTCAAGAACTACCATCCAATTAGACAGACAGTAGGAGAAAGTGATTTCATGTGTATTTATTTTTACTCTACATGTAAACAGATGTTCCAGGCTCCTCAAAGAGACTGCACATGTGCTAACCATTGAGACCTTCGACTTGCTAAGGTCTAAGTCCAACGTTGACTATGGGAACTTAGAACTTCCACTGAAATGTGTGAGAAGCTCCATACCTTCATGGCAGTTGGAGTCCAAAAATATTTGTGGATTCTGCCTCCAAAGTCATATATTAAGGCAAAGGGAACAAACTACGGCATGCTTGAGAAGGATCTCAGATTACTATGCTCTATCTCTAAGCCAACTTTCTCCTTTATCAGTACCAATAATATTTGTAGCCCATAGCCTGTGTTGTTCATCCCCATGGAAGGATGAAGTCAAAACTCTAAGTTTTTCTACATAGTGCTCAGAACTACCCACCAATGAATTAATTAATGTTGCAATCTCAAAACCTTTCAGACAGCAGTATCAGTGTTTCAGATATTCACAGATGCAAATTTTTTATATTTAATATTCTATATATTTTTATCAGGAGTGTACTAGGCTACGTATCAGCACATACTTTGTATTGTTTAAAGGACACACTTCACTGGAGTCATGAGTTCCTCTTCTGCTCATGTGAGGACATAGGAATTTTAAATCAATAGCTATGTATGGCAGCAACAGTGATCTCTTAAGTCACCTCATTTTGAATCACTGGATCTTGTAAGTCAGCAACATGGTTTGAATGATGAAATCAGAGACAGTTCAAGTTCATATATTCCTGAGTTTGTCAGCTCATCTCATCATATATATAATTTCATGAGTTTGAGCACTTTTGTTACGGTTACAATCCTGATATATTTTATGATTAAGATTTAATGTTCTTTGCACTACTTTGTAGATGGTATCAGGTTTCCCAAGAGGACTTAAATCAGTCTTTTGCCAGTGTCCCATAAGCTGTGGCTTGCATTGCTGACTGCTCTTTCAAAGCAGGGAAGGAGGGAGTTTTCTTGGCGCTCCCTCCCTGAAGAACTCATCCTTCAGCCACTTCCCTCATGCAGAAGCTCACCGTATTATGTAATGTATCTATGGTCACATCAAAGGTTAAGTATGCTGAAGTATGGCCTTCAATTTGCAAGTTGTGCTGGCTGCAGTCCCAGATTCAAGCCCCCAAAAGAGGCACCTACGATGCCTTCACACAGAAGAGGTGGTTTCCTTAGTAACTGTGGCCAGCAAAAGAAAATGTGCCTGACAGGAAAGTGTATGTTGGGCTTCTGAGAAAGGCAACCCTCTCCCACAGCTGAAATATTCTCCCTCTGTGGTCTAGAGAATAATGGGTAGGGATATGCTTATAAATCTCTCAGTGTCCCTGATTCTCCCTGTCTCTGGTTATGGATATTTAGACACCAAATCCATAGGCTCAAGACCCTTTCAATATATGAATCTTCCTCATGTTTCAATTATAAACAGGGGTCCTTGGGAAGGAGCAGAAACAAAGGAGCCTCATTTATTCTCAGCTAGTTGTTCTTTTTCTGGAGCCACTTGGCAATTAAATGGAAGCCACTTGAATTAAGAAATTTGCAGCACTGCTCCCTCTTAAGCAAATGCAATCAATCTCTCCACAGCTCTTTAGTTAAAAGAAGTCAGTGTTTAATGCAAACTGCCTTTGTCTTTGCATTTTGCGCATAAATTTCTGGTTAATAGAAAAGGTTAAGTACCTTTCTACTAGCATTTAATTAAATCGCTCTGCCGCATTCTTACAGTGTATCAATATTAAATTACATTCTGTGTCCGTTGTTCTGTCTCGTGTTTATATGGAACAATAGCATCCAAACACCACTCTGGTTCAAAAAAAAGTCTCACCAAAGTAATGTTTATATATATCTGACAGACACAAAAGACAGAAATGTAGAGAAATCTGAGTCAAAAAATGTCTTTGTGTTTATTTGTCATCTGAGGTCTATTTATTCCTACATTCTATAGACAAGAGTTTCATAGTGAAGAACAAACTTTAGGGAGTAAATGGGACCATTTACGATCATGATGAACAGGTCACTGTCTGGTTTTGGTCCTGTAATTGGAAAGACTAGGAGAGAGGTATTTCCTAGTTTGATAGAAACCATATTCCTGACTATATCTGAGGCATCAAACTGTTCTCTGTAAGATAAAGTACAGATATGTTATACAGTACAGAGAATTTTACACCTTTTCTTGATTATCAGATGAAAATGATAAATATGATGTAACTCCAAGTCCTGGCTTTGGCAAAGCAAGATCACTTTCCCAGAATGCATTTATGTTTCTTTGAAAAGCATTTTAAAACGTCTATAGTCAGTTATATAAGCAATGAAATAATGTGCTTAAAAATTTGGATGGTGCAAAGTCAAATGGTGCTGTTGATAAACAAGTACAGGAAGATTCAGCCATAAAAGTGAATGACTAGAAATGCATACATGTCCCATAACTATGCACTGCTGCAGGACTGAGAGAGATGTGTCAGAACTGTATATGAGACAAGACTCAAACTGGTGAATATTACATAGAATTCAGGAAGAAAGGTATATAAAAAGTGATGTAAATGACATGAGATTGTGATCAGGATTTTGTAAATTAAAGCAATAAGCAGTAACACCATGGATCTATCCTTCTGGAGTAGTAGATGATATTTGGTCTAGAATCAATGGTCAAATGGAGGTAAGGGTAGAACTGACAATGTAAATAGTAGCAAAAACTGCATGAGGTTAAGAAACTGATATTGCAAAAAAAGAAAAATCAAGTAGTACTACTGTGGTAATAGTAACAAAAAAAAAAATCCCAAATCACAAAGCTATTTTAGGTTTTTTAAGAAATTAATTAATTAAGCAGTATGTTTTAAAAGAACCAGGCATCAAAAAATGAGCATGGGTCCATTGATCATGAACTGAACTCTTTGACTTAAATAAATAATGAAAAAGATTAATTGCACCTATAATTCAATTTACTTCATTGGGAAAAACACATTGAGAAATTAAGGAGACTGAAAAGTTCAAGGATTTAAACTTCAAATTTCAAATAGAAAGTACAAATATTTTTCTGGAAGCTGCCTAAAAATATGAAAAACTATTCAAGGAGGAGCTGAATACAGAATTAATAACTACCATGCAAAAAGCAGGCAAAAGTACAGAGAAAAAACAAATAATAGTATTTTTCTCTAGAGGTTAAAAAGTATAGGAGAAAAGCATGGTTCAGAAGAAGTGAGGCTGAACTAAAACATGCTAAGAATAATAAAAGCAATTACAAAGTGTCCATAATTTACATAAAATAAGAAGGTGGAAGGGGAGACAGGCCATTACGCAGTGGCAATGAACACAAAGACAATATCTGAATGACTGTAAGTGAACATTTTACCTCAGCTTTTAAACAAGTGCAATTCTGGACCTGGGGCACAAATGAAATGGTTGATAGGAATGTTTGTCTCAGCATGGTAATCATCAAAGCTGATGCTGAAACAAAGCTCAGAAGTTTTGTGTGATAAGATTGAGACAGTTCTCCATGTAAATTCTCCCCACGAACTGCAGTTCTTCATGAAGTCTTTCAGCAGAGTCCATTCCACAGTGTGCAGTCCTTCAGGAACAGGCTGTACCACTGTGGGTCCCCCATGGAGTCACAAGTCCTGCCAGCAAACCTGTTCCATCATGGGCTTCTCTCTACACAGGTCTTCCAGGAGCCTGCTCCTGCATGAGCTTCCCATGGGTTACCACTTCATTTCAGCACATCCACATGCTCTAAAATGGGGTCCTCCACAGGCTGCAGGTGGATCTCTGCTCCTCCAGGGACCCCCATGGGCTGCAGGGCACAGCTGCCTCACCATGGTCAGCACCACGGGCTGCAGGGGAATCTCTGCGGCAGTGACAAGAGCATCTCCTTCCCATTCTTCTTCAGTGACTTGGGTGTCTGCAGGGCTGCTCCTCTCACATATTTTCACTCCTCTCTCCAGCTGCAGCTGCTGCTGCACAGTTTCCCCCCCCCCCTTCTTAAATATGTTATCCCAGATGGGCTTGGCCATGGCCAGCTTTGTGTCCCTCTTGGAGTCAGATGGCGTTGTCTCTGTTGGAAACAGAGAAGTTTCTAGCAGGTTCTCACACAAGTCACCCCATTGTGTGTAGCACCCCCTTCTACCACTTCCGAAACCCTGCCATCCAAACCTAATAAAAGTACTCTTTGAAAAAGTGGTTTTTACACGGTGACTCATTAATTCTCTCATAAAAATCACAGACTTACCTGATGATAAATGGGATTTCAGTTAAGAACATTGGAAATGGAAAATGCATAATTTGTATCTTAATAACCACAAAAAATGAAGATTTTCAGTTTACCCTAATGGAAGGGGATTTATATTCGTAAAATGGAATATCTACAAAGAACAATATGTCTAACTTGCTTTTTTCTACATAGCAGACCAGCATATAATGCTTTCTACTACACTGAGCCAAATAATATATAAATGACTAAGGCACAAGTTCAAAACCATTCCTTGATAAAATTAAGAGATAGTTGTTTCAAGCAGAAATTAATCATGCTGTTACCTAGTTGTGCTCATTTTTACATGTGTTTTCGGTTTCCAGGTACATATTTCTTTTCTAACTTTCAGAGTTGAATCTCCACTTTCTTAGTTCAAGGTTCAAGTTACTCAAACTGCCAAGACTAGAGCAAATGATAAATCTACAAAAGCTTACACTCTGATGAATTTAGGGGAAAATATGCAGATTGCAGACTATCACTGATAATAAAATTATTTTCTTATTGCTTTAAAAAAATCTTAAACTGAAAGAAATTAAAGCAGAAGTGAGCAGCAGAAGTTAAATTTTAGTGTGGAAAATTGAGAGGTGAATATTGGAGAAGTTTGAATCCACTAACATTTTATTTACTTTGACTTGCACTGGAAATGAAAGGTCTTCCAAAACAGTGAAATGACCTTTGTCTGTGCAGCCTAGCATGGAAACACATCAAATTCTGTAATTAACTTTTAACAAGATTTGAGCTTCATATGATCAGTACCACTTGTATTACTGCAAATTAAATAAAAATATTAGCTTGCTTCTCAAGGAATCATGAGGTGGTACATATCATGTGTCCTACAGGATATCAACTCCTGAAATTTTATTCCTCCTCACCAAGTCAAATGCAGTGAGGTTTGTCAGGTCTTCTACTTTGAGCTGGATGCTGCCTGTGATGCTAGCAGGTCTGGCAACAGAGGGTGGAATTTGAAAGGCTGTGGATTCTCTTGAAAGACTGAGTAAATTAGGATTGATCAGCCTGCAAAAAAAGACTTCAGAAGTGACCTAAATGGGGTCTTATAATACCTGAAGGGAGGCTACAAGAAAGATGGAAAGAAATTTTCACAAGGGCATGTACAAATCATGTCCTTACAGGATAAGCAACAATGGTTTAGATTAGATATTAAGAAGAAATTGTTTACAGTGAGAGTGGTGAGGCATAAGAATAGGTTCTCCAGATAAGTTATGCCTGTCCCATCCCTGGATTTGTTTGAGACCCAGTTGGATGGGGCTCTGAGCAGCCTGGTCTAGCAGAAGGTGTCCCTGCCCCCAGCAGGAGGGATGGAACGAGGTGATGTTTAAGGACCCTTTCAAGCCATTTTATAACTCTATGATTTTTGCTGTGTAGTAGGATGCAAAAAACAAGCCCTAAGCCCCAAAATCCAACTTGCTATATTTCCTTGAGAACCTCTTTTTTTTTGTTTTTGTGAAGAGCTATATGTATGAGCCTTTCCTTGAGATACAAGCATCTAAATCCATCTATAAGCAAATCTACATCCTTGGAATATCTTTACTGCAATCCTATCTACACAAAGACTTTTAAATGTCCAAACAACATTTCCCTTGATCCCCTCAACATAGCAATATAGAGGCGATTATCTACAATTAATGGACTGGCCACAAGAAGACATAAACAGGTACATCATAGACTATGACTGCACATCCCCTGTGCCAATGCAAACATAAATTTATACTTTTGAACACAAGTCCTCACAGGAAAGGTTAGAACTTACAGCTCAAAGATTCATCCCTGCTTCTCATTTGCGTATATAATTACCTTAATCAGTTATCCATCCTTGAGTATAATCATGTTTATTTTGCTTATCGTGTTCCTGGATTTGCCACTGAAGAAATAATGAGATCAAGAAGTGCTTCTTCAAAGAAGAAATCATGCCTTGTTTCATCAGAAAATGCACACCATAACTGTGGTGTATTCAATCAATACAAATTGCCTAAAAGCAGGAAGCAGGAACAAACTAAAAATTTTGTTCTGAAAAAGGATCATAAAACATCATTTGGGCTGTAGCCAGTCTGACATAAGGACTCCTCCCTACATTTGTGGGTTTTTTGGCATAAAGAGTTTCTGTTGTTCTTCCTAATCAGGGATGACCTTCAAAGGGACAGCTGCTAATATATCCTGTCATGATACCTTTGCATCAACTAAACACAGCATAGCTAATTTAAGATTCATACGGCATGTGTAAAAGCCTTTAATTTAGTCCTTATCATCCCCTTCATATATATTTGACTTTACTTTCTTTGCCACTCTTCCAGATTTAGAAACTGTGTTCTTGTCTGAATAAATAAGTCTGCTAAGAGCATCTATTAAGTACTGGTATCCCCAGGGTCTGAAACACGGGGTTTTTTTTTTCCTCTTCCATCTTTTGCCTGGTGAAGCTGAGCTATAAAGCATATAGCAGAGAGGAGAAGGGTTGCCTTAGTAACGAGGCAGACCCAATCAGCTGCACAGGCTCCCTTGAGACAATCTAATTTGTGCAGCAGAAAGGGGCTAGGGCAGGTGGTTAAATTAATGTGCCAGACAGCTTAAAATATTACACACACACACACACACACACACACACTCACATGCACGAATGCACACACAAAATCTCTCGGTGTATTTATACGTAAATGCAATTATCTTCCACGTTTTGCAAAATAAACAGCATCTGGGTAGCTCAGCCCTGCAAAACCCCCGAAATAGTGGAGATGCTGCAGCAGCGGAGGAGGCAAGGCAGGGTGGGAGGGAGCAGTGCTCCCTCCCCGCAGTCCTGCCGGATCTGCAGCCGTTCCAGGGAGGGGGAAAAGACTCCTCCCAACAAGCACAGGCTGAAGCAGGGGTGTGAATATGTGCCCTCCCCTCTTTACTGGGGCTTATGACCTCCCTCTTGGTGATAGCGTGATCTGTTGTGTTGCTTTCCTGATTCCACAGGGTGCTGGAGCTCTCTCCTCCTGACACTTTCTGTACCATTTCACAAGGCCTTCTCTCTCAATGTCCTCGACTCTAATTTAAAGTGAACTTCCACCCTTTTCCCACAGTTTTTAAATACAACAGATTTGAAAACATTTCATATTCTCATCAGTCCCTGCAGTGTGAGGATTTAGTCACAGCACAAGAATTTGGATCAGTTTGGATGCATATCACATACCAGCTTCTAGCTCTTACAAACACAATCTCAAATAATTTCTTTTTGCAGCATCTCCAGACTGAATTTAGCCACACATAGAGAACACCAGGAATTCTGAACCCACTCTTTGACATCTGTAGTACACATGAAAGTGGCATATGCACAGGAGTGTCTGGCAACAGATTGGGCTTCAGAAACACTGAATTGTTACAGTGAAGGATCACTCCTAATTTCTTTATAATGGGAAAAATATATTCCCATATAACTAGTTATGAGACATCTGACAAAAATTACTACTACAGATACAGTTATTGTATTGTTTTCTACTCTAGCTCCTCAGACAGAAATGCTGTGGGAACTGCCCACTCAAGCCAGGCACCTGCATATCCCTACATGACATTGTGAGCTCAACTCAGTCAGGAGTTCTCTCCTTTTTGCCAGCATCTTGAGCAGATGAAATTTTTTGTTGGCACATAACAGAGCATTTTAATCTCAGGCTACATGGCTCCTTTACACAGCAAGGCACTTCTCATCTACCTACATCAGACTAAAAGTGAAGAGCTCTGAATAGTGACATCAAGCAGGCTATAAGGAAAACTGAGGCATGAGATAAAAGGGTATGTTCAAGCCCCATGGGGAAAAAAATTCAGGGTGAAAATACTGATGTACATACAAACCATAATAGATAAAGCCATAAAAGGCCTGGAAGTGTCATGGGATTTGTTTTTCTCAGTATATTTGGCGTCTAGAGGGTGTGCCTTACAAGATTATGGATATACTATTTTTTCCCCCCCATGATTTGCAACAACTGTAAGGATAGCTGTTTATGCTGTACTTATGAGCTATCTCAGTGAGGTGTGGAGAATTACATAAGATTTGGCTAGAAATCAGAAACCAGACTGTGTGGCAGTCACATAATTAAATGGAAATCCCAAGTGAAACCAGGACCAATTTTTGCTTGTTTTTTTTCCAGTGTCTACCAAAGTAAGGATATTGGATAGATCTGGGTCTAAAGGTTATACCCAGTAACATAAAGAAAACTCATCCTAGAGCAAGGGTCTCCTGAGGCTCAGATTAATGCCCTTGTTGCTGCCTCTTACATATTGCTGATACTCATACTTTGTACTTTTCATTCTTTTTCACTATTAACAAAAAAGAGCCATGGAGACTTTTCCTGGAAGGATCATTAGTTAGCTTGCTCAGAAAAACACACCATAGGTTGATAGGAAGCGGAAGTTCTTCCAAAGTACAAATTGTAGGAGTTACTCTCACTACTATTTTTGGAAAACGTGTTAATGAGGTACTCAATCATATCTAAACCACTGGCTAGTTAAGTATTTCGCCAGAAATTTGTCGGGCAAAATCTGAGACCTTGTGTCTTCCAAGGATGTGGAGGTAGATATCTGATTAGACAAAATCTGTTTGAAATAAATGTCAGGTGCACATCACAATGTAACACCAGGCAGGTTCACCAGTACAAGTAGAAGACAGGGAAAAAATCTGGTAGCTAATGAAAATGGTGGTATATCTGTAAATGATGCATTTACAAAGAAAAATTTAATATCAATCATTTTAAAATATGCATAATTAAAATACACATATCCACACTCCCTCAAAGCCTGTGACTACACTACCAACCTTTACCACCAAATTCCATGTGATCAGTGATCTTTCACTTAAAGACATTAAAACAAAGCAAGAAGGTCTTTCCTAACATTTTAATTGCTATGGCCTGATGTAGAATATTTTGACCACAGACTTATTGGACAGTCTGGGGGTTTATTTAGTAGTGCCCCAACCCTCACAAACTTTTAGAGCACTGACATCTGTAAAAGGCATTATGAGGAGGTTCTGCTGAATGTCTGGATGAATATCTATCAATTAACAAAAGGAGGTGCATCACACGACATTCACACAAAGAGCAGAAAGATCACTGTTTAAATTACAAATATTTCTCTGTCGAGGATGAACACCCAGGTAAACAGAGCCTCAGGAGAGATTTGTGTCACCTAACCTAGACCTTTACATTTGAGCTCACCCCTAACTCTCCTTCTATTGTAGTCAGTGACAGAAAAGAAGAGCTTAGTAGGCATAACTCATTTAATTACAGGTAGATTGCTGAAATTCAGATGAAAGATTAATAGGTCCTAGAAATAATTTTTTTTTCTGAATTTCCTCAAAAAATATAGGTAACTTCTTAAGATGGATAGAGCTCCTGTGTAAATATTTAATATTTCTTGAGACCAAATTCCACCTCTCATGTCTCTGTTTGATCTCTCTGGGAAGAGGATCTTAGGATCTACCCTGGCCAAACAATTTCTAGCTGGCACTGAATTAACATAAATTTCAAAGATGCTTCCCTCTCCCATCCTACATCTGGCAGCTGAGAATTTGACCAAGGATAATTTAAATACATGCTGTGCAAGAGGGGAGGGAAGTAGAAAACATTTCCGAGTAAAAATAAAACACATCAGTTTTGCGATGAGTGTCTCTGCATTTATCATTTTCTGTAAAGCTGTTCAGAGATCAGACTCCTAACAGAGTCAAGACAAGCTCAGTTGACTGAATTTATGCAGTGATTGGGGAAAATAAGCACAACTCAATTGGAAAACAGGAGTCTGGGGTATTACATGAGAACTACCTTTCTACATTGCAAAGAAAATTGTCACCATAAAGAAATACATTATGGTCATTTCTGTCTCTTCTCACAGTGCTGATTTAGAGCCCCCAGCTGAGAAGGCAGCTGTGAAGAGCAAGTAACTGGTGAGCACGGCAGGAGCCCTCTACTCTAACGCTGCTCAATGTAATTAATGTTTTCTTTCTGTTGTCCTTATCACTGCCAGTTACGTGTGTTTTCCTTGGTAGGTGCGCAAAGACAGGGTTTGTTTGGCCTTGCAAAAGTGAAAGCCAAGGTCTCCTGTTTCTTCATATGTTTAAAGATAATATTCTGGGTGAGACAGTAGCTAGATTTTAGCCACCCAAACTTCTGAAGAGGCTTTACGAGGTCTTGTGTTAGCGAGAGTGGGAAACAGAACCAAACCTCAGTGTTTATTGCATTACTGCTCATACTAGCCACTATTATATTAAGGTTGCAAAATATTTTCCATGCTACATCCATGTTTCCAAATGGCCAGTTTATGGGAATATGACTATTGAGAAAATACAATTTTAGTACACAAGCTAGTCTCTGACTTATGTAAAAGAAGTTGTTAAAATGCAAGCATAAATGTCCTTTTAGAATATATGGTTAATTAGCAGATAAATACAAATGGAACTGTATTGTTTAAACCAGGTTCTTACCTAATCCTCTGATGAAATCAGTCCCTGTGGGAAGCGCTCAAACAGCATTAGAAATCAAAATGGTGTGATCAAATGAAATTTGCTCTGCTTATGGTTTCAAGGTAGAAACAAGTATGATATCAGAGTACTAAGGCTGATATGTAAATAATTCTCCCTGAGATTATATGATTTAGTAATCTTGCAAAATAAACATATGTGGAAAGATGTAATTAAACAGTTCTTTTAAAATAATAACAGACACAAATTAGTATATTTTCCTTTATCCAAATAAACTGACCAAAATCTGCAAAAGATGCAGAAAAAGTCTGAAGTCCCAATAATCCTATCCCATACTGGGGTAAGTGGGAAGAAAAATGAGATGACAAATGTGTACAAAACCCAAAAGAGTAAAGAATGGAAAGGATCATAAGTACAAGCCAACCCTGCATTATTAAATCCCACTTTATTAATGCTGAAGTTTATTGAAGGAAAAAAACACCCTAACCTCAGAGGTTGTCACTGTTTAGATATCCAAGACAAGCCAATCCAGCATGTTACAGCTCCTCCTCTAATACATTTAAATAAGATCATTCTTGATTCAAGTCAGAATTTGCTGCAGCTAAATTCTTTTTATTTCCTTTTTTTTTTTTTTTTCTGCATGAGGTGATTTTCTGGTGAGTCATCACCAGTTTGGTCTGTTTGGTCACGGTATCTGAAATTCAACTCTGTCAGATCTCACTGTGCACCCCTGTACTGAGTACTCAGATAACCTACTCATGCAGTACTGTCAATACTAGCTGCAGTGGCAGCCCAGTAATCTTAATAAAAACTTACATAATTATTGTTGGAGCAGACCCCAGTAGTGAGAGAAATGCCAGCCACAGGACAGGAGGTGTAATCCAGCAATATTTCCCCTTTTCCATCTCAAAAACTGAAGTTAGATCCCTTCTAATCTCCTCAGTTCATATTGATATAGTAAGAGATGGGAATAAAAAAGAACTCAGCCTCTGCACTCTGAAAACATTGCCACTTCTTTCTGGCGAACAAGCACTGAGTCAGATTTTTGCTTCCTTCTTGCTTATGGTTTCTCGTCAACAAGGTAGAAAATCCCACCATTTCCAATACCATGATGTCCCAACTATAGCAATCATTCCCTTCTATAAAAATTTTATTTCATCCACACCTTAGCCAAACACAGTATCTACTCTGATGTTTAATAAATAGAAACAAAGTGTAGACAGTTGCTATTTTTGCTTGCTGTGTAGGACAGAATGACTTTATGCCTTTTGAAAGGTGCTAGAAGGATTTGTGCAAGAGGACATCATAACACTATTTGCCATCAAATGTTCACTGCAGTCCTGCTCAAATACAAAGTACTACACTCAAATTTCAGAACATAGAGACCACTCAAGGATGGAAAAAATCAGTGGAGCAGGCAATATAAAAAACAGAAGTTCCTGAGGACTGAAAATCTGTGTTCACACAATGTATGCAGCTGGCAGAAAGAGGAAGAACAAGTAAAGGGGAAAAGAGAAAAACTTCTGGCACAAGAGGCAATGACAGAGTCAAGTATGTGATCATTAGTAATCAGTGACTCTGTAGCACGAGAGGTGATGCAAGACAATGTGTTATGAACAAAAAGCACAAAATCTTAAGGACATTGTATAGTGAATGGTTTTTTTTTCATATCATTGTGATTTAAATATTTTACATATTTTGTGTCCGGAAAATGTCTCTTAAAATAATTAAATCCAGCACTGGATGAGATAATTACTCCAGTCACTGGCTGCAAGATTTGATTGATGCTGTGAGCCTGACAAATGACAAATGTGTCACAAGTCATAATTTTGAAAGTTGGTGGGTGTATTATTTTTTCTGTACCCTTAATATTGTTAATCAAGGAATGGTCACCCCTCAACACCACAGAGTTCTGCCTAAATTTACATATTTTTCAGTCTTAATGCAGTTTTGGAGAGCAAACAGATTTGAAAAATGTGCCCTTATTTAGGCATACAGAATCACCAGGCCTCACAGCCCCCAAATCCTCTAACTTTATGCAAGCAAAGTGCAAGTAGGAGGAAATCCTGGAGTGCAAATTTCAGCCTTTCCAGTCTTGGGTTTGAGCACAAAGAGCAGTGTCATTTAGCTATTGAGCCTTCCCAAAAAGCTGAGATGGAAAAATACACACCATCAAAACAGAGAAGGTGAGACTGTATATTCAAGTCTGATGTTAGCCAAAATGGATTATTCTCCAGAACACAAAAGATTTTGTTATTGTGCCTAATATATAGAATATCTTTACATTTAATAAGAGGTGTTAGATTAAAAAAAGGCTGCAGCACCATGATTACATTAGTGCTTTTTAAGTGGGTACTCTTATGTGATCTTCTCAGAAGACTCAATTAAAAAAAAAAAGACTGAATTAGGCCCATTACTTTTTCTGTGTACATTTTTATTGGTATTCCCAATTGTCAGAGACTGAAATATTTTAGTTTATGGTGTAAACTTTTGTCTATTTTAGCAGAACTGTATTACAAAAGTTGCAGAGGATAACATCACACCCCAAACAGGCCTTTGGAGCGAGGCCCTGGACCATTTACTGATGAAGGTAAGACAAAGTAATACCTCAGGGCTGGGGATATTCACAAAGCACAGACCTAATTCCTTTGGGGAGGAGAGCACAGCCCCAGAGCGATCAGCTGTCAGGCTTGCGCAGACCTTTGCACCAAAGGATGAGGGGAGAGAGGCTTTGGGTGTGTGTTGGAAAGCCTCAGGTCAGAGGCAGTGACCACCCATCCTTCGCTGTGCAGAGGAGCCCAGCTGAGGGACCCTTCTGCCAGGGAAAAGCTTATCCACACCAGAGGGGGTGACACAGCCCATCAAAGGGCCCCCCAAAGGGGTCCCCAGACCCTGCACCAGAGCACTGCAGTGTGATGCAACTGCAGCGTGATGCAATTCCCTCAGTGTTGCAAGGCACAGTGTCAAACTGTGTCCCTGAAAGGGAGGCACAAGGGCATTCCCACCTGCCCCAAAGTGTATATCTACCCACGGAATTCTATACTCTTCGGCACGTGGCGGCGCGTGGTGGCATGGTGCAGCCACAGAGGGGGATCCTCATCACCAAGACCAGATGGAGGGGAGCAACGCGACATCATTGGGACCCTCAGATGGGTGGTATGCTTCCACCTAACCCCTGTCATTCTCTCTCCCTGCCCCCTCACTCCCCACTCACACTTCTTTCTCTAAAACGCACAGCACTCGATAAAAGGGTAGTTTGTGTTCCTCTCAGGTCCCAATTCCATAAAGCACCTTACAAAGTGACAAAAAAGTATGAAGGCAGGAAATTAATGCTAGTAATTTCACTAGTAAGACCTTAACCAATTTGAACACATAGAAGTGAGGAGGTTTTCTGGACTATTTGGTATTTTATCTACAACATCAACACTACAAACAGCTGCTCCTTAAGGTTGTCAAACATCTACGAACAGAATTGAACATCAAATCTATGATTTTGACTTTTACTAAAGACTTTGACACTGTTTTCCACAGCATTCTCCTGGGAAAACTGACTTCCTGTGGCTCTTCTATTCACTGGAAAAAAACTGGCTGGATGGTTGTGCCAAGAGAGTGGTGGTGAATGGAATAACAGCAGTAGTGTGGCCAGCAGGACCAGGGCAGTGATCATCCCCCTGTACTCAGCACTGGTGAGGCTGCACGTTGAACCTTGTGTTCAGTTCTGGGCTCCTTGCTGCAAGAAGGGGAGCTATAGTTCTTCCAAAGAAAGGCAGTGAAGCTGGTCAGGGACAAAACAAGTATTACAAGGAGCAGCAGCTTTTGTCCCTACCCCTGAGCCACCCCAACCTCCTTAGATACAAGTGCTTCCTAAGCCTTGCAAAGTAGAACTTGTTTGGGTGTCACTTGAGGTACTGTTTACTGTGGGACATGGTTTGTAATGAGAAGGAAAAAGGAGAAGCAAAGGTGTATAAAGTACACCTCAGCTTCCTCAGTGATCAGAGGCAGAAGGTGGCCAGCAAAGGGAACTCCGGAAAAGCCACAGAAGAGGGCTTGCCTTCAAGCCAAGTACACAGACTGCAGCCACACTGCCAAGTGGGTAGCAGCAGCTCAGGCAGCTGTAGTTGAGACCTGAGCAGAATTAACCAGCTTTACTCAATCTTGGACTTTACTGACTCTTGGAAATAATCACATCAGTGTAGAGTCAAAACACATGGACAACGTGAATTGCAGCCATAGAGTTTGGCCATGTGAGTTAGACACTGCGTGTGCTTTGTCACTGCCACTCAGGGAAGAAACTAGATTCCCACCTTCAATAATCCCAAAAAACCCAAGCATGACAAGAGGGCATCTCTGGACAGTAATGTGGATGTCAGGAAATGATGTTGCCAGATTTTTAATGGACAACAAGAAGCTAATCTCTGTCACAGGGACACAGCAATGTAAATCTCTGTAGATTGGCAATATGAAAGCAGGAGGAAAATATTATAGCCCTCAGAAGCCAGAGTGAAGAAGTTTCAATTAGTACTCACAAAGGCTCCCAGGAAACACTCCGAGTCCTTATATTCAAAGATGGGTGATGGCTGGCCTAAATAAGGGAAAAACTGTGCTGGAAAATCTCAAAAGGATATAAAACAGCTTCTCAGTTCATCCTATAATTTCTCCCATCCAATTGATGGCAATATTATGACAATAATTGCATGTCTGTTTGACAACCATACACTGCCAGTCTCTTTAATGGACCTCTGTGTTTTCAAAATATCCCTAAATGACACAGTTTTTAATGAGCTACACAGCTGCAGGCTGGATACTAATTTACTATAGAAACAGTGCTATCACACTCTTCTTTCCTCTTGGTACTGTTGCAACATGAGTTTGAGGTAAGCACTTAAAAATAATGATAATTTCAAAATGTTTTCAATTGATATTGGGTGGGGGTTTTTTGTCCCATGAAATCCTGACTTCTAGTTATTTTCAGTTTTGCTGATAAATGAGCAGAATTGCAGTTATGAAAAAGGATTTTATTTTTCTCTTCAGATCTGATGTGAACCTTTGCAGGTAGCACAAATAGATGTACATGAGACCAGTGTTATTAAAGAGAGGATCTGTTTTTATTAAAGACATTACTTTCAAAGACACAGTCATCTAACCCTTCCTTATTTTGATACTTGTGGATACAAAATAATCTAATAAAAACCTGAAAACCCTGAATACTCTTTGTATTCAGATTACTAATAAGATCAAAATGATTCTCATTACCTCAGTCATGTTAAGACCTTACTCAAGGATGAGAGGCTGTAAAATATTACTGCTCTTTTAGAACTTCCGTTGTCTCATCCATTTCTTTCACTGCTGGCAAAATATGAAAGCAATTTTAGGAAACCAGGGGGCAGAAAATGTTCATAAGTCTTCTCCAGCTGTTTTGAAGAGGAATGATGACATACACTACCAAAGTACACAGCTCAAGTATTTTGAGGTTAGGACTATTGCCTCTTTTTAATTTATAAGAAAAAAAAAAAAAAAAACAAAAAACCCCAAAATTCATTCTAGACACAGCATTCTTTCAGTGCATCACTAAAAATAAGCCTTTAATATGTAATGCTTATGACTTCACTACCACAAAAATTAAAATCTAGCTTGTGATGCACAACAGCAAGAATTTCAGTTCTCAAACACATAGAACTCCAGAAGTCCTGGCACAGTTTTTCATGAAGTTGTATTTTAACATGCAGCCAAAAATAAACCTATCCCTTCTAACTCTCCAGGTATTAGACACTTCACCAGGCATAGGAGACTGAATACCTTATAACCAATTTCCACAATTCTCACAATTTCAGTTATAATATATTCCAGTCTATTAAATATTCCTATGCTGATGGTTCTTGGTATCTGCCAGCAAGATTACCCTTGGAAACTTCTCTAAAACCAATGTCATGTTGGTTAACTGGGAGAAGTAATCAAACCTCCTTTGTAAAGAGGAGAGCTGGAACAAAAGAATCCATTGTTCAGCCACTGGACCACATGGGAAGGTCTGAACAAATGCTAATTAACCCAGGAAAAATAGATGCTTCATTGGTTCACAGATTGATTAAGATGACTTTTGGAGCCCGACAAAACCAGAAAGTTTATGCCTTCCTCAGCTATAAACTGATCTGGATTAAGTGTTTATCTCTCCTGCTCACAGCCCTGGGCCATTTCCATGCACTTTGAGGTTATTGCCCTCCAATTTCATGCATAAATATTTTTCTGAATACTCTATAGTCTAAATTCATTCCACAGAGATGGATTAAGGAGGCATCAAATCAAATGTCTGGAGAATGATTTGATGAAAAGCAGAGGGTAGTAATTAGTTAACTCAGGTTAGCAGCAGCCAAGTAAATTTTATTTCAAATAAGTATTGATGGAAAACCAGAGGGTTACCAGCAGCTGGGGGAAGTATAGGCAGAGATCCTGTGATCCTGGACAGACTGAAAAACAACTCTGGCTCCTTAGCAAGGAAACTGTTCAAGAGAGTCAAAATTGTGAGTATTCCCTATGAAAAGAGAAAATAAATAAATTTATCTCACTACCATACTCAACTTCCCCTAAGAAAGCAACTTAGCAAGGCCCTCCCCATTTCCCCTCAATTGCCTAGGAAGCAACAACAAAATTAAACTTCAGCTAGGGAAGTTCTTATTTTGTTCTTAAGAAATATATTTTTGTTTCTAGATGGGCATAATTTGCATTCTTCTTCATGTGGGCTCACCTTTAAAAATGCTTAGAAAATACCTGTACTTAAATATTTGGTAGGATATTTGCCTGATGGTTTCAAAAAAAAAAGCGTGCCTAAAAATATTCTACAAGCTTTTACTGATAACACAGAGATTAAACAACTTGTCTTAGCTTGAGTTGTAGTCATCCCCAAAGTAAACATAGCAAACCGTAACAGCCCACAATAGCTTGGAGCAGGAAGTGAAAAAAATATCAGCTAAGAATTGGAAAAGGAAGCACAATGGCAGAAATGTTACTAAAACATATAGGGGGATTTTGGTTTCTTTTTTTTTTTTTTTTTGGGGGGGGCGGGTGTTTTTGTTTTTGTTTTATTGTTTTGG
>JAYDZK010000113.1:76936884-76948089 GCA_034509185.1 Euphonia xanthogaster
TTTTGGTTTCTTTTTTTTTTTTTTTGGGGGGGGGGGGTGTTTTTGTTTTTGTTTTATTGTTTTGGGTTTTTTTCTGAGGATATTTAACACTGCCACCTTAGAAATCAATAGAAGGGGGAAGGAAGATAAGTAGATCAAAATAGGTATTTAAATGGTATGGATTTCAAAGTGTACCTTATAGAAGTAGACCAATACATTTTCTGTCATGGGAAGGAACTACAAAAGGAACAAGAAGAATATCAAAAAGACTGCCTAAAATCATGACTAAAAAGTGAAATTACTATAAATTTGAGAAATTAATGGCTATTTATTTCACATCATTGATCCACTTTGAATTTGAGTATTAAACAAAAAAACCTTTTCAAGTTGTGCAACCCTTTAAAAAGTACTTGAAGGTTCTGGAATTTGCTTATCACTGAAGTTGAGTGTTAAAGAGCTGTGATTGGAAATACTTACTATTTTATTAGTGGCAGTTATGCTGAGCATTGTTTGAAAGTAGATAAAACAAGATCTGCTTCAACAGAAGAGGATTTTTATGTGTAAGCGCTGTGCATTTGGAAAACATTTTTCACAGTTTCATTTGCCTCTCTTTTTCTTCACTGAATGCTAATTTCCAAGATAAAAGCTTGGTACTTTCCAAAAGAATGGTGTGGATTTATTCTTGTCAATATTTTTAGCATTTATTTCATCACAGAAATATTGCTTCCTAGTAATTTTAACAGAGAATTTTTAGTTTAGCAGCAGCCTTTTATGAAATAGCAGTAGCCTTGTAATACCACACATTAGAGCACAGGCATTCAAGTAAATATAAATGGAAATTCCTTTTAGTTAAACTGATACTACAATTTTAGCAATCATGCCTTGTCATTTGCCTCTGGGCTTGCCCTTTCCAGTCTAAAGATCTCTGTATTCCTATTTTAGTTTGAATTCCTCTACTCAAAATTAGCATGTGTCCTTTGAACCTAAGAATATGGTAGTTTTTACTCCAAATGTGACTATCTCAGCAGAGGCAGGGATGATTTATGAAAGGCCAGATCTCTTTCTTTCACAGAGGTCAATGTCAGAAATCTGATTGACCTTAACAGAAGGGCAGTAGAAAAATGGCATAGAATTTGAAGTCCAAAGAGATTGTTTTCAAGCAGTATTGCCAAATTTTATTTCACCAGCAATTTCTGTCAAAGTGCACAGGCATGTGGAGATTGGTTGCAAATATTTTAATATAATGATAATACAATGCCCAGTTAAAAGATAGCTACATCTTTTAAATTACCTGTTAAAAATATTTGCTTATTATCTTTGAATTATCAGTCAGAGGCATTCAAGGATCTAGTCCAACACTGTTAAATACATTGCCCTTATGAACTCCTTTTATGCACTGGTTCCACAGTGATCAGAAACATGTAGCCAACCCCCTGCAACTCAGCAGCAAAAAGGAAAAGCTGAAAGCAGAATAAACATGTAGGAGCCTTAGAAGATACTTCAGGCATGCTTAAGAGCACAACCAGTAAACACAAATCCTTTGTAAACAAGAGGCCACCAACAGGCAGCTAAATGACAAGCACAAGTAGGTTTGAGGATGGCTGTGGCTATTTTATCTTCCTTTTATTTAAAATCAATGAGACTTCCAAAATTGCATTGAATACAGAAACACCAGTAACCATACATTTCGATATGTTGAAATAGCCTAGATCAATGACCCTCCTCAAAAGATTATTTAAAAATATGAAGTCCAATTAAATTTTGAGATACTGATTGATACTGAGCCCTTGATTGTGATATATTAGGAGAAAATCCAGCACGATTTTCCTCCATTTTAGTGAGCTTAGTATTGGCTTAAGTTATCATCTTTCTCACTTTATCACAAATTAATGATTCTTAATTTCTTTGCATTGTGAAGTGGAAAACAAACAAACAAACAAATTTTTAATTTAAGGAAAAGGTGTTTTGTTCTGTTTTTTTCAAAGTTCACAAAAAATTTCTGTAGTGTAAGATCAGCAGGGTGCAATGGTTGCCTATGTCATCCTTGACTTGCCTCTTCCTTGCTTCCTTCTTTCTTTAAGGTTCAAATCAACTAGGATTTGGAAAAAGCATAGAAATTGAGAGCAAGCCAGTTTGAGGCTACAAACCAACAAAATCACCAATTTCAGCAACTAGATTTTTTTTGTTGTTGTTTTGTCTTGTTTTGCCCTTTAATGTCTTTATTTGATTTTGTCAGACTTTACACATTTTTGTATTCTCCAAAATAAAATTCATAATTTTAGGTTTAAGTGAAATAAAATGGTTTCAACAAAAGAAATTTTAGTTGTTTGATTTTCCAATATAGCACTCTAAAGGAAAACACATTAGTCTAGGTAAAATAAGAAAGATAACCAACTCCCACTTCAGTGAAAATCAGAGATTTTCTCTGTGTGAACCAGTTGATCTGTCTTCATTCTTCTACTTCCTATCTCCATCAAAAACAATGTTGTTAAACTACACAAACACATTTTCCCCATGAACCTATTATACATGAGATGAGTTATTTGCCTGTATGCCCTATAGGTATTTTTATTTAATTGGCTGAGCTTGAAAATTTAACTCATTTCTGGGATTGCTGCTGTTTCTCCTAAAATTTCAGTCTGAATTCAGATTATCTGACGAAAATACTGCCTTCCACTAGGCAAACAAAAAGATTATGTCAAGCATGGTGTAGAGTTGAGCCATGAACGATGTAGTTTTCATTACAAACGGTGGCTCAAATGTTCTGTCCAACTTTTGGAATTAGTTCTGAGTGCTGACAGAATTTCAACCATCTCTCTTCCAACATATGCAACAGACTTGCTAAAACTACAGCTGTGTCAGATTCCTTGGTTGAGTCCCAAGAAGCAATAATATCCAACAGACATGGCTCCCAGACCTTGGCCAAGTCTCAGTACCATCTCCTTGCAAAAAAACAAACAAAAAATCATAAAAGGGGTAGGTCTACTAGTCTTCTCTGGTTTAGCTCCTCTTTTCTTTCCCTTTGAGTAATAAAAGTAAAGAAGCCATTCATTAGTTTGAGACTGTGTATTGAAAGCTCTAGAAAACACTACAGCCAGAAAGTTTTGGACCTAGCTAGAGGAAAGGGCAATTTTGGAAAACTGTTGGGATGATGAGGAAAATAACAGCTGACAATCTTAGCCTAGCTTGAATCTCTCTCACATATGGTGGTTTGGCATCAGTGCTGCCACGGTCAAGTGCCAGCTGAAGGGGGCATTAAATGGTCATGGCAGTCTCTGTCAAGCAGCAGTCAAAAAGAGCTAGGAAAGCAAAATCTGTCTGAAATAAAAGGTAGATCTTTCAGAAGACAATGAAGGAGATCATATATTGCATAAAGATGGATAAAAATAAGGAATGAAATAACATGGATGAAAAGGAACCAAACAAAAAAACTTAAAACAGTGAGTGAGACAAAAATATTTAAGAAGTAAACCTAAAGGACAAGGAAGATGAAAGAAGAACAAAGAAAAAATAAGGAAGAGCTCCACATTTATGATGATGACTACCGATTTGATTATATGTGTCCCCACTGAGTATGACCAAATGAAACCAAGCTAAATCACTTTTCTGCTTTGCAATTAGAGGTTGGAAATATAAAAGTAGCTTTAGAAATTTAGCCTTTAGGAAAATTTTCTTCATAAAATTTGATAGGTAACTGAACAAGAGTGGATAAATAGGGTAATAAAAAGAAAGCAGAGGCATCTAAGAAACTACTGAATCTGAAAAATTAAAAGCAAGACTAATTTAAATCAGAAGTTAGTTTTATATATTTGTATGATTTTTTCCATCATTAATTATTAAAAAAGGCCAATGAGAAATACATCTTCAATTTAACCATGTATGTCTTTTTAAGAGATAAAACATCTCTGTTTATCTGCAGATCAGTGTTGGAGCAACTCAGCATTTGCTGAGATCTGCCCTTTTCAGTCATGAACAAAAACATTTCATTCATTAATAAATATTGCATACATAAGTACATAAACCTAAGTCCATACACAAGGATAGTACGCAATTATTTACAGGAATTCCTTTATTCATTCTTTGAGTTAAGAAAATCTATTGGTTCAATATTCAGAATAAATGTCTCTCTGTCCTTGAAAGTTACACAGGAAAGTGTAAATTCATACATATATGCTGTAAGTATACTTTCATCAATACAGAATTTCTCAGTCATATTGTTTTCAAAGTGCAAGTTCAAACTATGAAGTAATTTTTTTTTTTTTAAAGCCTATGTGAGTTTAATGTTAGAACTATCGGCTGAGCAAGGCTATTCTTCATATTTTTAATAACAAGATATGCAGCTACCAGTTCATTTCTCAGAAGCTACATATTCAGGTCCAAAACCTCAGCCTCCTCTTGCACATATATATTTCTTCCAAGGCCTCATTCACTCGACAAGAAATCCTTTAAACAAGGAAGTATAATTGCATTTAAAAAAGGAAAAAATCAGGTCTAGCACTCTTTTTTTATATTTTCCAATCCATGCACTTGGGGTCTAAGGATGACTGAAGAAAACCATAGAAAGCTGAAGATTCTAGACAGCAACCTGCTTCTGCTGTTTTAACCAGTTCCCGTAAAAAAGAAAAAAAAAAAAAAACAACCAAAATGTCTACCATAAAAATCCCAAATAAACAAGAACACACACAAAAAAAAATTTGAAAAATATCCAGTAATCTACAACTCATAAGAGGTAGAAAGTGACTGGCTTCTCAGAGATATTTGTAATATTGTTATCAGAAACATAAATGTACTTTTGTGACTTGGCAAATTTTTTCCATGTATCTGTCAGAATAATTTTTTTCTTGGCTCAGTTCTCATTCCTCCCACCTTGCCTGCCATCTGAAAAGCTCTTCCCAAAAGTACTCGAAGTCCCCCCCATAGGCAGAGTAATCACAATTCCTTCTAATCAGGTTTCCTCCCTTCTCTGCAGCCAAACGTTTATTAAAAAAATGCTATTGGAAACGACAAAGAACAACACAAAAACAGATTATCTATAAACTAGTAGAAAATGTAGGAATTGGTGTTTCACTAACGCCCCAGATAGAAATATATCTTCTGTCCAGAGATATCCCTAGTCATCTTTAGTTTCATTCGTATAGGATGATATTTATGAAAGACCTATGGTTGGAGGTAAGAACCTGCTTGAGAGATAAAAGTAATAACAACCCAATATCAGCCCTGGGAAGGAAGTTTTGAGCTGTATTTGAAGATGGTCAATGGCATCATTTTTCCTGTGAAAAATGAAATATCTGTTGTTATTGCAGGTCTAAAAATATATAGGTCATAACATGTCTAAAAATAATTCCATGTGCTACTCTATAGCTTTGACATTATATGCTAGAAACATAATTTGTATTTTTGCAAGAGATGGAACAAGAGTAACATACCTGAGTTGCTTATATATATATACAGACACATTGCTAGAGTGGGTATATGTGAAAGTTAGAAAGGGTTTTCAGATTTTCCTCCTGAACTGATGCCCTTTCCTAACCACTAGAAAGGACCTGCAAAGTTTTAATAGGGAGGAGAAGAGCAGGTGACCTATACTCTGCCTGTGTGCTGAGGAATTCCTGTCTTCTGGAGCATCTAATGCTGGTAGCTCTCTAAAATGAGCCATTCACGCATCTCTGGTCCAGTGTGGAAACTCCAAAGCACAGAAATAGAAATAAATATTTATAGATGCATGAAGTTTTAAGGGGATAAGAAGCAAGCATTTTGTAGCCTACAAAACGGAGATTATTCACAGACAAATAGGCTATATTTGAATGGAGAAAAAGAAGGATTAGGAAAAAAAAGAAGAGAAAAAATTAACTGACTGTAGAGTGATACAGAGAGTTGATTATCTACATACATAGTCTACAGAACAGACAACCCTTTCAAATTTTCATGAGATGAATTCAAATTTTTCAAAGTAAAATGAGAGGTACTGCAGAGTTCATGCTTTTGATCTGTAGAAGTACCCAAAATATACTTCAGAGCACACAGTACTGCAATGAAAATAAAAACATCACACTGCTCTCTTCAGTAAAATTTTCTTAAATATTTTGCTGTATACTTTAAATGCTGGGGAACTTAAAAGCTGTAACAGACACGATTATTTCAGGGAAATAACTAACTGTGTCAGTTCTCAGAGTTGAACAAAAAGTTTGTCACAGGACTAGAAAGCTGGACTCGCAGAGATCTTAAAGGGATGCAAATCACACCTTTTAATTTTCTTCAGGTGAAACCCTATGACACATTTCAGAACTCCTCTATATAAACGGAATTAATTACTTTCCTTTAATGAAAAGTATTGATTTCTTGGAGAGTGCAGCTTACAAGTACAGAAGTTGTTTGATCAGGAACTTTATCATGACCAAAAAGTGTAACATATTTCAGCCAATGGTCTCACTGTTGTGACATGGGATGTCCTTGAAAATATGTAGTAACAACTTCAGACTACTCAAGTATACCCCTTGGGTTTAGAAGATTGATCTTGTATAGACTCATCTCCCTTGTAAACAGGGAGAATAAAAAGACCTAAAGGTTTGTAGCACAGGGAAAACTAGTAATTAGAATATTTTAGGATCTTTAACTTTATGGAAATATTAATTCTGACAGCATGGCACAGAGTTTTTAGTCTTTCCCAATGAGGCCTGGTTTGTAATGTGGAAATGTGGATTAACCAACAAGGAATATGTGTTTTAACAAAACATTATGTACTCAGGGTGTCTCAGATGACATTGCCATGCATCATGTCTACCTCTGGGTTCAACACACAAGCAGAGATGGGCCCAGAGCTTCTCGATTGGAAAGTACAACATCCATTAACTGCTGCATTTATTTAGTGTCTAGGGCATGTCATTATGTCATGCTAACCCCATCCGCTGGTCAGCTTATTACCTGAATAATTGCTGGCAGGGAAAAGTGATCTCATGGGGGGGTTTGATAGGTCTTTTTCTTCTTAGAGGTATTGTTCAGGTTGGGGGGCTTATTGCACAGATATCTGGGTAAATGGGTGATAAGCATGTATTTTGCAACTTTGAAATTGGTGCAAATTCATCTCTGTAATTCAAAGGACTTTATTTCAAACTGATGAGCTGTAATAAAGCCACCAGCTATTCTTACTCCCACCTGCGTTCATCTTGTCTTCTTAATAGACCCATCTCATTACACTGTCCTCAAAACTGAAAATTACACGTCCACTACATTTAGTCACTTGAGTTGCTCAGAGAGCAAGCAACTAAAATGAAATTGGGGTAACTGCTGAAAATCATGCATTAAAAACTATAGAGAAAGAATTTCCAAAAGCTTTTCTGCGATCAAACAGGCAGGAAAACAAGAGACATCACACAACTTTCTACTGTATATTACTTCAAAGACAAAGAGGTAGAATGTGTTGAACATTTTAAGTATTTTTCTGGAAAAAAATTCATAAGGTTCTTGCAACATAAGCATATTCTTGACAATTCAATATCTAATGTCAGAGCCAGTATTTTATTCATTAATAAAATAGTGTATAAAATGATCATATACTTCCAGTTTTGAATTTGCAGAATAATAAGCTTCTGTTCCTAAATGAATGCACAGTGGTGTAAAAGATGCCTTGATATTTAAAGAAAATAAAAATGGGCGCAGACTCAAATAATCCCCGGTAGGCAATGATTTAAAATTCAGTCCTGAACCACTATTTTAAATAGATATATCTATAAGGTACTGATAGGAGATTGAGAGTGTTATGCAGAAGAAACTCTGAAAGGAAACACATGAAGAATAAGAAAAAGCTATAATGTTTCATATCAAATCTAAGTAATCATATGCTTGAATTAGTAACGACTGTCAAGCCCAGTAGCAAGCACATAGAACCTTAAAAAAATAAATGTTCTGTTTCCTCATCTGATTTCCTGAACCTTCTGAAGCAGAAGCCAGCCTGCTAGGATGTCACTTAGGATTGCATAGCTGTGAAGAGACCCCAAGTTTGCCAGCACCCTGAGGTGGGTCTGTCAGCACCTATTTCTCAGAGCAAATGCCCCCAGAGCCATGCCGTGCTATGCAAGCTCTAGAGCCAGACTGCATCACAACATTAACAAGAATAAACTTTTTAAAAGAGAGCAAGCTGAGAATGAGGCATATTATAAATAAAAATGTTTTATAAACAACTCTCCCCCCATCCACTGTGTCCTTGTAGTGAGACCCTTTGGCTCTAGGCCTGATCCTAGTTCAATAACTCAGTTGCTTTTTGGGTGAGACTGAGATTTGCACAGTACTGAAGTCTGAACATTCCCCCTTTGGGTCTGTTGGGGAAAAAAGTCTCATGACCCCCGGGGCCTGGCTTCTTCTGCTCCCTATTTTTCCCAGCTGTCTTCCTCTGTCTGCTCTGCTGCAGGCTCCTGGTTCTTTGTTGTCTTTCAGAGGCTTTGCCTGCCCTACTTCACTCTCAGCAAAGGTGCCCCTCAGCTATGCACATTTGCTCACTTTGGAGGCTTAGTCGCTCCTTTCCTCAAAAAAGGCTCCATGCAATCCAGCAAGAAGACAGCTGGAAAAACTCTCAATCTCCTTCCCAACAATTTACCATAGCCTTCGGGTAGAAACAAGCATTCTTCAACAAAATAAAAAACAAAGATACCAAATTAGCAGCATCCACCATGAACCTTACTGAGATCTTCCATGACTTCAGTTACCCCTTTGAATCTGCGTTACCTGTGCTGAAGTCCATGTAACTTCAGCCAGTGGCAGAGACATTTGTTCTGCACTGTCCTCCCCATATCTATCTTGTCCAGTGCATCTGGCAGATAACACAACTTTCTGCATGTCCTCCCTCTAGCAGTGGTGTTCCTGTTGACCATATATTTAAACTGCTGCCACAGAGCTCAAGTGGGTCTTCTTGGACATCAGCAACTCAGCTGATGAAATTCAATAAGAGTGTCCCCTGTACAATTATGAAGCATAGCCCAAGATTATCCTGGATGTTTGCTTTGGCGGACACTTCTCAATTTGATCTTTGCTTCACATTTTGAGTTTGTACTTAGCTCCCCTTTCATTTCAGCAAGAAGCACCAGCTTTTTCTCAAGTTTTAGAACAAACTATCATTGTGTGCACACCTAAATGCCCCTACTCTGATGATGTTATATCCCTTCAGAATACCTCCAGAGCTGCTTTTCATTGAGTAATTCACTTACAAATCTTACTTGTCAATACCTGTGCAGAAATATATCAGGCTTTTGAAGAGCAGACACTTAATTCACATTGACCATCAAGGCACTTTTGAATCTCATGAAATTGTTATCAAATGGAATAGCACACGCAGCACTGTGAGCAGAGGAAAGAGTGTTAAAAATGCAAGGAAGACAAATGCATAGAAGTGCATTTTTGAGATGAGTTATGAACTGTTGTCCTGCTGGATCTGCCTAGCTCTCCAGCAATTGTTAAACATGGGCACAATTCACAGATTGTCTCCTGCAGCAGCCACCAAGAAACCCAAGCAGCCATTTTGGTCTCCTCTCTGAAGCATTTACTGAAATGACACATACTTTTAATAAGAAAAAGACAAATTTTTCCTACCAAGAAATCAGTAATATTTTGTATTCTCTGCTTGCCTTTCTTTTCCACTATGTCTTCATATTATATTTTATTGATGTCAAAAATGTAATTATTGAACTAGTCTGTTTAGAAAAGCATATTTTTAAAAAAATGGTTCATCCTGGATATCTGTATGTGCTAGCAATTAAGCAATTAAAGCTATGCATCTCTGTCAAAGTGCAGAATAATTCTCTCATAAATAAAGGCAATGATGCAGTAATGTTCAGAAGACTAAAGCACGCACAGAGGTTAAGATGTCTGCAATACCAGCCTTTGTTTAAGTACATCCAAGAAGGGAAATCAATATTCCTCAGGAGAGCATTTTGTTGGTACAGCTGCTGTTGCTAAGATTGGCTCCGTGTCATGTTCTCATTAATACAGTCTAATGGCAGCCCTAAGATTGAGAATGTGCAGACAGAAATAATGAATTTATACTAAAAACACAAAATGTAGAAATTCTAATTGCTTTGGTCTGATTGGCTACTTTATATCTTGAAAGGATCATGTTTATAAATTAGAGTTTAATGATATTTATGAATCACAAAATTAAGTCCTTCCTTGTAGCAGTCATTAACATGAGAGCAATTGCTGCTGCAGTTTGCCCTTTAAGAGCTTCAGCACAAAAAGCCTGGCATGCTCGAGAGCAGTTTTGCATTTTAGATCAAATTTTTACTATTGCAAGGAATATGTTAGTGTTTAGTTATACAAGCATGTTTGCTAGCATTAAAATAACTCTTTGAATGCCACATTTCTCAGAGGAAGAGACGTCTCTCAATGTGCATTCTGCAAAAGGAAACATCCCTCTGTATCAAGCGCTATCAGCCCTCCTCTCTCTCTCTCTGAAGATGCACACTGCCCTGAATGTCCTTTGTCACTCAGCTGTTAGTTTCTCTGGCTGCACTCTGGAAGCCTGAGAAAAGCAGGCAAGAAACATGAAAATAACTACTGGGGATTAAAAAAATAAAAAAAAATTAAAAAAAAAAAAAGATAATGATGTGATAGGGAACATTAACAGAGAAAGATTAAAAAAACAAAAATGAAGACAGAACTGTCATCCAGGCAGCACAGAGCTGATAGCCTCCAAATGATTCCTGATCAAACACAGGTTACAACCTTGAGAGAAAAACCTGTGGGAGAAATTTGACGTCTATCCCTGCAGAATGGCAACATCTTAAAAAAGCCAAAAAAC
This sequence comes from Euphonia xanthogaster, assembly GCA_034509185.1. Lineage (NCBI taxonomy): Eukaryota > Metazoa > Chordata > Aves > Passeriformes > Fringillidae > Euphonia > Euphonia xanthogaster. The sequence continues at coordinate 76,947,650 of JAYDZK010000113.1, forward strand.
AAGAAACCCCCCCCCCAAAACCCCAAAAACCCCGCCAAAACAAAAAATCAAAACAAACAAAAATACCCCACTAAACCAAACTTTGTAACAAGCCCAGATTATTAATTACAGTCTTGCAATGAATTACACAAGCAACAAGCATACACGCAAGCATGATGTGCAAGCTCTATATATACATTTTAATCCTTCCTGCCCCGTCCTTCCTTAGTTCTCAGCATCTGAGGGAGCCTGTTCTCTGTGTGATGCAGCATGGACACCTCTTGCCTCCAGTGGCCTCAGAGGCCTGTTTTTTCTGAGTCTTGAACATCCTATAGCTCATACTGATAGGGGTAGTACATCAGGTTTTACTGCCATTTGTGCAAATGCTCTCCATTGCTACACATAAATGGATAAATCTGTACCCAGCAAAGGTTTTAATTAAAGCACAAAATTGTATCTTA
>JAYDZK010000113.1:76948094-76973950 GCA_034509185.1 Euphonia xanthogaster
AACTGGGTCATGTCTATGCCCGTCAGTAGCCAGACACAAGCGCAAAGTCTGTCAAGTAATTGTCTCCATGCTCTTGATTAACACAGTATTATTAGTGTCTGGTCCTCCTCCACCAGTTATTTGACATTCATAAAAAATTTGTTTAGGGAATTATTGCATCAAGGATTATTCAATTTTTTGATTAGACAAGCTGAAATAAGGATGTCTGAGAGTGCACAGCTTAGGCAACCTAAATTAAGCTGCATGGGCACGTATACTACCTAATGTTTGGACTGCAATACAGCGTGTGAGGCTCACTCAGGTGCTCGGTGGGCCTGCTTAGGTCTCAGAAAGGACAATGTGTGCCATCATCAGCTAAATTTACAGGTGGAATTTAAGCATCACAGTATCATTTCACATCACCTGACATTTCAGCATCCTGCTTCCAGTGCAAGGCTTCACAGCATCTTATACCTATGCAGCCAGTCTCCCTGTATGAGTGAAATAAAACTCCAAAAGGAAGGCACAGAAAGGCAGCACACTGAGCAGGCAGCCAGCAGGAGTCATTAAGGACATGTGTATGTCCTGCATTCCACTGCTTTTTACAAAATAGATATTATTTTGAACTGTAGAGAAGTATCTCTGGGTTTCACAGACCTAGGCCCAAAGATACTCCCTTTAAAATAGAAACTAAAAGTTTCTAAAAGATCAGGTCTTTTACTGCATAACTGAAAAAAGAGGTTTCTGTCATGCTCACGCTTCTCACAGGGCAACTTGGTGCTTGAACAATACTCACTGAGGACATTTTGCTTGAAAGTATCCTTTGTAAAGAATTAGAAATTGATGTTTAGATCCCACTTCGATGTACATACACACACTCCTCCATTATTTATTTACTCCTGAACTAACAATGCTATGAAAAAGGCTGGTGCTTCAACTGATGAGGCTGGGCACAACCATAACAGAAAGCACTTCATTTTAACATATGGAAGGTTCCAGCTCTCTGTACACTTACTGTGGGCACAGCAGCAGTCTTATTTTTCTAGATATCATTTATATAGAAAGAAAATAGATAATTATTGTCTTGAGCTGAACAATGGTCAAGGTGGGTGTAATCAGGAAACCAGCAAACAAAAACCTCCTGACATTAGAACAAATATTATTTGAGCATTTTATCTCACAAAGGGGATCAGATGCTCTGTTTTACTGTGTATCTGTCAGTGCACAGGAAGAGACAGGATTCTGGGGAACCAGGAATGGGCACAGCTGGGCAGGTCCACAGCTATGAGCCAGGTCCAAGGGCAAGCCAGAAAGCACCATGAAGGCTGGAGCCTGGTTTCGTGGAGCCCACAGCCAGAGCCATGGGGAGATGGGGACCAGCCCTGCTGGGGCATTGCTGGGGCAGGGGCTGATGACTCTGGGGGACTGGCATGGGGTCCTGGGCTGTGGGAAGTGTGGCAAGCCCCAGAGGGTGGGCAGGGATGGTCAGAGTTGGTGGTGCCCTCAGGGCTATGACAGTAACTGTTTTCGTGAGGATTTCTGAGGAGACTTAAGAAATGTGCTCTTGCAAACAGGGAAGAGTATTGCTCACATCCTGACAGAACTCGGGCATGTGGCTCAGGAAGGGCTCACCAGCCAGGCAGAGACTAAGTGAAGCCATTCCTTGCTAATTGGCACAAAGCCCAGCCTGCAGATCTCAGGTGATTCTGGGTTCAAGCGGCTCTTAAACAGAGTCCTGAGAACTACTTCCATCAGTCTGCTGCAGTCAAAGGGCCAGCTGAGGTCTAGCTCAGAGGCCAGCATGTCCATGAGTGCCACATCTGGATGCCCACCTGAAAGGTTTGATGACCCAGCTCTTAGTAATTATACCTGCGAAAAGCACCAACAGAAACTGGTATGAGCACAAAGGAGGGGCCAATATAATTCAAACAGCTCCATTAAAACTGTGTCATAGGTATTTTTCCGGTTGGCAGCTGAAATAAAAGGACTTTTGGAACTGAGTTTCTGTTGGCCAGAAACATTGGTCATTAAATATATAAATATATATTTAATGCACTTTAAAATATCCAAGGCAAGAATCACAAGTCCAGACAGGCCTATCTTGGTTCTTTTAGTGTAGTGTGGATGTCTTGGACATCCTTGGATTTCTCTGAATGTCTGTGTTTAGCAAACAGAATGAAGCCCTTAATATTCTCTCTACTGTAGGAAGACATGTAAAATGAAGGTGGCAAATTATTACAGAAGGCTTCTTATAAAATTGATGTTTCTGAAGCTTGCAGATAGTTCAGTGTTTAAGATAACAATTACTTTTTAAAAATCTAATAATTTCTTCTTCTGTGTTTATCACAGAGTAACAGTTCCAATAGATATAAAAATAAAATATTGAAGAATTACCCATTCAACATTTGGAGCATAGGTAGTATTGTGCCATTGACATATTTTATTTCCTCCTTGGGACTTGTGTACTTTTACTCTAAGTCAGGTTTTACCCATTATGTTTAAGATTTCACATTTCATAGAATTTTGTTTAAGAAGGGGATATTTTTGACATAATTTTTTTAACTTAAAAATTAATATCATGGAGTTTAAATTTACTTGAAAGTGCTTCAAATAATGTCTTCAAAGGAGTATAAAATAATTTTTTTTTCTCACATTTGCTAAGTGACAGACTACTAGAAAGTTGGGTATTTACAACAGTTCAGGTATAATAGATTAATGAGACTTCGACAGGCTTAAGTGGAAAAAACCAAAAAGCCTACACTATAGGGCAGTGACTTTGTCCAGTTTTTTCCCCTGATATAGATGAAAATTCAGTGATTCATTACTTATGCACTCCAAGAAGAGGCTGGATGGAAGAACTAGTCTGAAAAAACATAGATTGCTACCACTAACTCATCAAACAGTAGGCCAAAAGATTTTGATGCAGAAAAATAATGGTTTTGAGACTAGGATTTTTTGAGTGAGTTCTACTTGGTTAGAAAGACGACTTTGGCCTGGCTGTTTATCCTGAGAAATGATTGGTGCGCTCAGTTGCCTTCAGTCCAGTTCATTTCATTGCAGTGTAGCTGGAGACAGACCACCTGCAGAGACACTAATCCAATCGAGGCAAATGTTACAAAGCAGAGTGACAGAATTGTGGCTGAATTGTGCCTCTTAAAGACAGAACCCGACAGAGAGTGCAAAGGAAATTTACAAACTGAATTCATTGCCCTGGCCAGAGGCAGCCAGGCTAGGCAACTCAGGTTGCTGCCAGAAGTGCCTGAGGGATTAGGCTGAAAGGTGACCTCAAACTGAAGTGTTAAAAAAAAAAAAACAAAAACAAGCCAAACCAAAAATAAAGGCAAAAAACCCCCCACAACTTAACAAACAAAACAAAACAAAAACAAACCAAACAAAAAAAAACAAAACAAAACAAAACAAAAAAACAACAAAAAAAAAAAACAACAAAAAACAACAATAGCCACAACAAGAAAGATGTGGATCTTTTAAGCTCACACAGAAGTGTGAGCACCTTATTTAGAGGAAGAAATGTTTGTACAGAGCAGAAGATGCAGGAGGAGTTGGTAGATCAGCAAACTGGGCTAGAGAGTGAGCCAGGCTACTTGACTGCCGCTTCTGCTTACTTTTCTACTGCATTGTTGAAATTGGGATAAAACAAGGTGAAATGCTGTCTTTTTGGAGGGGAGTGGGAAACCTTCCAATATTGTACTTATCCCCTTTACTTTTCTAGCACCATAGGAAATGCTGTGATAATGACACAAGACAAGTTAAAGACAGAGATAATCTGATTCATGGTCAGCAAGAAAAACGTCAGCAATTCCAAAAGGGTTTGGAATATGTCAGATCTATTAGACCATGATGTTCAATGCAGTAGCAAGAAACACGGATTCTCAAGGCAGAATTCATGGGAGGGATTTTACATCTGCTGCCAAAGGATCCCTGCAAGAGGCAGTTTCACAAACACAAACCAGAGTATGCACTTGTAAAATTAACAGAAAAAGGAACTCTTCAGGTTTTCAAGATGCCTGTTCATGATGTAATCCTTCACAATTAATCAAAATTGATAGTGAATCCTTCTCAGGAGGTTAGTTACAAATTGTGACTAGCAACTAGAAAAGAAAGATAGCATCACACTAGTATCTGAGCAACCAGCAGGAAAAAAAAAAAAAAGTAATAAAAAGGAGATATTTGGAGGCAGCTGGCAAATAATAAAACCAAGTTCAATCAAACACAACTTCTGAGGGTTATGAGTGCCATGATTCTAGAAGCATTAGAGCTTGAGTATGGTGGCTACCATTTTAATACATCCACCTGTACTGTGCTACTGCCCTCAAAGTGAGTATTTCTGGTATACCCAAATAAGCAAATAGAGCCTCATGAAGCAATTCTGTGGTGGTTAAAAGCTATGAAAGTGTCTGCTCTATATCCTCACATAACCTTTGCTAGCTTGACAAAAAGACCTTGCAGCTCATCCTAAAGCATTGTCTCTGCTTGACAGAATGTAAAACAGATTTGGAAACACCGATTACTGACTGGTTGCTTGATTGCAATTAGATAATGCAAAATTATTCTGCTGAAGAAAATTACTTGCAAAACAGCACTTATATGCAGGCAACATGGCCCTTCAGTCTCATCCTGTTCCCCAGAGGCAATGGGGGACACGTGGGCATGGCAAAGACCAAAGCAAGTCTTCTAGATCGAGGCCTGAACTAGGAGAGGCTGAGGGCTGCAGCTCAGTCCAAAGGTGAGGCAAGGGAGATGGACAACACAGGACTTCTGCTAGGAACAGCCTTTCAGTGGGCAAGTCAGAAACAGCACATGACCCCTACAGACAGCTTAACCAGACAAGACTGGATGTGCTCCAGAAAAGACTTTCGTAGAAATGTCTGACAAATGAGAACTGCTGCTGCTGTTTCACTATTTCTGAGCAACCAGGACTGTGCTTGTGTTAGTGAAGATTGTATCACCACTTCTTCCACAAGCCCTTTCTTTCCCTGTTAGTCTTCAGTGTCTGCCTGCTGTTAGATATGGCTGTAGGTTCTTTGTAACAGAGGCTGCGTCTCTTTGTGCATTGACTGATTGACTGAGGTCCCTGCATGTTCGTGAAAAGTCAAAAAAATATATTAACAGCAGGGACCAAGACCTTGAATTGACTTTTACTCTTAAAATACAAAGCAAACTTACTGTTCATATTAATTGGTTTGAAAACCCAAAAATTATAGAGGAAAAAAAGATGCCTTGGTTGTGATGAAGAAACAGTGTACAAAAGTGAATGACAGGTTCCAAGTGTTGGCAGGCACAATGAAGGCTGAAATTTAGAAGTGACTAAAACAGTGTCCGTGGCTTCATTAGGTTGATTTGATGTAGATGGCACTGAAAAAAATACTATTTTATTGCATTTTTCTAGTCTTTTAAGTGTCTCCTTGTATAACTATACTGCATTATATTATTTATAGAAGAAGAATCTGAAGAAAAAAAAAAAGTGTCTGAAAAGTCGCATTATAAAACTGAATGATCATATTTTCATTGGTCAGTGGATTTAATCAGAGGTAGTTCATCCAGAGTCTTCAACTGAATGATTTTAAGCTGTTTGTTTCCTAAATAATTATTTTATTAGTCTAGCTTACTATACTTTATAGTCATACCAGAAATGTTCAGGAATTAATTTTCAGATGTCATGCTCCCACTCTTTTCCTAAAACCTTATAAGCCAAAGCACCAATTTACCAGTGTGATTATGGACTTGGAAGTAGAAGACATGAGCAGCAGAAGAGCTTCCTCTTCTTGCTTTAAAGGATGGAATTTTGATTTCTTCAGTGTGTATGGCCATTTTCTATTACGTGCATGGTTATTTTTTTAAACATAATATAATTTCAAGAAACTGCAAGGATTTCAAACCCAGTATTTTTAAGTTTGGCCTGTTTGTGCAGTCCTTTAAACTGCAATCACTTTTTTCATATTCTGATAACCAGTGTTTTGCAGTAGCTTGTGTTCACTTAATGTTGTGTAGATCAACAAGGTGCAAGAAACTAGGTAAGTTAGGTCTATGCTGCACTATATTCATTTAGTGTTGTGTCTCTATTCAGTCAAATTTAATATCCTGTTTGAATGTTGCTTTTCGTATCTTGTTCCAGCTATTACCTTGAGATGCCAATAAATCAGTGACCAACTGATCTGTAATTGATCTATCCATCCTATGCCACTGAAAAGTTATGTAACTTTAACGTGAAACTCTTGCAAATGTTACAATCAAACAAAACGAAAGGAGACTATATAACCCTGAAATATTCTGCTGAGACCAGACTGAGACATTTCAGGTTTACACATTCCCTGCTGTGTTTTGGCTGTGCAGAGATTTCAAATCTGATGCACAGATGAGATGAAACAAGAATGGAACAGCATTGCCACAAATAAATTTACTTTTTTTTCCCGTGAAACCAAACCATGTCCTACTATGGCCTGCCAGCCTATCTACCACCAACACTGTTTAAATAATGCTGTTCTGAGCACAGCATCCTCCACTGCCACTCCATGACTCAGTATTTTCATTTAATCTGATTTCACGCTCTGACAGACTTTGCCATGTTTCCATATATTCAAATGCACCTGAAAATACATACTTCCTGCAAGACTTCTCAATAGCATGCAGAAAACACAGGATACAAATATAAAAATCCTTAGTGAAATGTGTGCCAGTAGCATTTTATCACAAGGCAAGCTCCGCTCCCTGTGGCTCTAACAATCAACAATATAAGCATTTTGCTTTTTGAAGCTGAGGTGTTTCTGAATGCCCACAGTCTGCTCATTTAAAGCAGGACATGAATGTTTTGGCTGATTCACTCCATTGTTGGATTGTGCACCCCTCAGGATCACACAGTAGTGAGTCAGTCATTTGTAAACAGGAGAGAAAAAAACCCAAATGAATAGAGGTTCATTCTTGTGATCAAAAGCCTCAAAGAAACCATGCAAAAGGAGCATAATTATTTATTGAACAAAACTTATAACATGATCTTTCCTGTACAACCTCGGCAGTGCCTGCAGCTGGCCTTACTCACTATTGAACTAAGAAATAATTTAAACCTCACAAAAAGAAACACATGCTTTGGGTCCTCCCTTTGGGAAAAGAGGAGGAGCTATATGTTCACTTTTTTCTGAAGGACTGCATCATGGGCTTTTTTTTTTTTTTTCAAAAACAGAGACATGATTTTAGATATATTTCATGAGCAAAAAATAATGTGTTGGGTTTGCAGATCTGAGCACCAAAACATCACAGGACAAGTTAAAATAGAGAATTACATGCTTACTACAAGCAGAATCAGGTTGAGGAGGCTTTAAAAAATAACACTGCTAAGAAAGGATTTTTGCAAACACAAAGCTAATGAGACTAATTGGTATTATGTCAGATGTATAATGTTTCAGTGTATTGTTTTTTGGCAGTGGTGGTTTGGTTTTCCTGGGCTCAGAGCCCAGTTTCTGTTTAATTTTCTGTAAGGTTTCATAGCAGCCTAGACATACAGAGCTGGCTTGCTTGCAAATAACCACATATCTCAGTATACATATTGATTAGAATTTAAACACGCCCAGCAGCCTGTTGGATGGACCTGCTTAGGACATTCTTATCAGAAAATTCTCTTCTTCAAACTAAAGAGAATTTTCCCTATGAAAGAAATTATAAAGCACACCAAAAAGAAACTAGATGGAATTAAAAATTGAAAAATTTCTTTCACATATTAAAAACACATGGACACATCATTATGACTTTGAGCCCAAATCCTGTCTCGGTTCTGGACAATTTTGTATGCCTGCAGTGACCTTGAAGCTTTATTAGGTCTAAAGCAGGATATTAAACTCCACCAAATAATTTTTTTCCAGGGTGCCAGCAGTCTTCTAGGTTCGCACTCTCCCAGACATCTTGTTAGAGGCAAAGGCTCAAGAAGGGGCATTTTCTGAGGCACTGCATTTCCCAGAGTGTTCAGGTCAACTCACAGAGGTATTAGCTCTGTGAGTTAATGGACTTTAGTGGCTTTTATCCAGTGTTATTCCTAAGCTAATGAGCCTCATGGAGATAATAAGGTCTCAGTAGAAATGTTGAACTTCCCGTGGAAGCAGCCCTAGGGTCAGCTCCCACTGCCCTCCACACTTTCATTGCCACTTTGTGTGGCACAAGCCTGACCGCTCTTTGCATCTGCACAGCACTACAAGTCTGTAGCTTTGTATTTACCTGCAGCTCTATGTGCAGCTCAAGACAGCAGAAATGAGAGGTCTACACACAGTTGTACACCTTCTGGAAAATTTTGCCCATTATTTATATGAAAAGGTGAATACATCCTTCAATAGTGCATTTATGTTTACACATATTCATCTTGTTCTAAAAGCTCATTGATTCACAACAGGCTAGACAGTGCAATTAAATTTAGGTGAGGGATGAAAAATAATTAGTATTTAAATCTCGGTTTACTGTAGCTGTATAGGTCTTGTGTTTGCATCCTGCGAAAGGTATCTTTTTGAAGTTTTCTTTCCAGAAAAAGTTAACAGAATGGCATTAGGGTTATTGGAATTGTTCATAGCAAGAATTACATATAAGGTTTTGCAAGCAATATTTGTATTTATTCAGTCACAGAGTGCAGTTTGACAAGCAAAAGAAAGTAATGCAAGTCCCAGTTACAAAATATAAAGATATGATTTCTAACAGATACAAAGTTACAATTATGACACGGATGAAACTAAACACTTTTTGATCTGATAAGGCTGCTAATGGAAGAGGGGGAAAGTTGCTACATATAAATGCATTCAAACTGTTATGATCCATATCTCTCTAAATCATTTGGAATGAATGCTCTTGTGAGACCCCACCTGGAGTACTGCATACCTGGCTGGGGTCCTCAGCAAAAGGAAGGCATGAACCTGCTGGAGTGAGGCCAGAAGAAGGCCACAGAAATGACTAGAGGGATGGAACACCTCTACTACAAATACAGGCTGAGTGACTGGGGTTGCTGAGCCTGGAGAAGAGAAGGCGCTGGCTAACACCTTACTGCAGATGTTCAGTGCTTGAAGGGGTCTTTAAAAAGGAGAGCAAGAGGGACTTTTTACATGGGCAGATAGTGACTGGACAAGGGGTAATGATTTTAAACTAAAAGAAGAGAGATTTAGATTAGATGCTAGGAAGAAATTCTTCATTGTGAGGATGGTGAGGCATTGGAACAGGCTGCCCAGGTAAATTGTAGATGTCCCACCCCTTGGATACTTCAAGGCCAGGTTGGATGGGGCCCTGAGCACCCTGATCTATTATGTGGCATCCTGGCACATCATCTTCAGATGATCTTTGAGGTCCCTTCCAGCCCAAAATATTCTATGATTTAGGTGGCCGTGATTTTGGTCACGTTAAAATTTATTTGTCTTTTCCTTTCCCCTTTGCACACCATGTCTGCTTATTTGTTTCATATCATTCCTCAGTGACTGCTTGGAGTAGAATCCATTAGAATCAGGCATTGCACTGAGTCTTCTTTATAAGGATTTTCTGTTATTTCACTTTGGTTTGCCCAGTATTGGGCCCTATAATCAAACACATCATCCACTTTATTATGCACAAGTATCTTTGTTGCAGCTGTTTAGAGCATCCTGACCTCTGATTTCCCTTTTCTGTTAATGGAAGTTACAATAATTGTATATGATAATAGTGGAGTAGTGTGGTGAAAATGAAGGAGGAAAAATATCCTTTTTTTTTTTCTTGCCCAGAGACACTTCTAGACCATTATTAGTATATAAAAACAATGATCTCTCCTCTGCACTAGCTTTCATCACATAAAGTCACCTTCAAGTCACACAGCAGAGAAGAAAACCCTCAAACTAAAACACTTGCACATCAATATGTTTTGATTCGAAATGTCTTCACAGAGCTGCAGTCTGATCCAGAGTCCCTGTCTTCATCTTGCAATACTGGATTTGAAAAAGAAAAAAAAAAAAAAAAACTAAAATAAGAAGCTGGAGCATTTGAATAAGGTCTTTGGGCTATTATTTCTATAGGGCTACCATATAATACAGTAAAGCATGCTTCTACTATAAAATTATTATATATAAAGTATATTATTATAATCTTCTATTGAATCACATTAAAACTTTCCTAATAGACCCAAGGGATTGTCTCTTCCTTGAATATCAAAATGGGATATCTTTCCTGATGGATGTGTTTTCATCCTAAAATTATACATGAGAGAGAGATTGTTTGCTGCAGATTTTGGCACTGATTGTGTCAGAAAAAGACAAAATGGCTTCAGTGGGTTCGTGACATCCAAAACAATGATAGGCAGATAAAAATAAGAGCAGTGAGGGATAAAATACATTGGGTCAGTAGCAACCAAGGGTCATTAAGCACATAACTCTCCATATAATGTATAGTCATCCAGACAATTAAATTTACCATTACAATCAGTTCCAATTGTCCCCATTGTTGACAGCCTCAGTAAAGAAACCAGAGAATGAATTACGTGGTGAGCATACCGCAGGTCACTGTAGACACACACTGGTAAAAACCTTACTTTGCTAATGTGTTCTTGTAGTTTTTCTATTGAGTAGATTTCTATTTCTATTGCACAATCACCAATCAATTAAAACACAATTAAAAATAAAAATAGAACTTCAAAAGCTTAACATCCTGCTAGCTGAAAGGCTTTTGGGGTTTTTTTTCCCCTTCTCTCATTTCAAAATCTTAGATAAATTCAATTGGAAAAATCCCAGGGGGTGAGGGAATAAGAAAGAATGTTATTTTTGTCAAAATATATGTATTCTCAAATGAAGCTTCACAGACTGCTTAAACTGATAGGCAGATGAAAAAGTTTGTCTAGTTCTCACTTTCTTGATGCTTTATCCTTGAGCAGCTCCATTGAAAGAAAAACTAGAAATGTAAAGTATTCTGAAGATACACATCAGCAAACATATAAAAGAATTAGGTCCTTTATTAGGCACTTTCTGAATTGATGACTCACAGAGATTTTAGGGGTGGATTATTTCTTCTCTGTAGAGATTTTATTTGATTTTGTCCCTTCTAACATTAGGGGAAACCTAAAGCAGGAAATGTCTGCTATTAAATATAATGAAAAGCTAAGGTCTTGACTTTAAATTGATTACTTCATCCTATAGCGTGTGCACTTCACTTTTATCTTGTTTGGTATAAAGACCTGTTTCAGTTAAAGAAATGTCTTGTTAATCATAGTTTAATAGTGTTTTGGGGCATCATGGTGACATCTAAATTTTGTAAAAACATATGGCTCTTATCCCTTCTTGTATCATCTCAAATTAAAATCCAGGTGATGCTGTCATAATTGTGTGGTAATAATCTCAAGTAAAGCAAATAATTTCTTTTTTTCTTGCTTGTTCATTTTTATTGATTGTCACAAATTATTGACTTCACACCTCTGACATACCCAGTACCAGCAAAAGTAGTTCCTGCTTCTTATGACACAATGTAGCAGAAAGGAATTCTTCATTTTTTGCTGTAACTTAATTTTTGAAACATACACAGTATCCTTGCTGATATAAATAGTAGTTCCCAAATCCCCTAGCAACAACAGAAAATTTATTTTTCCTTCTCTAGTTATGTCCTTTATTTAGAATGTAGTAACATAACTTGGGTAAGCTATGTGGAGTGCAGTTCATATGAATTATTTTAACAATGACTCAGCTAGAGACACGGCACCTTCACATAGATAAGACAAATTCAAATACATGCTGCACTGACAGAAAGAAACTCCCCCAGTTTGACTGTATTTCATTCTTTCACATCTGCTAGGCTGGAATCACCATGGTAGAAAATATCTGAGGGATGTTTCCAACAAAAGTTCCCAGTTTTCAGAGAACAGAGATGGAGTCAGGGCTGGAACACAGGTTCAAAGCCTTTCTGAGAAAGAGGACTGGAAACAGGGATGGAGACAGAGCTGCCTACAGGAAGTTACTGAGTCCATCCAGCAATTCCAGTCCAATAGCCAGGACAACAAGGGAGACAACCATGATCAGGACCCAGGTCCACCTAGAGCAGTCCTCTGTCAGGTACTGACAGTCCCAGGTTGGGCTGAAATGAGCAGTCTGGAAGGAAGACCCAGGAGTAGCTAGGTAGGAACAGTCAGGGCTAGGCAGAAGTCACACATTGTTTCAGTGGTTTAGTGTAAGGGAACACAGCAAATGATGGATTCACTTCCAGATGTATAAGACTGTTAAGATAAATTACTGATGTACAAAATAATGTTTTCCATTTTATTAAGACTAATAATTAGCTCTCAACCAGGATGCCCTACAACTTTTCTGCCTTTCATAAAACATCTATTACCTGGTGAACACCCATACCCAAAAATTATTTATTTACAATGTCATATTATAACAAATTACCTTCTTTTTCATTTTAACAAAATGGTTTATCTTTAGGCCATGGTATTCATGACAAAAACAAAATTTAAAATTTTATTTATTACTATATATAAAATGGTGTTGCCTTTGTAAAGGATTTGAGGTCTGCCTGTCTCAGAGTCTGATATTGCTATCTAGAAGAATGAACAGTTGACTTCTGGCAGAGTTTACCACAAGGTGCCATTTTATGACATGTGACAACTACACTGTGCAGCATCTTTTCAAGCAGAGCCGCTGGCTTTAATTTTTAATCAATAAACTGCTATACTGGCACTAACTCAACTTTATTGTTGGTGGATTTGTTCTCATCTTACAAGTGATTACACCAGGACTAAAGCATTTGGGAAGTCAGCATTACTGACTTTGCTCTGCAGCATCAGTCCTGAGACAGTAAACCACACTTCCAGAGCTGTGAATAGGGCATCTTCCTCCAGAACTAAATTCACATAACAAAAGCAAATTGGAATAAAATATGGACTCATTATTCCCTGCAAATATAAGTCAGCTCTGTGTAATATTTTTAGAAGGCCTCTAGTTTTACTGGTATTTATTTGAAGAGTCTTTGGTGGTTGGGCTGTACCATATATGTAATGAGTAATGATGGTTGAAACAAAGGATAGACATTAACACACTGAGTTTTATCCTCTTCTGGGCTATAGACTAGGTGTTCCAAACTTTGAATGCATTTGTGTGATGGTTATGAACTCTGATGATGTAACTAAAGATTGACTGTGTCTTCTTCCAAAAGTAAAATTCTCCTAAGCTAAAGATGAAAAATCACTGTTTCATAAGCAAAAAATAAAACAAGAGCAAATTATCTTTTCTCCTTGCAGCCTTGTTTCCTTGTATTAAAATAAGGATAACTGGATAATTCCCAGAATTAAAAGATATGTCATTTAAGTAGTGATCTCACTATTTTAAGCCTGAAAAAGCTGACTTCACCATACAGGCATGCAATCCAAAAATCATGGCTTCATGACATGAAACAGTGTCAAAAAAGTGATGCATAAGGTCTTGGTTATTTGTAAGTTCTTTAAGATCTTGATTAATTTTACATTCTCTAATATGGTCCCCTATGTTTGCATTGCTTTCAATTGAAACTGGCTGTGGGTGGACCTGTACAAAGGCTGATAGAGAATGTACTGAGCCCTGTTACACTCTGCTCCCTTGTCTCACTTTTTCTGTCTAGGGACAATAACAACTTTCATTTCCTGGTTTACGAAACTGGAATAAGCTGTTCGTTAGATAAGAATTCAATCAGCCAGTGGGGACATCTACAAATTCAGGGAGTAGAAAAGTAGAACAGTATTCAACAAGGTGATATTTTGAAAGATATTTATGTTTGTTTATATTATGTTTTTATATTTATATTTTCTTCTGATAAAAATGGAAAGGTGATTTTGAAAGGCATAAGCATATTAGTTAGGTCAAGCAAAGTCAGTCTTGATCTCAGATGCATTTGCAATAAGAAACACAGCCATTTCCACAGGGTTCTATGTCTTAAGAAAAGGTGAATGCTAAGTATTTAAGAAGGGGTTTCTGTGCAGAAAAAGGATGCATCATTTCACCTTTAAAGATGGGCCTCCAAGAAGATGAGGCCTATATAAAACTGTTTCCTAAAAAAACATACATAATCTCTAGATCTCCAGAAGGAAATAAATTAGAAATTCTAATGTAATTATTACATATAATAGTATGTGTCATGTCTAGTTTTTTGCTTATTTTATTAGGGTTCCAAATGGGCATTATCTTATACAAAAGCAAAATAAAATAATTTGGAATTTTTATAGCACAATTAATTATTCACCTCAGTCCATCAGGTTTATCAGTGTCTATCAGAGAAAAAGAAATGTCAAAACTAAATTATTTTATGCAGCTTCTTCCATAATCCAGTCTACTTTTTCTTCAGTTTCAAAGCAAAAACATAATAGATTCTTGAAAAGAAATTGTGAAGTTAGTGATTTATCAGGATTTTTGGTATTCAGATTATGATCTCCAAATTTAACAAGTTGCTGCATGAAGTGAAATTACACTACCTGTATTTGTCCATTCGGCATAAGGCTGATTTGTAATACCCGTATAGCCAGAAACCACTGACCTATTTTGCTGGAAATGTAGCCAAGTTGAATATAATTCTACTGTTAGAAAGCATGGTTAATAAGATGTTTGTGTCCTCATGTATTCCTCTTTGCCTAGTGCTACTGTGTTCTCCTCTGCTGTGGTGCAAATTGCACTTTCCCTCAGAGCAGGAACTTCTGTATCCTCTCCATTTGTTTCCCCAGCCATTTGAGCGTGTATCCTAGGCAACAGCAAGGATTTTTACTCCCACTTTTCTAAATTGTTCACCTTATCATTAGAAATAAACCTAAGTAAAACTGTGCTCACTAGACAAGGAACTGCATTTTTTATCTTTGAGATGACAGCAGTTCAAGTATGATGGAAGGTGCAATGCAAAGATAAATGTGTGTTGTATCTTCTATCAAAGGGAGTTTTCTTTGGCCTACAATCCCAGCCCATTATGACTGTACTATAACTTTGAGTAGGGTAGAGAGAGGTGCAAAAATGTTCATACCTCAAGCACAAATTATAGTGCTTTGAATTACTTTGATCACTTATTTCCAAGGGTTCTGTAAACATTAATTACTACCCAACTCTCAGATAGGCAATGAGCACATTTACAGTCTGACAGTCTCTCACCAATTTCAGAGGGGTCTTTTCCCAAACAAAAAGAGAATATTCAAACCAATTTCCATCATCTGTCTATCAAAGTCAGGAAATTTGGCTTCAAGAAACTGCAATGTGGTCACTTTCCATGAAAGTCAGGACAACAGATTGTGTAGCCAAATTCAATAATGCAACCTAGATCAACCATGCATCAATTAATAATAGAGTTTGCACCTTGTAACATGTAAGATCCAGACAATGCTTACTCATATTGTTACACACCTTAACCTTTTTATTTATTTGATTGCCGTTTGGGGATTTTTTTAAAAGTTGTTTTGAGTTTGGAATGTCCTGTTCTAAACATACAGCCATGTTCCACTTTACTGTGTTGTGAAATGTAAGTGACTGCACCAGGATTAAACTGACATCTAAGAGATGGATGCAATCCAGCACCCATGCTTTGAAATCACCCTGGAAGAAGCCATGCCATTCTGAAGACTTTGGGGAGCTGAGCAGTAATTGCTAAGTTTTTTACTATAAGAGGATGTCTTTTAAAATTATGGGAAGAATATGAGCTTCCATTTATTTCTCCCAATGAATAAGGTAACTTCATTTGTCTCTCTGTATTTAGCAAGTAAGATGCAAACCTTTCATTCTCAATCAATGTTTGCAAATTCTAATCAAGATAATAGCAGCTTTATTGATATCATGTCATATATTCTTACAAGAGTGTATGCCATGGAATAGGCAAACGTGTTTTCAGTGGGACAATTCACTAGTTCTAAACACAATGAATTTGCACAACTGTGGCTAGAATCTTGTCAGAACAATCAGAAACTATATTCTCTAAGTCACAGAATAAAAAAGAATCTATCTCAACCCACTGTAGACAAATAAAGCTGCTGTGGCAAGATTTTGTTTCTTGACCCTGACCCTTAACAGAATATCAGACAAATATTGAGCAAAATATTGAAAAATATATAGATATAGGAGATAAAAACCAACATTCAGTGTAAAATAGTAAAGTCAATAAAGAACTATAAGCTCAAGTTATGACCCATGTTTTTAGGTAAAATGGTCTTCCAAAAACTGTTTTCTTATATCCTTTGAAAATGCTCAGAATCAGGCAGGTCAAGAACTGGTAAGTGTTCTTATAGTGGTGAGTGCCATGCATCAGAGCACCATGCTCCATCCAGCACACTTGCCATGCAGCAGAGCATTTAATCTTTTACAGTTCATCTCTAAGAGTAATCCTTCTGGTTTATTAATTACTTCCACAATACAGATATGATTCATTGAAAGGAATTGCCCAGGCATGTCAAGGTGCATAGATTTGCTTGCAGTAGTATTTTTCTGCCACTGTTAAACCTCTACATGTGATTAATCAAATTATGCAACAATGGAACCAGATTTTCAAAATTGCTCAAATAATAAACAAGGACAGAATTTTAAAGTATTCCCACAGTGAGATTTTGAGACAGATTATGAAAAACCTTGCTAGTACAGTGGGCCCCCTGAAAGGCTCTAACCACTCACTTCAGAGCCTCGATTGCTGCAAAGATCCTCCTTGAAAACCTGGCACAAAAGTGAAGATGAATAACTTCTGGAGATCTGTTCTATGAGAACAATTATTCCTTAAGCCAGCAAATTAAGATGTATTGAGATACACTGTGATCTAATACTAGCTCATTTTGCAAATTATTTTTTGGGGAAGAGCTTCCTGGCAACATCATCTGACATAAAAATCACTTGATATGCGTGATGCAGCAACTGCATAGATCCACTATGAACCTCTATCATACCACTCTTTAGAGACATGCAGAAACATTTTGGGGACCACTCTGTGAAATCATGCAAATGGCCCAAATTTGGAAGCATATAAGATGATTTTAAACAAATTTTTATGGGTTCCTTTTTTGCTTTTTGTTTCTTTGCTACGCTTTCATGATTTGAAATATTTTTCATCCTAGAATGTATTTTGAGTCAGATGCTGAAATTTTATATGTAGTTCCATTTTTTGATGATAGTTTCCTATTTAGGTTCTTTTAAGAAGTTCTTTGGAGATTTTTCATAACAAGAACTTGACAATGCTTTCATTTGTGCAATATTTGAAAGGTATCTGAGCTGCAAGAAAAAGAAAGAATAAACTCAATTTTTCTTTCTTAAATTCCTCATTCTTAAAGAACTGCTTTGCACTCTCAGATGTTATTAAGGATTTAAGGGTACACCACCACATACTGTAAATATTATTTGAATTCCAATCTCAAATGACACGTCTTTTAAAGACATAGAAGTGACTCTTTTTGATTATGTACTTTCTAAAGAAGAAACGGAAAACAAAAGAAATATGTATCACAAAAAAATATCTCAGATTAGTTCTACACTTAAAAACATCTAGTCTTATTAGCTAATATTCTTCTTATGGTTTTATTTTTTAAACAAGTTAAAAATCAGATTCTATGTTCAATGATGAACAACTACAGCCATGTGAAAGTAAAAACTGGTCACAAGACTATTACATATCAAGGAGAATGGCCATGCAAGTAATGTATTGTTTGATAAAAGCCCCAAAGTAAAGTGCTGTATGTATTGCTGCCTTATACTAGGTTAGAGTTTTAAATAATAACTCCCTCTTTGTCTGATAACACAGAGGAAAAAAATTCTTTGATTAATAAATAGGGATGCAACTTCCTTTTTTGATACAGCAAGAGATGTTTTTCTTTTGAAAATATGCTTCTTGACATACAGGATCAACAAGCAAGATACAGAAGTGAAAAGGAATAAAAAAATATTTTTTAAGTTCACATATTTTTTAAGTTCATTCATTCAAGAAACAAACTCAAATTACAGTTTCTTTTCCACTTTTTTGTTTTAGACTCATTTATTGCTGATAAAATGAAGCAGACAGAACCAAATCAGTAACTCAGTCAGCTGTGTCAGAGGAAATCCAAAGTTTACTCCATTGTTCAAAAACGTACCTTAACCTTTTTATCTGTCTCTGAGGTAAGAGAGTAAATGAAAGCTTCTATTTTGGTCAGTGGCCTTTCTGGGGCTGATAGCAACCATGGCAATTTGCTTCCATAAACTCTGAGTCATACAGGCTTATAGGATGATGTTCAAGCAATTCAACTTTGTGTTCCTCAGACTTTTTGTGTGTGTTATGACTGATGTCTCAAACTGTACTTAATACACAACCCCTAAATCTAAGAGATCCATCGAAGTCACTGCTCCCAGCAAGCTGAAGACATTGGTCACTGTTTTGATCACACTTCAGCTCACTGTTTGTCATTCAGATGGTGAGACTTCGTGAATCTGTTCTCACAACAAATTTGTAGGGCACCTGAAGCATAGGGCTATAGGCACGAGGATAATTTGTCTCAACAAGAATAAAATACAGTGATATTAATCCACTCTTCTATAGAGACAGAAGGAACTTGAAAGAGAGGGAAGAACATCAACATCATTGTTTTGTTCCCTCAGATAGTGCAAGTCAAGGAAATTGCCTTCCAAACTGGAAAGGTTCAGGTTACTCAAAGCTATTTTTTCTTTCATAGGGAATCGTTTGAAATTCCAAGATGCTCTGTAACTTGATTCTGTGACTAGGCACTTAATCTCTATTTCCTGTCACTTCCATATTGCAGGAACACTATCCAGGTAGTTCCCTGTGTCTTAGTACTATCTGAGTATGCCGACATAAGGTATTACTGCTTCCTCACAAACTGAGCATTGATGTGTTTACCATCCTTTGTTTCTGTTAACCATCGTGTAGAAAAACACTTTACACTGAGTTTCATACCTAACAGAGTACTCAAAGATCTAGTATAAAATAAACTCTGAAGCTGGCATAGTAGGACCTTCAAGATCCCTTTTTCCTCTGCTTGCTACACACCCACATTACAGAAAATATTCTGAATACTTTTTTTAGATATAGCCTGCTCAGATGACAGCTGGTCACTGAAGTGTACAGATCTCCTGCAGAAGGAGCCAAAATATTCATGAAGATTGTTATATTCTTGTTTCCAGACAGGGAGCACAGAGACTTGAATACTTAGGAGTTATCTAACCATCACATTTTTCTGAGGGTGCATTTCTCTGTCTTTTTTCTTTCTTTTTGTAAGCATTGGTCTATTGAAGCATGAATCCTGACTGCCAGCTTTCTTCTTATTCCTCTCCACTCTTTGTCATGGGCAAATCTAGCTGACTTAGTTGCGCAACAGAACTTTTCTCTTGTTAACCTTCTTCCAATTATGCTTTGCCACTCAAAATCTCTTTTTAAAAGATGTAGCCAACTGGCTACAATTCCACCTAAAAATGACTTTTCTAGTTTTGAACTGCTGGATTCAGACTTGCCCTTTTTCTTGGATTTCATAACTCTCTTATGTGACTTGCAATTGTTTCTCCACAGGACTTCATCACAAGCCTAAAGCCTCCATTCATGGAGGGACAAAGGACATCAGATGGATGATGAAAAAACTGCACTGCACAGTGATTGGGTATTCCAGAAACCCAGACTTGGATGACTGAGTTTTCTGCAGTGCTACCAGAAGTGTATTTTAAAAGCAAAATTATTTTGTAATGGGAGGATAATGGAAATGGGAGGAAAAAAATGTAAAAATGGAAATTTTGAAGATAATAGTCTGAAAGTTCTAGACCTGATACATTAAAATAGCAAAACAGGAACAATACAAGACAGTATTTGCAACCAGTTCAGAAGAGCTGAGTAGCTGCATGTGTGGTAAAAATGAATTTATTTTCTGGGGTCTTTTTTTCCCAATGAAAAATATTTAGCATGCCTTGTATAAAAGGGGTTGGGGAGCCACTACAACTTGAAAGGGTCTTAAATTTCATAAAACAAAAACATGTAATCTGAACCTACTCACCCACTGGATTCCCCATTCCTAAAGTTGAAGAGAAATAACCCTAGAAGTCTAGCAGTTTAGGAAAGAAAAAATAATCATTTCATTCTGACTAGAAAGACATATTGCATATATTAAATAAATTAGACTAAAGGCACCAGGACCTCAAATTTAATGCAAGGAAAAAACTTCTGCACTTCAAGGGGAAGAGCAGTTTATTTTTTAAGCAGAGAAGAAATTCAAAGTAGATTGCTGCAGACTTTTCCACAGTTAAAGTAAACCAAGCACTTAAAAGTGATGCAAATACAGAAGTAAAGCTGAAAAAAATTGTGAAATGTATATATGCTCTGAATATCCTCAGACAAAAAAAAAAAAGTTAACCAGTGTGAATTTCAGCCCTTTGTATTTTTGCACATTAAAATGATTTAAGAAAACGTAGATTTTATAAAATGATTTTACTGTAAAAGAACTTTTTTTTTTCTTTCTTTCTAACATGGCAAGTAAGCTGCAAAAGCAAGACTTTCAACTTTTTTAAGCAGTGACATCTGAAAAGTAAGCTTTTTAGGAAATAGATGCTTTCATACCACCTTTGAGTGTAGGAGTGCATCTGCTGATAAAATTGCCATTGGAAGAAAAACAGGTCTGAAGCAATTTGAATGTGAGGTTCTGGTTTTGCAGTAAAAGCTGTGTGAATATAGGTGGCAGACATAATATTTCCTAAAGGAGTGGTCCACCATGACCCTGAAATTCAGGCTTTAGATTTTTCTCCTTAGCACAAAGCCTCCTTCAAATAGTACATTTTGTGTGGGTGTGAACATACAATGCCATAAGAAAGAAAAATATATTTATGCCTGATTTAGTAAATTGGTTGGTAAAAAGTGCTTTAGTTAAAATAATCAAATTCAAAATATTACACCACATGAGGTGATGATGAAAGAAAACTCAACAGCAGTGATCTTGGCGGGACCACCAGTGTCCAGCACCATGGCCATTTGCCATTTATGTTTCATTGATCAGCATGATATGAGGAACATAGGTGAAGATAACTTCATTAAATAGCAGCCATGCTCTTATGAAAGTAGCTGTTTTTTAGGTAAGCTATCAGTCCTTGCAAGACAGACAAATGCAAAAAATGCAAAAAGTGGAAAAGCAGGGGATGGGTGAGTCACAAGAGAATGTAGGCTTCCATTTAGAAAAATACACACAAAAAATACATGCAAATTATAAATGATGAAAGATCCTTTACTACTTTCTAGCAACCAAAACAGATGTCAGTTCCCTTCCTTCACCCTTTCTACAGTTGAATTTTTCCCAGCATAGTCAGGAAAGCTCAAAGTAATCAGAAAGTAAAAAACCAAGGGTGTTTGTTTTATCCAAGCAGTAGTAAATGATCTAATAATTATTTGGGGAAAGGAAAAAAAATAGTATATAATTTAAAACTTTAATAAGGTAGGGAGGAATGTTGGGAAGAACAGGAGAGCAAAAATTTAATCAAAGAGATACAAATCAGAAGAAAGACAAGAACCGCAACATTTGATCTGTTACTTTGTTTTGATACTAACTCACATTTAGATCTCACTTTGCATCTGAACTTAACAATCCCCACCATTTCTAAAACAATTTTTCAATTTGTTCTCTGAAAGGTATTGCCTATGTTCTCCTGTGCACAAAACAAGAACAGACTACAGTACAACTGAGTCTAGGGAAAAAGATCAGGCTTACTACCTTTTCTTGTCGTACTAGAAGGGTTGGTCCAAGGTTTAGCAAATGTTTATCAATGTTAACCAATGTTTAGCATTTCTTTCATGAAATATGTTGCATCTCTATTTCATGTAAATTACTTTTTAAAAAAAATCTGTGACTGTAAATTCATACTTCTGTTATGGAAAGCATATTTATTTGGCTTGAATTTCATTCATGTTGCTGTTTCTAGCCAGAGAGAAAATGACACACCTAACAAGGTGATACAAAGAGTTTAAATAAGGCTGTTAGGAAAATACTTGGGGCTTGCCAGGAACAAACATTCATTAAGCTTGTGATCTTTGGTGGAATTTAGACATTCCTCAAATTGAATAAGACCCTTCAGCAGATAATAACTTTTATAAATGTTTGATGTTAGGAAATACATATTAGTAAGATACCAAACTTTGTCTACCTATTTATTATTTGTTATCTAAAGAAAAATATCTCCTGTCCTCTAAATTTAACAGTTTCTCTAAAGCTGCAGAAAGTTTCAGAGTGCTGAAGCCAAAAACCACATCCTGTGTTTGAGAAGGTATGATAGATGACTGTTAATAAACTGGAAAGCACTGAAATACAGATAAAACCGTAGCTAAAACACACTGTTAGCAATAACAATAACAATTGAAGCAGACAAGATACTTGAAAGTGTCAACAAGTGAGAAGTGGGAAAATCTATAAATTATTTCTAATCATGTACTAAGTGCTGCATGTATGTGTTGCAGAAGCAACAATGGAAGCAAAAACAAAATACTAATTTTTTTAAGCAAATAAAGTAATCCTATGTGTATTACTCTAGGTAACTAGAACTTTAGGAAACCTATATTGGGAAGAGCTGGGAATGGGGAAGAACATGAATTCCAAACCACAAGAGCATCCTGAATTGGTGGCGTCAGAGAAATAAATCTTTAAAATCCCTTGTGTCTTTCTGTCTGTGATACTGAGAGGTTCTGCTTATGGTAGGTTCCTCTTAACTCACAAGGTTTGAAACACAAAACCAAGAATTTCACTGGATTACAATACCATTGTATGCAGGGAAAAAGCAAATAGGAACAGAAGTATCTTCATACCTGTATTAAGGCCTAGATGTTAAGGTACATCTGCAGACTGTACAGAGACATACATGCTTGTCAGGCTGCATGATGCCTGGGTGAGAGCTAATGCAGCAGCATGGCTCTTGGTGCAGTGATAAAGTAGCCCTCAGCAAGGCCCAACATGCTTTTCAAACTAGATTTGGCAGGAGAAGGCCATACAGAGCTTGTTCATTTCCATCTGTGCCTGCCAGAGTAGGCACTCTCTTCATAGGCACTTCTATCTACCTTTTGAAATTGGTAAGACTAAAGCATCTTTGAGTACCAATGGGATTTCAGCACCCAGTCAGGGGCCTCAGTATCTCAAAAGCAACTTACAGACATGAAACAGACAAATGGCCATAGGAACCAAGTGTTAAAGAGGTTTTTCCTTTCTATGCAGAGCAGCATTGTTCACTGAACAGTTTTTGGCAACCAATCTCTAGCCTTGGCAGGAAGGCTTTACACTGACAGCTTCAGCTTGCATGAACCTCATGTACCTGCCAAAAGCTTTTAGGCAAAGACCTAGATTTGCATTTCTTTAAATATAATACGTAAGTCCAAGATTTTACATATATTTTCTTAGTTTACATGAATCTGAAAAAGAGAGGAAGAGGAAATTATATCAAGCCAAATAAAAAAAAAAAAAAAAAAAGGAATGGTGTGAGACTCCAGTACTTTTTGAGGTCAGATTGAGCCCAGAAGAATTTTACTTGTCTTTTTTCTCACACATGGATTTGTGAGACATACATAAAAATCTTCCTCATAGAAACTTTTCCAATGCAAATCAGAAAACTGTACAACATTTTTGGAAAGTGCTCACATCTGCTCTATTTATTCACCACTATAAAACTACTAGAACTGTTTTCTGTCCCTCTGAGAAAGAAGCAGCAAGAGAAGACAAACAAAGTGTACAGGAGCAAAACTACTGCCCAGGGAAAAAGCACAGTCCAAAATGTTGTGAATTCAGGTAGCAAGATGGCAAATCTAAAAATCTGATAGTCAAAAAAAGAAAAAGAAAGGAAAGTTTACTTCATTCTTCCTTGCCAGCTGAGGCATCCTGTTGTAAACAGGTAAGACTGACTCTGTCTTGTTGAATTGGGGTGAATGGAGTGACATGTGCTACATGCACTGTGTAAGACAGAAGGCAGTGACTGAGCCCCTTCTAGTCCTGACTGGAAGGTGGAAACTGGCTGACAGTCACCAGAATACGATCATGCAGTGACTCTGTGTGCTCCTGAGCAGGCAGGGACAGCACACTGGGGTCCAGTCTTTACTGATGGGGCCAAACTACAAGGTAACTGCAAAGTGTAAAGCAGCATTGGCTCAGCAGAACCTCTCAGGACCTGGAGGGTACAAGCCCTCCACTGCACTCTGAAAAGGTGCCTTCATGGAGATGATGAGAGCACCTGAGCTAAATCAGCTTGCATTACAGCTTAGAAATACTGGTGTGCAACAAATATTATTACAGCTTTCCTCCAGTCAATGCATCCCTACTGCTCAGCCCCAGGAGTGCTACCCATAGGATTTATGTTTTGAACTGATGATTCTAAGAGCATAATTTAATAAGTGGGAGAGAAAAAGAATAGGAGTCTTTTTTGTTTGGGCTTTTGGAGTTGCTTAATTTATTTGTTTTTTGGTGTTTTTTTTATCTAGTAAATCTTCTCTCAGGTTTGCAGGAGAAAAAGAAGTCATTTTGCTGGAAGTTACACCATGCTGCTTTCATACTTCCTTGTAGAATAAATTCTATGATATAATTTTTTTGTATTTCAGGCAATGTTTGCATTGCTACAGAATATGACAAAAGAAAAATGTAATCCCCATCCAGTTATTAGCCTCTAAAATTAAAGATGTTTCTAAAGCTCATAATTCATAGATTTCAAAGTTCATAATAATTAGGGTTATTTCCTGTTGCTGCAGAAATAGAATGAACCTTTAACATTTTAGTAGAAGTTTCCAGCTATATGGAGAACTGTCCAAAAGCCCTGAAGTTCCTTAAAACAGTGGAGTTTAATGCCTAAAACTGTAACACAGATGAAGAAGTAAAATCAACAGATGCTTATCTATCCCACTAGCAGTTCTGCACACATGCTTATTTCCACTTTTTTAAATGAAGAGAAATGCAAATTAGTTTTTTTAAGCCATTATTACACTTCATCTATTAGAAAGTAAAACTTCGCTTCCTCTATGCTGGGGCTCTCTTTTATTTGCTTAGTTACTTTAATAGAAGCCAGACTTGATTTTCTTTTTCTTTTTTTTTTTGTGTTAACAGGGATAAGAAATCACCTGAAATTATTTTATATTCTCCTATAGGTTAATTTCTGACACATGCAAATGTTAGACAGGCACACTACTCTTGTCAGTACCTCTGCCTTGGTAGCATAGATTTCTTCCCAGTTCACATCTACATTTACTGCTCATGCAAAGTAAATATTTGCAGTAGCCTGTCTCAAGCTGATCAGAGTTCCCTACCAAAACAAAGTTCACCATACCAGGTGGAGATGTTTTATGGAAGAGTTCATTTCATAGACTGTTAACAACCTCCAAGGTAGAGGCCTCACTGAAGCTCCTACCCAAAATCCTGAGATCTCCCTCATCACTGGAATGAGGAGGGCATCTCTCACCATAAGAAAATAGGTAGAATGAGTCTTGTTTCAGAAGTGCCTTTCTATCTCAGCTGCAGAGGGATCACAGGCAACCAGCTGAGACTGAAATACACATAATTTTTAAAGAGTATGTAACAAGAAGTTCTTGCTGAACACACAGCTTTCAGCCTGTCAACTTCTTCTGAATAACCTAACTTGCTTGTACTTAGTACAGGACTATGTAAATACAATTTGCCTAATGTTTTACTGAATTAGTTTGGTGTTTGGCTAGATAAAGAGTTCAGGAAGAGAGAGCTGTGCCCACCTGGCCACAACAAATGCAAATAGTATGCTTCAAACTGAATCTGAAAACTTACTCATTTACCTCCTTCCAGCTGAAATCACAGAGACCATGAGCAGAAAAGAGCTTTTCATGCAGTGCAAAACAAAGGACCACAGGAATCCCCTAAAGCTACTTAAAATTCTTTTAAAATTAAAATAACTCATTTGAAGAAAATACCTCCTGAAATATTTCTAAAGCTCTTCAGGTATTTGTTATTATACTTC
>JAYDZK010000113.1:76999024-77025964 GCA_034509185.1 Euphonia xanthogaster
CGACGCTCTTCCGATCTGAAATTACCCATCAGGAAGAGGAACTAGAAGAGGAAGTTGGCAGAGAAACTTGGGAGAAATGGTAGTGGTCAAATCAAGAACAACAGAGGAAAGGCACATTTAGTAAAGCCTACTATACAAAATCTGTGGAAAGTAAGCCAAAAGAAGAAAAACAACATAATTTTTCCACTCTGAATGATCAGACTAAAAGAGAATGACTGAAACAAATATCTTGTTGCAGAGTTGCACCAAATCTGTATCAGTGATAGACATAATTCTGCCAGACACTTTGCAGCAATTAAAACCGTAACTATTGTTTCATAGCACCGCCACAATGCAGAAGAGATGATATAAACTACTGATTTTACAGAAACATCTTATCCAAGGAGTAAAAACATCTGATTAGAGTTAAAAATGCACAGTATATTTATAACCAACCTGCCAGCTAAAACCAAATTACACAGAACGGGAAGGATCTAAAATCCTTTACACAAAAGGAGCACTAAAAATAGTCAATAACAGGCTAACCATGAAGTAGATGATGTCATTTGGAATAAAGAATTTTAGGCATATATCACTTATTATCCCATTTACAAATAGTTTATGAATAACTAAGGTTTTTAATAATACTCCTGAGAATGTCACTCATTGATAATATGTACTATAGCTGTATGATAATATGTCAATCATTTATAATATGTACTATAGCTGGCTATAAGCAATGCATTATTATAAATTATTCATTAATTTCTAGGACTGATTAATGACATTTGATTAAAATTCTGCTGGATCTATTAATGACATGTAGCACATAATGTATAAAACCTTAATTCAAAGTTCTATAAATGTTTATTTTGACTTTTAAGTTACAGTCCTTATTCTTCACATAATGGTTAAATCAATGTGTGAAGAAAATTATTGGAAATTACTATTTCAGAAAGCATATTTTTGCCACACATTACTTTTCAAGAAAAATACTTGTGTTTAAAGACTGGAAACCAAGATTAAAATTACTTCATATTCAGACTGCAAAGTGTCTTATGCTACTAATTTACTCTTATCAGATTACTTTATGTGCCAAATTCTCTGCTTGGACATAATCTGTTGGTACACTACTGTCAGAAATAGCTATAAAATGAGCCATGCCTTTGAAACAGGAAAAATATTGAACCTGAAATTGTGCCATAGCAAAGGAAATTCTGATGCCTCTAATTCATTCTCCCTTTCAGGCTCAGGTCTGCTTCCTGATTGTTCATTTAGGATGCACCTGTTTCCTACCTTCATAGTTTTATTCAATTTCTGACAATCACATGCAGCCTAAAATCTGATCATTTGCCTGTACATGTGTTGCCAAGGGATGATTTAAGGCATCTTGAAATTTCATGTCTGCTTCTCATAAGTCTTTATTGTATATGTGCCTGTCTTCCATGTACTGTCTTCTGTGCTGAATATTTAGTTATTGTTCCCTTTAAGCAATGAATTGATGACCAACTGTGAAGAAAATAAAACTCACTGTTTAAACATTTACTCAAAACCTGACTTTATAAAAAGGGTTTCTATTTGCTTTTCAGTAGTCTGAAAAAGTTCAACAAAGAAAATACTGAGAATTCTTCCAGTCACTGTTGAGGAGTGATCTTTTATTACTCTCCCTGTCATCTTTCTTCTAACAGGGTCCCTTCATGAACATCTGTATGACCTTTTGCATTTCCACTGTCCTAGGGTATTTGAGGGGACACAGTGATTGAACTCATCCTTGTGTTGGTTGTGCTCTGCTGACCTCCACTATGCTGAAAATCAACAGCTTTATCAAATTCTGGTTTTCCCTTTCATGTGAATAAAGGAACTAGGCTAATTCAAGGTATTATTAAAAATAATAATAATGAAAAAAAAAAAAAACCAGCAGGGAAGATGTGTGAATTTCTTAGCCATTTCTTTCCTTTCTATAGACTAGAAGGCTGCATTCCCCCCATATACCAGTACCAAATATCTGTCTTTCAGACTACCAATACACATCTCTTCTGTGGAAAAGATTTCAGAATAGACAGGACTGTCATAGCATTTTCAAGTGAAAGGTTTTTGATGTTTCTCTAATCCAACTATTTTGGATGAAAATGTAGAAAAGCCTAAATCCCTCTCATCTGTTCTTAAAATGACCAGCCAAGTCATTGTGTAGCTGTGCAATCACACTTTCAGTCTAAACAAGCCACGTGCAAAGTACTCCATGAGGAATCCAATTCCAAAGGTGCATTCCAACAAATGTGTCCTGCATGCCTGATGCAGTTGGTTCTCTGATATCAACTATTTGGCAGCTCACTGTTTGCACAGTATAGCCTGTTTTCTGCCTGGAGACAATACCTACTGAAGTCAGACTATTTACTATGTAAATAGAAATAAAATACCCCAAGGGAACTGAGGCAGCAACACTTTGCTTTTAATTATTTGACTAAATTAACCAGTTCCAACTGTCTCAGATTTGATCCAGTTTGTAGCAATTCCATTACTAATTCACTCTTCCTCACACAGCTTACAATGACCATGCACAAACCTGTTGTATAAAGTGAAATAATGCCTTAAGACTAATAATTGATAAGGTATCATGCAGAGTATTATCAGCTTGCAGTCTGGCAGTTTCATTAATGTACCTGCTACACAGGCTTTTATTATCTTTGCTTTTGAAGGTTCCATCTAAAAACTCATTAGGCCTATGAGAATAGCATACCTGAGCATTTAGAGCTGATAAAATAGTATTCCCTGTTTTCCAAGTCTTTTTTTCTTTGCATGGGAAACAACTTATTAAAGCCTATCCTGGTGAGAAAATCCATAAACATTATCTGCTCTTGAACTAAATCCTACACTTCTGAAGATAATGAAGCCTCTCTGAACACAGGCTCTACCAAACACAGACCATGAGTTTTGCATAAAAGAGCATTATTCTTCAAAGTGGATCAGCTATACCTTAAGCTATTTTGCTGCATATCTAGGAAAAGTGGACCAAACAGTGGGACTGTGAACTGCCTGAGTAACTCTGAAAAAGAACTCGAACATTTAGGTCATTCTAGTCAAGGCAATGGCACTTATGGGAGATTTCAAATATTCCTGTGAGTCTATTTCAGTTTATTTCAATTAGGGCTTAAAGAGGCTACTTGCATCTTTCTGCCTCTAAGTATTTTTCAAATCTAGCCACTAAGCCATGCAGCCTAAAATCCTGAATATTTTTGTCCCAGAGACATAATTCCTTACTAAGCCTTGGACTGGTTGATCACTGTTCCCATGAGTTTCTGACCAAATAATGGCATATAGAACATTTTTTTTTTTAATCTAACTTAAAGAAATACAATGTTCTCATTGCTACACCTCAACTCTCATTTTCAATAACTTTCTACTGATGTAATTGGAAAAATCTTTCTGTCCTCTATTTTGAAAATAAATATGAAAAAAGAACTAGACAGGTTTTAGCTTTATTTGCAAGAGATAAATAAAACTTTACAAAAATGAAGTTGAGAGTGAGCCTCAATCCCCCACTTCAAACTTTTATTTATGCTGTTACAAAAAATACATTATTCTTTCTAATCTTATGAGTTATTCAGGGGATACTCTGCAGGACAGTGAGGATTAATTGAAAAAAAATAAAAAACAGCCATTTTATTTTCCCTGTGTGTAAATATGTTTTGTTTATGACATCCATTTAGTCATCTGAATACTAAAGAAGTATTCAACACAGCACAGTCAGAAGAGCAAGAATGAATTTCTGGACTTTATTTCTGGCATAGGGTGAAAGTCCAGCCTAGGTCAGCAGATGCATTTAGCTATTTCTGATTGTTAAACATCAGCTTGTTCCTGCCTACTAAACAATACATTTTATTGCACCCTGCAGTGGTTGAAGAAAGTTCCTCTTCCTACTTCCATTGTGGCGTTTCATGGTATCGTGGGAACTCCACACACTTTTTTTTTTTTGTATCTTCTTATAAGTAAAAAGACCTTAAACTAAAATAATAGTTGCAGATAACTTTTTAAGCTATATTGAAAATTAGGCTTTTTTTGGTCTATTACTGAAGTTATTTTGCTTAACACAGTATTTTCACCTTTTCCTCCTCTTATTTGAATGAAGTTATGTTAAAAGGTTTGTGTTACAACAAAACCATCAAAAAGATTTACTTACTTGTAAGGTTACTCATAATTTTGATTAAGTTAATGTATACATTTAATTAAACTCAGATTTTGGCATAGGCTGGACCAGTTCCAGATTCATAAGCCAATATTTTTTAAATTCAGTACAAAAAACTGCCTATGCAGAGAAATTTTTTGGGCCTGAGACGGTATCCTACAGAGCTGTTCCTCCCATCTACAAGCTTCCCCTCGTGCTTGGTACCACAAACAGATTCATTATTACAAAGAAGCCCTCAGGCAAGGATCTGGTATTCAGCTTCAAATAAAATCTAAGTTTGTCAGCAAGGCCCCAGACCTCTCATTTAAGATCTATTTCAGTAAATTACTCTCCTGAAAAACAATTGAGTGAGGATTCCTTATGATTTTTGACACTGATGACAAACAGCACATCTCTTCCTGGTGTATATTGATACAGTCATACAGAAGTAGAATGACATCTCTAGAAAACAGCAAATCTTTGAGCCTTATTTTGCCCTCTCTCTCTAGTTTGACACTAGGAAATTCTCTGCAGTGTAAAATAATAATTATTTTAACAACATCAGAAGACATTGAAGACAGCAAGGAGACATTTAAGTCATTAAGGAAATTAACATGGCACCTTAAAGTTGTGGGATCCAAAGGCATTAAATGGCCTCCAATATTGTCTCTTGAAAATTTTAAAACTACTCAATCTCTGAATTGGCACTGACCACCAAATACATTTCTTAGTCATTATTTCAGTCATATGGTACAGACTCAGGAATTAGTAAAACATCAGTCCTCAGATTCATGGCTGGAATTTTTATGGACACAGGAGGAAAACACATGCAAAACTGTAGACATTTCATTACACGGATCACAGATATATGGAACTTATCCTTATTCTAAGGATAAAGGATGCAAAATATTCCTCAGCCACATTACCAAAGGATGTAGATGCCTCTGATCTTGCTGTGACTACCACCATCATATGCAGCAATGCTGTTCCTCTATAACACATGACAAAGCTCAATTCTAGGGGCACAAGATCAGTACAGACCAGCACACATTACTGCATTACACCAATGGGGATTTTCTTTCTCTATTTGCTCCCTGCTGCTTTTCCCTATTAGCCTTGTTGCTCTGCTCTGTTAGTTTTGCATTCCTGCAAGGTTCCTATCTCTTCTACTCTCTTAGTAAGAACAAGACTGTGAGATTGTCATGATTCCCAGCCTATGAAACACAACATGTAGGAGTTACAAAGAGAAGAAACAGTAGATAGCTAAATAAGCACAGAATGAGTAAAATTGTGACCAAAAATAAAAGATAAACAAAAAATACCCCAAAATTATGTATGATCATTATTCCTTTTCATTTAGAAGCTCAGTGTATTTTTCCACCTGATGGATTACTCCAATTTAGAAAATGAACAAATTTAACCTGGTGACCTTAATCAGTAGTTCAAGGTTCATTAAGGGGTACCGAAATCCCACTCTTGACTTCATCGTCCATTTGATGGACATGTACATAATGTCTTAAAAAACGGATAGATGAAGAAATATTTAACTATTTTATGTATTTTATTCAATTTTAAGAACTAAAAATGCCAAAGTACACAGACCCAATACCAAAGCTGTGTTACAAATATTTCAGTATTCAGAGGAAATGGACCCAGGGTTTTATGTCTGCCTTACAAAAGTAAAGGCTTCAGCTTTGAAAAATGCATTTCAAGAATTCAAAAGAGATTTAATTCATGTTTAAATAACTAAATTTTACTGCATTTATCTATGCAGTAAGGCATTGTCTTGAAGTATACTAATTATTGTAAGAAATTGCTGCATTGTGACAGCTTGTGCCACCTCTTTAGCACAGAAGGGGAATTATGAGGAAGCAAGTCAACTAACCTGGTTTTGCTAAGAATATATGTGGGTAGTGCTTATCCACTTTGATTTTTATGTTATTTTAATTCAGTTTTATTGTGAAACTATTCATGTTACTAATGTACCTAAGAGGAATAATTCTGTTACTGGGTCATGACTAATTTGCAAACCCAGGAAAAAAAAATCATCTTTTAAACTAGAATCATTAATACTAAACGTGAAAATGTTTTAAAACATTTTTCAAAATATTTATCAGAAAGTCAAGGCTCAAAAAAAACATTAATTGAGGAAGAAATGGGCAAATCAATATGCCAAAGTTTGAGCAGAAGTTAAGGTCTATATTGCACAGAAGTCCAGCAAAGCCTGATTTTAGCCTCCTGCCATGAGGCAACAGATTGAATCAGTCCTTAAACACAAAAAGTGCTAAGACATTACCTGGGAATCAGAATGGGAAGTCATTACTTGACCCAAGCCATAGTGACATTATTTAACAGTGTTTGGTTTCCCTCACAAAGCATAGACTGAAAAGTTGTTATCAAGATATCTCTGTCAAAACTGAAATATTGATTGCTGTCAATAAATTAGAATGTTGCCCAAGCATGGCCTACATTGCCTGTTTAACCTGTGTGTAAGATTGTAATCTCTTTTCCACCCACCTTCATATTTTGGTCTATCAACTTCTTTTTTTCATTGTGTTTGACAGTTATCTTAAAAGGATTACAGTTTCTCAACAACATGTAGGAAGGGATTTGGCCATCTGGGACAAGACACAGCAAAACAAACAAAAAAAGCAAAACTTTGAAATTCTCAACATTCAAGCACAAGCCAGCCCTCTGTAATGTTGATAAAGGACCACAGACAGTTACCTCCAGAAAGCAATTAAATTAATGGTTTTCTAACCTGATGGAAGAGCAATCTATCAATTAATAGATGATAATCAGGACAGGTTGCTCAAAACTAGCAAAGTTACTTTCAGAGGCCACAGACAGAATTTTTGCAGGTATAGGCAGATATAGTATTTTAGAGGCATTGAAATAGTTGGTTATGATTTTTTATTCCCTGGCTCTTTTGATATCTCGTTAGCAATGATGAGTGAACATGAAAAAAGTGGGCAAATCTCTCCTGTGTGATCTCTTGCTATTTCAGTGAAGTGATTTTGTACAGCTTTCCTAACTTCTGTAGTAAATTAAAACTATTTTTTAATCAAACTTTTGTATGAGGACTGATTTTTAAATTTTGACCCATAAGTTACCACACCTGCAATCTCATCTATTAAAGACAAGCTAGATAATGTGATTCAGCCAGTTCACCTTTGACAGTTTAATTTGAACTTCACTTCCAAAGCCTGCTTTTGAGCAAGTCCCAAGCAGAAAAACAACTGTGTTCCTCAGAAACTGGATCTTTTTCAAGTTGTAGCTCAGCATCTAAACAAGGGAGAATTAATAAGCCAAAAATAACATTAAGAAAATAAATTATTTTCATAAACCTTAAAGGAGCCAAACTCATCCTAAAAGGATGAGTCCCTTCATTTCCATCCTTTCATGCATTTAAAGCAGCTTATCTGTACAGGATACATGTTAGAGATAGATATTTGTCAGTAAATAGATTAAAGACATCATCACTATTCTTTTCCCAACAGTCAAGTGTTTGAGGCATTTGAGTTCTCACCCCATTACGACTTTAGAACTGTATCACAGGACAGAAAATAGTTTCACCATGGTTCTTGGGATCAGTGATTTTTGCAAATGTTTTGTTTTAACAAATACAATTGAATGCTTTTGTTTAGTTACATTGTCGTTCTCATTCAAACCCTAGAAGAATCCTTGCTTGCAGTGATTTTGATGGCAGTCATAGAAAATGAGGACAAGAGAATTCAGTATTTCATCAAAATTCGGGAACTGGAGGACATCCAATGAAATTTCCAGACAAAATTTCAAGTTTAAAGTCACATTATATTATAATCTGTCCAACTCATTGACACAGTAAGCTTTTGAGGGCAAAAGACTGAACATGCTCAAAAAAGAACTAGACAAAAATCACGGAAGACAGGTCCACTAGAGGCTTTTAAATACAATGGACAAATAACAGCCCCGGGCTCAGAAAGTCTGCCCTGTTAAATGCCTTAAACTGGGGGGTTTCAAAGGAGCATTTTTCTGCACCTGCCCTGATTCTCAATCTCCCTCTGAGCACCATCTATGACCCATCATCAGAATAGGAAACAGCAAGCTAAACAGACCTTTGATCTCAGTCTATATGACATGGCTTTGGAACAACAAATCTTTAAAAATTAGTGCAATATTTTCTTTTCCAGTGTCATATTTTAGAGGATTTTTTAACTTTTTATGTCACGATTGAGGGTAATAACTAAAAAGAAAAGCAAGAAAAGAAGGAGTAGGTTTAATCAGTAAATATGCATTATTTATAATTTAATATATTGTTATTGCTCAGAAAAATACCAAATTAAATGGCACAGATGAGAATGTAAAAACAGATCATGTCAATGTTAGATATGAATAAAATTGTCAATTATCATTACACCTGTAACAGATGGTGAGACTGTTAATCATTTTGCAGCAATAGTGAATTTACTGCCCAGAGCAAAATGTGATGTTCCAATTAGGCTTGTGCTCTAGTAATAAGAATGATCTCAATGGTTTTGGTTTTGAGGATTCCAAAACCCCTTGAATATGTTTTCTTCTCAAGTCCTTCCTCCAGGATGTTTGAATAGCTGTGTATTTGTTTTAGAACACGAGACAGAAATGCTAAAGGGTGTGACCACACTTACAGAGGTTTATTCTTTATGAAGTCTGCATTCACAGAATCACAGAATGAAGGAATTACAGAATGGTTCAGCTTAGAACAGACCACAGTAATACTTGTGATCCAACTTCCCTGTTCAAGCAGGGTCATCCTAGAGCACATTGCATGGAATTGCATCCAGACAGTTCTAAAATAATTCCATTGAGGGAGACTCCACAACCCTTCTGAGTAATCTGTTTCAGTGGTCAGTCACCCTCACCATAAAGTCTTCCTCGTGTTCAGGTGGAACTTCCTGTGCATCAGTTTCTGCCTGTTGCCTCCTGTCCTGTCGCTTGGAATAACCCAGAGGAGCCTAAGTCTGTCTCTTGACAGTGTCCCTTTAGATATTTGTACACACACATTAGTAAGGTCATCTCTCAGCGGCCTCTTCTAGGGGCTGAACAGACCCAGCTCCCTCAGCCTTTCCTCATAAGAGATGTTCTCCAGATCCTTGGCCAGTCTAGCAGCTCTCCACTGGACCTGCTCCAGGAACTCCACATCTCTCCTGTATTGAAGAACCCGGAACTGGACACAGCACTGCAAATTTGGCAGAGCAGAGCTGAGGATCAAGCAGGATCATTTCCTTCGACCTGCTGGAACAAGGGGGCTCCAAGGCAGCCCCAGCCCCAGGAACTTCCGTGAGGATTGTGGGATGTGCTGTGGCCAGGCTGGGCTACAGGATCACAGCTTGGCCGATCTCGGTGGAGCCCATGGCCAGGCGGGGCAGGGCTCTGGGGAGCTGGAGACTGGCCCTGCTCTGGGGTCACTGGGGCAGGAGCTATTGTCCCCAGGGCTCTGAAATATGGTCCTGAATCACGGGATGTGTTCAGGGAAAGTGCCAAGCAAGGCTAGACAGGGATGGGCAGAACAGACAGTGCCCTGTTAAAAGAGTGTTCTTGTCTAGGGGTGTTTGGAGCAAGTGCCCCACCCCCCTTTCTAGTACAGCACACAGGCTGTCTGCATACTGCCTTTCCCACCTTAAAAATATCCGCCTTAGTAGCAAGAGAATTAACCTCATCAGGAAGAGAGTGCACTAGTGAAGCATGACTCTCTCATGTAAACCATTGGTCATTTCACTTGCAGCCTATTCTTGAGAGTAATGCTGCATATAATATTCATGAAACTTCGGTTGCAGGAATTTCTAAAAATAATGTATTTTTCAAAAAAATCATTCTCAGTCCTCCTCTGCAATTTCACTAGTTAAAGTCCCACCACTCAGGTGACAGCTTTCAGGTCCCAACTGAGCAATTTAGCGTGTCATACAAAATGCTAGTATAATTCCAGGCAGCCATTTCATTTATTGATATTTCCTACATCACTGCAGTAGCCTTCAGGCCTCATTTTTCCATCTGTCTGGAGACTTGGAGCTTCAGGGCCTTGTTCAGGGCTTTTTTTTTTCTTTCCCCAGACTAATAGCCCATGGCTGTAATCTAAGGCCCTTAGTTCTCTTTTCATCCCACACTGTTATCTCTAGAAATCTTCTACTCACCAGAATATTGCTACAAATTCTAGTTGCTCCCCCAGTGCAGCTTGAGTGCCTCTGATCTCTACCTCCTTGCCTATAAAGGACAGATTTTTCCAGCTTGTGCTCATCCCACATATATAAAATATCATCCAGCAGATTATTTTATTGCACTTATTCCAAGAGCAGTCAAATATGGATGCCTGAAAAAGAGTGAAGGAACAGGGCAGGCATGTAGCAATGCCCTAAATATTTACCAGGTTATTGTTGTAGACCAGAGACTTTCTGAGCCAAAACAGTTATCTGCTATAAAAGGCTACATTGTGCATCTCTGCCACAAAATACAGGTTCCCAAAGTTTAATGCTACATGCAGGTTTGTCATGCACACAGCATAGGTTACACAGTTTTATTTATTGTATGTTTTCCAATGAATTGTCTTTGGTATTTTTTGTTTGATCTTGACACCTGATAGCTGAATCGAACGCCACTCGGTTTGTGTACTGGCAAAGGAAGCAAATAGTTTTTGTGTTTAGCCTCTGCTCTGGGTTATCACATATAATCAGATACTGGTCCCTGACATACCCACACTGAAGCTGGCTGGGGTACTCTTACACTTTACTGCCACAGCATCTGCAGTGGTAATACAGTTGTGACGAAGTGGCCTGCAGCTCCTGGGTTAGCTGTATTGACTGAAGGCAGAGCTCCAGCATATATTGAATTGGTTTTGGACATTCTCTCTGAAAAGCTTGCAGTTTTCCAGAGTTTATGCCTACAACAGAAGACAAAGACAATTTAGTCTGCCTTGTTCTGCACAGTGTTTAATCTTATCCACCTTTCCCTTTTCTTTTCTTTGGGCAGTAGGTAGGAGGACATCATCACAAGCCAGTGTCAATAAGATGTTAGAGGTTAGTGAGATAGATATGGATCCATAAACCCTGGGATGTAGTGAAAAAACCACCTAATATGAGGCAACAGAGCAGCTGCCCTCCCGTTACTGACAGAATGCAAGAGGGGACTGGTGAGTGGTGCCTGGATCACTGCTGCTCTGCTCCCTTGGGCTGCTACTGACTCAGTTCCCTGCCCTCGCATGACAGCTGCTCTTGTCTTAACTAACAATGAGCCCAACAATTAGGGAGGGGTGCATCCTGCAGCAAAGGGGCCAGCATGATGTGATGAAGACAGAAAGCAAGACATTGGATGTATTAAAGAGATAAGGATGAAAAAACTGCTTGCAGCAGCCCACTTAAATAAAGAAGTCTCTCTGCAGAGAACCTGCAGAGAACCAGCAGTAGGCAAAATTTCTGGATGGGGAGCCTATTTTCTCTTTCTGCAGAACAGATCATATCCTCTCATCTTATTCCTCTCCTTAATAACATGATATAACCTTTGCCAGGCCTCTCTCTCACTTACAATTTTGCTGACTGATTTTTTCTTATTCTTCAATTTTTCTCTCTTTACTCCACATAACAAAATAACATCAACGTTTTTTAGAACCATTTATCTGTCAATCTGTCAGCTCCTGTTTAACAGATCTGATGATTACAGGCAATCATTTCAGACACAGAATAGTGCTAAATCAGACCTTCCCAACGGAAACTGAAGTTCCCAGTGAAGCACCATGCTTGCATTTTGCCCTCAGAAGCCTCTGGTAGCTAACTGAGATAAGGTATGAGATCTGAAAGCTTCTCATAGATAGCTGAGATAAGGTATGAGATCTGAAAGCTTCTCATAGATAGCATCCAACCACTTTATTTGAAATGGAATTATAGGAAATCACATTCCTACTGTTGTAAATGAAGCTGATCTTGGGTATTTAGGAACAACTAGCAAGTGTTAAACAATTTACATATGACCATCAGGCCTTTGTCTGATGGGAATTTTTCAAAGAACATTTCTATAGCTATCCATCTTACAACAGAGAGACTGTAACTTGATTTAGTGGACATAAATGTATCTCTCAAAATAAAGAAGAGTAAAAAAGTGCCTTATTCAGATGAGACTGTTACAAACCATCATGAAACATTTTAGAGAGACCAATTCCTAAACTAGTGATGGGTGTAAGGTAACCTGAAGTAACAAAACATTCCCTAATGTTTCAGAAATCATGCCTTAGGATAGAAAAGAGTTGCCTGAGAGTTCCTACAGAAATTACTGTTCTCAGTTCAAGCTAATGCTAATTAGCTGACTCAAGTCACTAGGAAGCCAGAGGATCATCTTTCCATTTGGATGTGTAGGAGACCTTGAACAATCTTAGAATGCTCTATTCCTCATGTTTACCAAATGAGAATAGGTAAACATGAGGAATGAAGGCATTTGTATTCCCAAGCCATGAAGTTGGCTTGGGAATACAAATGCCTTCACTCTGAACATCCTTCCTCCCCTTTTTCCACAAGACCTACACACTGTATACGTACTTCCACCAGTCCTATATACAGAGCATGATGCCATCCAGTGTGGAATGTCTCTGAGGTGAGAGTGTCCTCCCTTTCAACTTCTTGTGCACCCCCAGCCTCCTCACTGGCGGGGTGAGGAGCAGCAAAGGCCTTGGCTCTGTGTAAACACTTCTCAGCAATAACAAAACATCCCTGCGTCATCAATGCTGTTTTCAGCACAATACCAAAGCATGACCCCATACCAGCTACCGTAAAGAAAATTAACTTTGCCTCAGCCAAAACTGGCACAGAAGCCATGACATACAAAACAAAATTTCTCACTGCTACTGTTGACTCTAGTACAGCTAGATCACCCAGCCTTTGTGAACCAACATACATAAGACATCTAAATAGATCAAACAGCATAAAATCATGCTGCATGTTGGCAAAGCTCCAGTAAGCTCACAGTTCATTTCCAAGCTGACTGAACCTAATTAAAGCATATCTCAAGATACAAAATTAGTAAGGATATGTCAGAAAGTAAGCATAAGCAAACAGATTCATAAAGAAGTCAGTGATAATTGGAATTTCAAATGGTGACACTAGCTTGCAGTGTCAGCACAGTAACCATTCCTATGGAGATTAAGAATTCACTGAAAATTAATGTAGAGCCTTTCACAGGCTAAGCAATGAAAGATTTGAGCAGATGGAGACCCCTTTCCCTTAGGGGCAAAATTAATATTCTCTAAATGCATGTACTTCCCAGAATGCTGCATGCCCTAAGAGATCTCCTATTCTGCCATTTAATTTCAGAGGGAAAAATAAAATAATCTTAAACATTTTTAGATAGCAAAGGAGAGAAAAACAGTAAGGCAGGATGATGCATAAAGTGTGATGTCTAGTCATGGTGAAGTTTTCCACTTCAAAAAATATTATTTTAATTTTAATACCATTCAAAAGATCTGTGTCTCTGTCATGAAAAAGCAAGCTGATCTCAGGGAGTCCATTTTCTGTCCTGCACCATCATATGACTGGCAGGGACAGTGGTAGAGTTCTTCACACTAAATGTATGAATAATATCACCAGCATTATCACAATTCCATAATTTTAGCCCCATAGTACGGAGGTTTTACAGGATGGCATTGCAGGGCAGTTCAAGAATTTATAAGGGAATTAAATCTTCATGGAACTCTCTTTTTTTTTTTCTCCTCCCCCCCCCCCCCATTTAAAAGAGAGTTCATAAATATAAAGAAAAGTGAATGGAATAATTTGGTAGTGGGGTTATTTTGCCACAAGTATCCATACATACAGCAGAGGTGAAGTGGCCCAGAGACCCATTCCTGCTGCAGGAGCTCTGAGTGCTGCTACAAGGTGTTTCCTGACACCCCACCTGCCCTGCTCAATAGAAAATGTAGTCATCCAGAGCCACAGAATGAGTCAGGTGGGAAGGGACCACAGTGGTTATCTGGTCCAACCTCCCTGCTCAAGCGGGGTCATCCTATAGCACGTGGCACAGGATTGTGTCCAGACAGTTCTTTAATGTCTCCAGTGAGACACATTAAAGACTGTAAAGAACTGTCCCTCTCCAGTGAGGGAGACTCCACAACCTCTCTGGGCAACCTGTTCCAGTGCTTAGTCACCCACACAGTAAGGTAGTTTTTCCTCATGTTCAGGTGGAACATCCTAGTGTGCCATGCCTTGTATTATACTAACCCAGGAGAATGAAAACAGTACATCTTTTTAGCAATTATCGGTTATAAGTAAATATTCAATTCACTGTAGAATATACAGGTAGCATGAGAATCTCAAAACTGTGCTTTGCTTTGATTTGTTCATTATCTATGGCTTTTTTTGAAGGTTGGGATATATATAATGTTTAATCATATAACTGAGAAAATTAATATCAATTTTTAACCTGCCATTTATTTAAACTAACCCAACATCTGGAACATATTACTGTAGGAGGAGGAAAATCACCTGCAATGATTATCTTGATAAAGGCACATGCTGCTGAATAACAGCAATATTTGCATATGGCAGAATATTCCTCGGGTCTTTTAAAATTATTGCACCATAGACATAAACCTCTAAGACCTTTTCATCTTGTTACATCATCAAAGTGAATATTTTATGACTGTAGTGCTAAGAGAAATTGCTGAATCCTCTACCTTAGTGGAGGAGTACCACTTTAATCAGAAAGGAATTAACACACTCAAAGCTCCACAGTCTAGTTTGGTTTAGGCTCCACAGTCACTGTGTTCCTGCTACACACAATGACTGCAAACTTTGTAGCTATTTTAGATACTGAGTAAGAAATAGTTAATGGCCTTTATAAAAACTTCCTGGAAGATGCTTAGATGGCAGATTAAGTTGTTTGAAGTTTTCAGTGTATTTTATGCATGAAGTAGAGTGCAAGTTTACAAGCAACCTGTAAGAGAAAGAAGAAATCTTGTTAAGGCATATCTTGTTGAGCAGCCAACACTTAGAAAAGTTTTATAGGTTTGAAATATACTTCATCTTAGGTGTCATCACATGCATCTCAGTCTGATGATAGTCAATGATGTTCAAGGAAGTACAAGTTTAGTGTTTGGAGCCCTTAAAATTGAAATATAATAATAATAGCAATAAATTGTATTTTTTTGCAGCTCAGAAGTAAATCTAAAATTCCAGGACATGCTGCTTCCTGGGATGAATAGATGTAACTATGCTATGCTGTAGTTAACTGGGTTTCTTTTCTCAAATTGTGCCGGATCAAAAAGGCATCTAAACATGAATTAACTCTTATTGTCTGTCTCTGCAGTAGCATGTACTGCAGGATAATAGAATTCTTCCTATCAAGTTCAAAGAAGCGGGACTTTCAACATGTTTTAGTAGACAAAAAATTACACAAAGTAACTACCTGGATATCTTTCAAATTCTACATTCAAAAAAAAAAATATCCGAAGAACAGAAAGCACTAACTGATTAATATAAAGCTTTATATGCAATTCTGATTTCTGTCTCAATTAACAGACTAAAACACACACTAAAGTCCTTTTTTCCTGGGGCAGAAAGCTTCCATCCTGTGCACCAGATAAAACACTTCATTCTGGCACTGTGAGAGTTGGAGGGAGATCTGTTACCAGAATGGAAGGTCAGAATGTGAACTATGGGTGTATTTTCCATGAATTATTGACTGAGATTTTTTGCAGTAATAGGATAAATATCTTCAGGAAAAAAACAAAAAGAAAAAAAGAACTAGCACAGAAAGAAGTTTTAAGCTTTATTTTCACTGTAGGTGCTAGAGGGAGGGGAAGAAGGACCATTTCATTGTTTATTTTAAGAAAAGTGCTTTTTATGTAAAGATAGATATCCATTATTACCCTGGTCACTGACCATACCAAAGTAAGAGCAGTTAGGAAATGTATTTCTTTTCCATTTCAAGTTACAAATCAATAATTCCTATACTGCCTTGAGTCTGTGTACACTAACTTACACACTCAGAGCTCAACAATGCCTGTTTTTCTTCTGTATCCATTGAATGCATTTCCTGTTGCAGCTTTGTTGTGTCATCCCTCCTCTTTGCACTGCAGAAAACAATGACAACTGGAGTGCTTCACGGAGGACACCTCAGGCCTCTGCAGTGAGTCAACTCACAGCGCTCACCATAAACCCAGGGCAGCTATTCCTGACAATCACTTTTAGTGACCAACAACACACTTCTTCTTTTTGCTTGTTGCCTTTCCCACATTTATGTTTCCTTTATGCCCAGCCAGTGCCTGAAAAGAGCTAAATAGGAGAGTGTATGGTTTGGGGATGAAGGGGGGCAGGAGGGGGTGTGTGCCAACTCAAAGTACATTCTGCTCTTCTTTAAAAAAAAAAAAAAAAAACACTGGGGAAAATAAGCTTAGTCTTCTGGTTGCTTGATAATGTAATCTGCATGAGCAGCCTTTTTCCTATCTGGATTAGAAAGATGTGGGTAGCCAAGGCTTGCCTGTTTACTAAACCATAGGGTGCAATAGATACTACTTGGACAGTACATAATCATTTAAAACATTAGTTAGAGTAGCTAATTGCTCATAAATTTCTATCATGTGAATGCCAAAAAGTATTTTCTTGAAGCAGAATGTTTAGGTCCTAAAGTTTTGATATTTTTATGTTTCTTGATTTTTTTTTTCTCCAATATAAAGTAGAGCAAAGAGTTTGGTTATGAAAAAAAACACTTTTTTTTTCCTGATTTTTGTATTAAAATAGTATAAAGTTGGAGGCATCTTAGTCCATAGCCAAGTATCCATACCAGGATATGAAGTAAATTAACATTTCAGCACAGAATCAGAATATAAGATTTTTTGGCAAATATTTTGTTCTGCAGGTGAAGCTAATTTATTTAAGCATTTTTAAGTACGAATGTTCCTTTACAAAAGAAAATATTGACTAGGTCTAAATGTTGAGAGATAAATCAAGCCGGGTAGATTGAGTGCTGGATCCACTGACCTTCAAATCTATCATGTTTTGCAATTCTACCATGTTCAGCAACACACTTTTGTTTATTCTCTGTCAAGCAGATACCTGACATAATGTGTGCTCTATTGTCAAATAAAATAATATTTCTATGGAGTATGGCATGCAGGTGGGAGAGGAGGAGAGAAGTAAATGTTATTTTAATTTAGTTCTCTGTTCTCCCTTGGACAACTTGCTTAGTTCACCACAAATCCATCACTACATAGCTCAGCTATTTCTAATATGCTGCCTTCAAAAATGTATTATTTATGGATGCAGTCATGTATTAACTCAAATGTCTGGAACAATTCCACGACACAGATCCCAAAGGAATATTGCACCTTCTCTACAATTTGTAGTAGTCTTTTCTTAAACTGATGAAGTGATTAAAGTTAAATGTACCATGATCCCTGTTGCTGTGCATCTATGTTCAGAAGATACTATTTTACTTAATTGCCTTTCTAAACCAGAAAGCTCTGTTGCTGCAGTAAAAGCATATAAGGTAACAAGCATAGCTACTGCAGAAGGAAAAGGCAATCAGCATGATGCACAGGGAAAAGTTAATAGCGAAAACA
Source organism: Euphonia xanthogaster (assembly GCA_034509185.1). Lineage (NCBI taxonomy): Eukaryota > Metazoa > Chordata > Aves > Passeriformes > Fringillidae > Euphonia > Euphonia xanthogaster. The sequence continues at coordinate 77,016,715 of JAYDZK010000113.1, forward strand.
GAACTTTCTACTGCATCTGCATTCAACAGTTCCCTGAAACAAAGCGCTATTGGATTACATTTTCTCAGTTGGGTGTTTGTGTAAAATTCTAGAGCCATCTAGATGGGATTAAATAGGATAAGAGTGTTGCCCATGATAATAAACACTGAATCCACTGACTGAATGACAGACAGAGGGTGATGCTGTTTGTGTGGCTGTGTGTGCGCGCATGCACCGTGTTCTCCTGCATGTGGTGGCCCCTGTAGGCTTGAGTGATTCAGCTGCATTTCTGGCAGAGCCTATCATTCTGCATGCACACAGCCAAACACATTAAATATTCATCACATTGGAGCAGAGGGATGCTGCAAATGTGGCGTGCTGGTAACAATCTCGTCCAGGCATCTTCCTAATAAAGTGCAGATGTGATTTCAAAATGGAGCGGAAGTCCAGAACACACGCATGCGCGCACACATGCATGCACACAAAATACACTGTGGCTTATTTATGTTATGCTTCTTATTGATTAGTACCAGATGGGAGGGCAAAGCAATAGCTGACAGATTAACCATATGGATCTGCTTTAATTTACCCTGAGTTACAGGTTTGCAATTCTCTCTTCTCACTTTTTGGCTCAGAAACCTACAATTTGCTAAGTGGGAAAAAATGTAAACTTACTGTAAGGAGCACATTTCCATCATAAGCCTCCTAATGCCACTCTCAGGGGCTGAGCTGTCTTTGTCTACAAGAAGTGCAGTTCCAGCACCACTTCCTAAAGCCACAGTCAGTACCATGAGCAGGAAATTTTGTTGCAGACCGATGAACAAAAAAGTGTTTCAATACTGATGAGCCTTGCAGACAATAGATCCTAACTGAAGAAGCTTTGTTTAAGATTCTGCTTTTCACAAAGCTGCTTCAGCAAGTCTGATATAACATTCCAACAAAAAATCCAGAGACAGCAGTCAAGGCATCATTTTATTCTGAAAACTGGGAGACCTCAGCAGTTGCTTTGAGCTTCCAAGCCTTGGCTCTGAAGGTTTTCTAAATACTTACTCTTTCTTACAAGAGTCCGGTATAGCAGGAGCTACAAACTCTCTCAAAGTAACAAATGAAAACAGTCTCCCCACACAACTGTGACCTTCTGAGACACAGGCATTATGCATTAGAAGACTGGAGTGCAAATGAATAATTCAGAGATACTTTAAAAAAAAAGGTCTAATTGATGAAAAAAGCTTTTTGGTCTGTTCACTAAAAGAAGATTTGAAACAATGCATTTTCAGTGCAGTTTAACCTTTAATTTCTATTGTTTTGATTTTACAGTCACCTCCATCCCACTTCCAAGAGCAGAGGGCAAACAACCCTCTACTGCTCATAAGTTTTACTTATATACACCATTATAGTTTTCTAACCTTTCCACTTTTCAAATCCATCACTTATGCCTACTGCCAAACAAGTTGCTTCAGGCTTTTCAGTTCTCTCTAAATCCATAAAAGTGCTCTAAAAGCAGTGTCATGGGCATCAGAGAAACAACATACAGGGTCAAGACAGAGTGAAAAGGAGGGATGCAAACTAGAAAATCCACTCTAGAGAAAAATGTGTACCATGCTTCAATGCGCTGTTCATATCTTCTGAGGGGTACAGGCAGATCCCAACCTTTTTGACACTGAAAGGCATGAATCCCTTCTTTCAGTTCTTGAGTTAAGAAAAACTGTGATAGCCAGAGTTTGCAACTAGTCAGAGCTTTGTTCCTCAGTTTTATGACTCCTTCTGCACAATCTTGGACAGCTGGGGGGTTTTATTCAGTTTTCTTACCCCTTAAATGTGAATAAACACTAATTCATGCACAATAATTGCTAGGGGAATTAGCAAAGCATTTTCAAACTCATAGTAAAAAGCTATGCTTCATCTACTCTGCCTGGACATAATTCTAAAACCACAAAAAAGCTGAGAAGGTTGCACCCTATCTGGTAAACTATTCTCAGTTGAAAATTTAATACCCTGCTGGAACAAATAGCAAAAGCCCTGCTGATTTTAACACAGTTAGAATTTCACCCCCCTAAACAAATTTCCTAATGGAAGTCATGCACTTCAAACATTTTCACAGTAAAGCCATACATATTCAGTTTCAGAAAGGTATTTTGTAATTCATGCATGACTGATGCTTTACCAAAAAAAAAAAAAAATCAATAAAATGTCAGTGTTCTGTGGAACCTGTTCAAAATATGGTGGTTGGCCTTAAGATCATGCTTTTTGTTAAAAAAACCCTATTTTAAAATTCAGTGGCTGCTAGAGTGAGGAATCCATTTTCTATTATCATTGTTGATAAAAGCTAACATCTTAACTCTGCAACACATATAATCACTGTCCAAAGACAGACTTTAGAAAACATATAGACATTTGCAGTACTCTCCTTTCCCCAGCACAAGAGTTCAATTTACTGCTACACTGTTGGTCACCAACCAAGGCTGTGACAAAAGTAGTTTGTGAATCCATAGCTCTCAAGTCCCAGCCCTGTGCATTAGCAGATAAAGTAGATAACGTGCTGCTCTGATGGAAGGTAAGAAGCCATCTTACAGAAACTATTATTTGACCATACATGGAGGAATATTACAGATACTTCCCCGAAGGTGAACAACAAAGAGTAATATATGAGAGCTTCTCTTGACAGTAGAAGCTCTGTGTGAGATGACTTGTGTGCCCAGGACCACTGCTTACACCTGTGTGGAGAAACAAGATGACATCCTGCCTCTGCAGAGAAACAAGATGAGATCCTGATGATACAGCCTTGGTCATTTACTCAGTGACACAGCTCTTCATTATTGGAGCATGCTGGCCCTTATTTCTAAATGGTTGCCCTGGAGCCACGCTGGCAGAAGCTTGGAAAGAGGCAGGGCTGTACTGAGGTCCTTCAGCTTCAGCCTTAGGCTACTGCATTCCTGCATTACCTCTGAACCTGCACAGTTAGTGGAACAATCAATAGGATGCAATGAGGGGTTATTTAGATTCAATCAGTGTTGCAAGACAGAGGAGGAAAAAGAGACTCAGGTTGGTATATTACATACAGGCATAAGGGCACACTGGACACATTGGGAAATGGGTTAAAACCTTCCAACTGTAGCCATAAAGTATAGGCATGCACTAAATGCCTTTTTTTAACAGGAGACAGAAAGTTTACTTTTTTTAGAAAGCAGCTTGGAGGCCAAACTCAGTGCAGAGTATGACAGGGTAGATTTCTTTCATCTCTATGAATGCACAAATCCAAACATTCACACTGAAAAGTCAAATTAAGAAATGCTGTGTCTCAAACTGCTTTCACCAAACCAGAAAAAAAAGCAACCAACCCTTGACAGATAGATTTTCTCCCAAGTTCTCCATCTGCATTTCAACTCAGAGTTTCAGGCACACTTATTCAATGTTAGGTAAATCATCAGAATACCTGAGTGGGATTTAAATGACAATTTGTGTGCAAGCCCCTCCAGTACAGGCAGGGGTTTTGTTATTTGCTTTCTTGAGATGCCACATGCGCTGTACTACACAAATATTCATATCACAACTGCATTGGTAAAGTGTAGCTCAAATGTACTCAGCAGCTCTCCTGGGTTTCTGGATTTAGCTGTTTCTGTACCAGGAAAAAGTAATATCACTTCTGACACCAGGCAAACACGCCACTTAATTGTCCATGTATCAGTGTTTCATAAAAACCTGTGGATGCCTCCCTACATAAAACTATGTAAGAAACTTTAGCTGTATCAGTTATACTGGTTAAATAGGTGTGCATATGATTTATAAAAATCCTTGTGACGCTGCCTAAAGTCCAGAGTTTGTGTTCTGACACATCTGTGACAACAGATTAAGACTAGATGACCCAGGTGTTCTTCTGCACCTTCCTGACAGATGCTGCTAGGCAGTGAAATGGACCTAAGTCAAAGTTGTGGGCTATAACCCCTTCAGCTGTCTAGTTTTAATCCATTGCCACAAATCTGCTGGATACCATAGAAGCAGTTATATTGTCCAAAAGTGCTTTTGTCAGTATAGTTCATTTCACACATTGAACTGCTGTAAACTCTGCTAGCCCTAGCACTTTTTTGCTAGTTTAACTCTTGATTCCATTAGTAGGGTTTTATTAGAAAGTTATCCAGTAAAGCTATCTGTAAAGCCAGGTCTTTCATTAGTAATGAAACTGCTAACAAGTTTGACATTTAAATTACCGTTACTAGCCTGCTGTGTTATCTTGCTGAAATGAATGGGCCATTCGAACCTCTCAGAACTACTGCTGCAAACTGTTTGCTCTCCCCCCTGGGATTCAAGCTCCTGATGTTTTTTTTTTTTGTTGTTGTTGTTTTCTTTTTTGCAAGCAGAACCCATAAAAACATCATTATTTTTCAAAATTCAGAGTATCAAGCCATTGATACAAAATGGTGCCAGACATGATCTGCTATCATTTTCAGACCTTGTCCAAGCACTTACCTGCAACAGGGGAAAAACACCTAGGTTACCTGGAAAGCTCCCAAGCTCCTGCTTTGCCCAAGAAAATACAATAAGAACAATCTCATTGTAGATGATCAGGTTCTCTCCTAAGTGACTTTGGACAAATATTTTTATTTTCCTTGCTGTTGTTTTCCTCTCTGATGAAAGGGTCTAGTTCTCTTCCTCTTACCAGCCTGCTGTGATGGACCTTGCAGGTCACTGCATGAGTAGGGAGAGCAGCATCCCTCTTTCAAATGCTTTAAGAAAACAAAAAATAACAATTTACTTTTGACAAGAGACTGCTGCCAAAAACAAACTTGGAAATGCATCAGTTGAACTCTTTCTGGCTGCTACTCTACTGAGTTGAATCTTTTTGGTTGAAAGCTGCAGAAGTCCTGTTATGACAGCCATAGGGACTCTTAGCTGAGACTTTGGCTACATGATGGAAGAGGCAATGCTGCAGGTGTTGACATGGATCAGAAGAAAGGTACCATGGCAGCTCCTGAGAAAGTTACAAGCTGTACATTTGAAAGCCTGTGAAAGAAGCAAGCTGCATACTGAAATAAAGACATTTGATCATCCAAGAAACATGGCCTGACTCATCCAAGGATGATTTAGGACAGCCCCAAGCTGTACTCAAGTCACATGATGGCTTTGCTGCTTGTCAAAAATCAGCACAGCTCTATTTGCCTTGGGTTGACTAGTTCACATGGCTCTTGCCTACAAGTGATCTCATGTAGCTGTTCATTAGGATGCCAACTTAGCAGGAAAAAAAAAGCAAAAAACAATTATAGAAAGTAAAAACCCACAGGTTTAAGGATTTGATGGAGGGAAGGTAAAATACACAGACTTTATGGGTAATCAATATCCTGGCTTCTTCAGACTTAATTGTTAATTCAATAGACTGTGGATTACAGTATAAAGGTGATTCCAGATTCTGAAAAGATCTTGATAAATCAGTGGTTACTAAATAAATGTAGGCACCCGAAGAGTGCTCTTGATTTTGTACATGAAAGGAGAAAAAAAGACACAGGAGAAGCCTTGACATTCCTCTTCCAGGGACAGTAACACAGCCCAGAATTACAATCCCATCTCACCAGCTTCATGCTTCAAAGAGTATGCATGTGAATGGAGGCAACCCTGTCCCACATTCTTCCCTGTTTGCTTTCATCATCTGCAGTGTGCTTGCTCAGGGGCTGACTAATGCTGCGTAATTGAGGGATATTCACACTCTGGAGCATCATGGCCTGGTAAGTAACAGCCCGGAAGAAAGAGATTCTTGTAAAACAAATAGAACCAGAATTAGAAGGCAAGGATTTTAACTAAAGCTAGGTCTTCTGATGCATATTTCTGACAGCTCTTTCACTTTCGCTAAATGCTTCAAGATGTACGAAAATGTGCATTATTTAAGACAGCTGGTTTTCTTTGCCATCAAGTGTTTCTGAAGATGCATTTTTACAGTTTGAAAGCTACTATGCGAACTTTGTGCCATGTATTTGAAAATTGCCTGCTAGAACAAACAAACTAAACCAAAAAACACACTATTTTCATTTGCTGCCATTCTTTTACAGGACATTGCAAGGATTCTTGAAGGATAGAGAAAAAGGTGGCTGGCAGGAATATTTTCTAAGGGAGATAAATATAGACCTGATTTTTCAGAGTTGTGAGGGCTGCAGAGAGTAAAAACACCCACAAGGCCAGGCATAAAACAGAGTAAGGTAGAAATTCAGAAAACAGGTCAGGCTTGCTATAAGGTCTCAAGGGAAAATGAGGAACACTATTAAGCTTTATTCTTTGGGTTCATGTAGCTGCCACAGATTAGATGCTTGCTGGGTTTCACCCACAAGTGGCCAGACAACATTTGGCAATTTCACTTTAAGATTGCTTGTAGTCAAATTTGGAGCCAAATATAGTGACATTCTCATATCAGATTCAGGAGCTTGGTGCTCAGGCCCTACTCAGAGGGTGAAGAACTGGGGTAAACAGCACAAGCTTACAGGTATGAAATCAAAGAAAATAAAAACTCTTTTGAAGGTTTTTTTCCTCTTTCCCTTTTTTTTTTCCTTCTATGTTTTTTGTCTTCTTTTTTCTTCGTTCAAACCTACTGTACTGGCTCTGTATGATACACAGATCAGACTGAGTTAAGAATTTCAGAGAGATGGCTCTTGACATAAAAACAAGATATTTGTGCTCATCTCTCTGGGCATAGTTCTGCACTCCCTCCTGCCTGTTTCGCTCCAGTGACTCTGCTTTCAGAGCTCTCCATTCAGCATGTCTGGCTCTTGGAGGGTTGATCAGCAATAAGTATTTTGGTCACAGAGGTTTTCAAACCCATGAGAGAAAAACACATGAGAGAAAAAAACCACCATGATAAATTTGGCTATTTGCACCACGGGACTAATCCAAAAGATACATCTGGTCGAGTAACTGATACCAGGCCAGTTTTAATCTCCTTGTCTTCTTTCTCCCGCTACACTTTCCTCTCACTGAACAGAGACACAAACTGAGTGAGTGGGTGGGTGGTGGTGTGGAAAAAGTGCTAGCTCAGCTTGCTAATGACTTAAACTGCTTAACTTAATGACAGATTTTGGCAGGTTCTGAAAATCATGATGGTAGTAACTGGCCCATGTTATATTGTTTCCATCTAAGCTTTCTGGAATACATTAAACTAACCAGTTTCTAAAATAATATTATTTTTTCATGTAGTATTTGGAACAAGAGGGAACAGAAGAAAAACTGTTCTTTCACTTTCTACCAAGCCAATGATACAAATAGTTTATTAAGCAACACTGAGGACATAAATCACATTTTGGTTTTGTCTACTTCCTTTTCATAGACTTGTGGAAAGCTAGGAGTTGAACATCCATTAATGGAGCTTCTCTTATCACGTAGCAAAGTCTTTTATCAGCTTCATTGAATGTCTTTTGATGGCAAATAATCACACTAAGAACAATGTAAATAAATGAGAAACAGATCATTTCAGTTCCTGTTGGAAATAAGAGACCAGATTAATGCTAAGATGATACCTAAAACAATTGTGAGTGGATTAAAAAACCTTCTGTTTACTTACATAGACACTATTCAAGTCTAGAACAACATTCATTGTGCAGTAATTGTAAGGTGCATTTTGTACTTCAAAATATTTTGTTCTTCATAAATGTTAGAATACATATCCTAAAGCACTCTAAGGTTCTTAATTTCTTTTTTTCTAATGCTTCAATTTAGGGAGGTACTTTAGAATGAGACTTTACAGACTTCTAAGAAAATAACATTTTTCTTGTTCATGTATAAAGAGGAAGTGAACATAAAAGCTAGCACTGGATGTCCTAAGTTCCAGCCTTCCACCTGCTGAGATTTAGATAAAACTAAACCACCTTCTCTGCTTGTCTGGCTGGGTTTTCAGTGATAAGAGTTCTTGAAAGGGGGCTATCACTGTCAGTTTCCAACAGTCATTTCATCCAGTTAAGAAAACCTGTCTTCAGCATGCAGAAGCAGCAGACTTTATCATGACTGGTGAAATTATAATTCTTTATCAAGTGCTCCAACAGAATCTATTCACCCATGGAATCATAGAATAGTTTGGATTAGAAGGGTCCTAAAAAGATCACCCAGTCCAATGGCCCCTGCAATGAACAGGGACACCTTCCACTAGATCAGATTGCTCAGAGCCCTGTCCAACCTGACCTTGAATGTTTCCAGTGATGGAGCATTTGCCACCTCTCCGGACAACATGTTCTAGTGTCTCACCCTCCATCTTGTAAAAAACTTTTTCCTTCTATCTTCTATTCCGTCTATCTTCACCATGACCCCCATTGGTGCCCCATGTGCTAAAGACCAGCAAAGGCATTTCTTCAATACTTCTTTTTGTTCCTAGGGAAGAGATCTGCTGGGAACAGGCAAAGTCACCAAGAATAAGTTACTCCTCCAGATTCAGTCATTTCATTGAGTCTGTTTTAAAGAGACCTGGGGATAAACCAGCATGGGTGGCTGAACCATCTGCTGTTGGGCCTAGAGGCAATCTTGAGCAATTGAGGCTATGAATTCTCATTCAGAAAATGGTTACGCCCCACTCCCTGCTGTCCAGAAAAACATTTCAGAGACAGTTTTAAGGTACTTAGATCAGAGGCTGCAAGCAGAGAAATAGCCACACCATCAATCTCAAATGGTACTAAGTAGCTCAAATATTTATTAAGATTCTCAGGTGGGAATCATAAACTGTGTTGAGCTTTATGAAAACATTGAAAGCAATACTTGGGCTAGCTAACTTTTAAGCTGCTTTGGAAAAGCCTTTGTTAACTACAATGACTATAATATTGGCACATCCCTAGGTCAGAAGATTTTTCAAGAAAGAAAATACTCATTTGATAATACACTGAATAACTAACAATATCTGTGCTAGAAAGAGCAATAGCAGTCCAATGTCCAGCTGGGATTTTATTCACAAATACAAAGTTGGAAGAAAGTGTTGCTAAAAATAGAATGTAAAATACTGTAATAAACATGATTTTTGAGTAGGCCCAGTGAAAAAACAGTTACTTAGTTTTGACCAAGTGTTATGTTTGCTCATGTCACCATTAAAGCAGGAAATTCTCAAGAAATGTAAAAGTATACATTTCAAACAACCCCCTCCCCCCCCCAAACTAACACTGCAAGGTCTCATAGAAAGCTCTCTATATACCATACGTACTCTGCCATTTTTGGTTTTTTTGCCTCTTCCCTTTAATTATTTTCAAACTTTCATTCTTGAAGTAACTTCTCATATTTACACATTCTCTGCCCATCCTTCATCACCTACCTTCCAAAAATA
>JAYDZK010000113.1:77026064-77074286 GCA_034509185.1 Euphonia xanthogaster
AATTAAGAGAAGATTTATGTCTAATTTGCTAAAATCACTGTAATAATTATTTTCCAATGAATAGTATAAAAAATAAATAAAAATAAAGAGAAAGGGGATTTTTACTTCTTTTTTTTTTAATTAAAAGAACATGGATTTGTTTTGGGTGGTTTTTTTTAATTCCTTGGATGACTATAACTTTTGTTGTCACAGACTCTGGAAATGTGACAGAATTTTTAAAAAGTATCTTCTAAATAAGTTAAAATCATGCCATACAGCAAAGTGAAATGAAGAAATGAATCACATCTCTCATGGGTATAAATCTGAAAAATTTCTTTTGGGTTTAGTTGTTTTATGCTGATCATCTGGGAAAGTGGTGCTGGGGAGGGCTTAATCCCCTTTCACATCATTCTTCCCCTCTCCTGCTACACTCCTATCCTCTTATCATCCCTTTTTGACTGGTAAGACTTAAAGCCAGAAATATTTTTGGGAAGTTTTCATGAGGCTGATGACACTTCAAACATGCTAGAGGGAGCCCAGAGAGAGAGATTGACTAAGTAACTATATTTGTATGCATTAGCTTAAAAAGCAATTAGCTCCTGTAACAGGAGACCTAGCAGATTGGTGCCTAGCAAGAGTATATATGACTAATTCTGTGCGACTGTGTCAAGAAGAGCAGTTTGCCCACCAGAGAGGCTAGCATGTTGCTATATAAGAAGCAATTCACTTTGAATTCACATTTTTAAGCTTGCAGCTGCTCTCAACATTTAGGGATTTTTTTTCATTTTCTGCTTCCTTTTTCCCATAATTATTTTTGACAACTCCATCCCTCCTACTCAGCCCAGTGCAAAGCAATGCAGTGGAAAAAGCACTGTACTTTCGCCAAGTAAATGAGTAGTACTTTCTTGTCTGTCTAACTCCTCTCCTCTTCATCCTCCCCCAATAAACCCGAGATCCAAGATACCATGGAGGACAAAACCAGAAGATTCACTCTCATAGAAAAAAGAATAAAACTCTATTCACTGCAGTGACAGCAACATCTGCCTTTATGTTAAAGCTTTTCTCACCAGGATCCTACCCACCTCCAGATTCTCCCTAGTGTAAAGTGACCATCCCAGAAGGATGCATTTCACAGGTTCTCCTTAGCCATTACCTTGGACTGTAAGATTGGCTAAAAGCAAAATTATTTTGCATGTGGTCCAAACTAGGCCACATCTGAGCTCACTTTATAGTGGTACTTGTTCTGATGCAATTGCTTCTTGATTCAGTGGTATCTGATATTGTGATAACACTGAGAAATCACTACAGGCCTTGACAGCTTGTCCTTGTAGGTTTCCCAGCCTCCTGTCCTTGGGAGGAGGGAGATGGAGGATGAAAGAAATCCTGCACAGCTTCAGGTTGCACAGCTCAGCAGCAACCCAACCCCACACAGCTGTTAAGTTAAACATCTTGATCCTCCTCCTCCTCGGTGGACCACCTTACCTATGTCTGAAGTCACACATTTTGTATCAGGTTGACATTACCTTCCTCGAGACAGCCTTAGAAAATAGATCCATGGCTTTCCACCTAACTGAGGCTGGAGAAAATTACACAACCCTTCTTCTTCAGCTTCCCTTTCAGTAATGCTATCAAATATTTTCAAGTCTTCAGTTCAAGCAAGAGAATAACACTTGAAGCAAGGCCTAAGCAACTGATTATTAGGTTTCCCTGTAACACAGCTGATAGGTTTCTCACAAGCTTAATTGTATTTTTTTAAAGTAGTACAGGAAAACTCCTGCTGTAACCTGACACAAGGAGTGCAGGAATTGATAAACAATACAAAGACCAATTGGTTTGTGAACAACTGATGAGATCATTTACTTTTGAAACAGCAGCCTTGACAACAAGGATCAGGTGTCCCTGAAGTAGTTCCTGAAGTGTAACCATACCAGGTAAGTAATATCAGCCCTGAGAGAGGCTAACATTTCTGTTCAAATCACATTTCTTTCTTCTAGCTATGAGCTTTTCTGCAGGCTCGAGGCACAGTGGAGCAGAGCAGGGAGTGCAGTTACTACACAGGCTTCATTGTCTGGAGAACATGCTGCTACCTAGTAGTAGAAAAGGAAACAAAGAGACTGCTGGAGGGTCACTAAGAAATAAAATTAAAAAAAAAATAAAAAAATAATCCAGAGCTGAAGCACTGGATATGCTTGCTATTACAATTTGGCTCAGAAAACAGAGAACTTTCCAGGGCCATTTCCAGCCTTTGCAAGAGACTGTACTCTTGGAACACAGAACAGAGCAGGCTGAGCGGGCTTGCCATGCCCTGTCACACTATTTACAGAAATTTTGCCTTTTTTAACCTCTACTTTTCTGAAAGGAAGGGTAAAAAGAAGTGTCCTAAACACTTCAAAAATATAGAAAATGCCAACCCAAAACAGCAAAAGTAATTAAACCCTAAGGCCAGCTTAAAAACCATGTTGGAAGTCCTACAGCTGCAGCCTTCAAAGGCTAACTTTTTTCTGGAGAGGGGTGGAGAAGCTAGCTTTGATTTAAAAACCACCACCACCACCACCACCACCACAATGGATCATTTGATCTTTTGGTCCCTCCTGTTTTATTTTAATTAATGTTTCAAAGTAACGATTTAAAGTCAATCCAGCTTTATTAAAGGTTCATTGCAGGATTGAGACAAATTTGAAACCAAGCCCAATATAGTCAGCAGAGACAAGCTCAAAATGGCCACTCAGCAAATAAAAAGTGCAACATGCTGATAGTGTTTTGAGCAATCAGCCAATAAAATCAGGCAGCATTTATAAACACTGTAATATTTTTTTCCCCGACAATGAAAATCTTTTAAACTCCCTGTTAGTAGGCTTTTGTGACACTTGTGAATAATTTCTTTTCGTTTCTTAAGAGAGCATTCATTCATTTTAGGTTATTAATAAATAGAATCCTACATATATGTGCATCAAGTATGCTGTCATTACCCAAGCTAAATGCAACATGTGTTAGCATCATCATCCCATTTGATTGATCCACTCTTTTTCCACATTTTCAGGTTCAGAAACATCACAATTTTCTAGTTGAAGGGGGTGTGTCAAGGCTCTAAAATATTCATGGCTGCACACTCCTGTCTACATGGACCATGTACAGGACACAGAAGGACCAAGGCTTGTGAAGAAAATGAGATTATTTTAAATCTAGCATAAACAGACACATTTCTAACTCTTCCAGACAGATTTCATCCAGTTGAACCCCTGCCTTGGTGGTATTAGAACTTTGTCTAGGAACTTATTAGTATTTAATGTGTATTAGGTGCCAACCTATTTAATTCACTCTCCATTAGAAGGGCAGTAAATCTGAGACCTTCTATGAAAAAACGCTGTTTGGTTTGTCACAGGTATGAAAAATGTCCCTTTCTCCCTTGCAGAGGAAATGTTATCCAAGTCACAGTGGTGAACTCCTCAGACCACATCTGTAGTACGACTGTTCAGTGCTTCTGGCTTTTGCTGGTTTTGAGAAGACAAGTGAAAGGCACATAAAACCTCCACATGGGGTGTAGCACCTTGGAAAGCACCATCCCCTTTCCACCATTCCTTCAATGGGCATGCGGGAAAAGAGGAATTGTCCTGTGTGAGACCTGGATCCAGTGGTAAGGGAAGCAGGAAAGAAAGTTATCAGGAAAGAGTGTGTAGCACAACAGTGTGGGCACTGGGGCTGCTGTGCAGCAGGTCCAGGATGCTTTGGCATGGCTCATAGTTCCTCTGCTTCATTTGGCACAGCTACTTCCCCCTGGTCCAAATGGACAGCAGCTCACAGCTGTGGATACATTACCCTCAGTCACTTTCCCCTGAGAGCAGGTCTACAGAGGCTATCAGGGGCCTCCATCACATTAGTGCTGCTACTAGAGCAAGACAGTACTTACAGAAATGTATTTCAATCCTGAGTCCTGCAGACATGCTTTGGCTACTTTTGTCCACTTAATGAGAATATAATCTAGGGCCCAGCTGGTGTAAGTCAGCACAGAAGCAATGAGCCTAAGGAAACAGTGCCAATTTACCTCGGTGAGGATCTGGCCCAGGGGATTCATAATGGATGGAGTTGTCTAGTCAAGAAGAGGCTGGAACAGCTCGAGATGACTGCATTTCTCCCCCACTTTCACAGTTCAGACAGCTTCTGCCAAATGGTATGAGCAGCTGGACATCTCTTTCAAATCCATATTTAATTCCCTAAAGCTGCATTGAAATGAAGAATCCTACTCACAAGAAAAGGGGAAAAAATCAATATTTTGCACTGCTTTAGCTTCAAATTTTAATGAACAAGGAAAATGATGCTTTAGTGTAGGAAGAAATCTTATAATCAAAGTCTCAATACTGAGGAAAACAAGAAAAAAAGCATTTAACAACATTTTCTTTTCTAATTGTTTATGACATAAATTTATTTGTTAAACAAATTTAACACCTTTTTTACTCGAGAGTGAGTAATAGTAGAAAAAAATGGCAGTCTGAGAATTGAAATGATTGTGCAAATAAAATGAGTAAATATGAGTTATTGTCATTCATGATATTGCCATCCATAGACAGAGATACTGTAAATATACCAAACTGCTTGAATTGGGAACAGATTATTATTATTAAGATTAATCTTTCTACCTGCATTCTCTCTTTCACCAAAAAGTTAAACAAATTTCAAATCAATGAATAACTATAGCTATGGATGGAAAATAGAGGTCCTTTAAATTCTGATAGAAATTTCCTTCTTCACCTTCCTAATTTAAGCAGAAGAAAATCCTCTTCAATAGTGCTTGGTGCTAAAAAATTAATCAAATATAGCTGAGATGCACATGAACATAGGGAATGGAATATAGGAAAGAAATAATGATGTCAGGTAGTGTTATTGATTTTGTTGGGACTATTGAAATTGTATGTGGGTACATTACATTATGGAGTGGAACAGAATCCATGTAATGTAGTGTCTTAGATTATATTTATAAATTCTGGTCTTAAGAATCTGCTTTGAGGTCTCTCAAGTGGAATTTTCACTCTTGTTTAAAAAGGCATTGTAATGATATGCCCCACTGGATTTTGTTTACAGACCTGAAAAAAACCAACCTGAAACCCTCAGGTTTCATTCAACAGGGTTAAAGAAGTCTGGTTTAGCATATAGACATTTCTGAATTTTTTTGTTAGCACTAAATACAACATTCCACCAAATGGACATCTGATCTTTTCTAATGGGTCACTTTTTAAAATTACCATCTCTACATCTTTTTAATTTTCATTGGTAGTCTAAATCAGAATAAAAAAATTGACCCCTTAACAACACAGATGTAAGCTTCCACTTGAGACTATAAAAAACATTCAGACTTATTTTGCGGATGGATTAAATCCTAAAAGCCCAAATAACCCAACAGCCAAAGATAAGATTATATGAATCTCAATTTCTCTTTTTGACTTGTAAATCTTAAAAGTTGTATTTTTCCTCTTAAGCCAGTAGTTCGTCTCTAGAAATGAACACAGGGAAATAGTTTTCCAGAGAAAGAGGCTCTATTTCTCAACTAGATGCAACTACATTGATATTTTCTGCAGTGAAACAACATCATTTCAAACTCCACCAGTAAATAAACTGAAGGTGCTTTCTGTTGTTTGGAAATAACTTTCACTAAAAGCTAAGGGTACACATACCTAATATACAGAACATATTTGAGCAAATGTGCCTGGGCATGTCTTTTAGAACTTGTATTTTCCTGGTATACAAGGAATTCCTAAGACTGCTGGAGCTGGTGTGGTTTGAAAGGTAAAACTGCCTAACCATCAGGCAATGAGAAACCAGATTACCTGCTTGACACAGCTTCAAGGACAATGTGCATGCTCTGCTCCAAATCAAACTTCAAAAGAATACCTTAATCAAACAAACTGTATGTATGAGGTATCCAAGGACAGCACAACAAAGGCTGCTTTGCAGGGACAGAAAGAAAGAAAGGAATGAGAAACAATATAGTCAACCCTCATGGGCAAAATGATGTAAACTCATAAAGGAAGTGAAAATTGAGGTATCCAAGTATATTTGAACAAGGTAAAAAAAGTGGGGTGAGTTCTTAATTATTGCATAAGCAAAAATTCTATACACCTCCAGACCCATATGGACCAATCAGCAGTTCTTCTTAAGGTTTTCTTCACAGTTTAGAAAAAAGTGGAAAGTCAGAGCCATGACTGACCTGAGAAGTAACACAGTAACTGCAAATTCTGAAGATTTCCCACCTCTGGTGACTGTTCATACCAATAGAAAAACAGTCTTTTCCCATTACTGTGAGTGGGATAAGATCCATGATAGATCTCTAGAGGATCGAGCCTTGCCAGGCAAGCATATTTCCCTATGAGTGAATTTGGGGGAAAAAAAACACAAAAAGAAATCTGGAAAGCAGCATCAGTTCAATTGCATCCAAAACCTATTTTGAATGTTGGTTGAGTCTAAGAAAATCCAGTTTGGAGGAGTGTTCAGTATTCCCTGTGCATAACTGAGGTTGGTGCAAGCATGACTAAACATGTTAGGTTTTCAAGCCTAAGCATCTCAGTCAAACAAGATAAAACAATACCAAGAGTCAGAAAACTGCCCCTACAAAAGGAAGATGTGTGGGTGGGGGTCAGGTGTCTTTGACGCAGACCAGATACAGCACAGGAATGTGCAATATCCTGCGTCCTTCAACACCAGAAAAATCAAAGAGCAAGAGATCATCTCTGCTCACAGCTCCAATCCTTCCAGCCAAAAATTTCTCCACCGAGGGGACCTCTCTCAGGGACTGCTCCAAGGCTGTGCTTGGCCATCTGTGCATCTGGGGTTTTTTCTTTATGTTTTCCCTTTGGGGAATGTGTCGTTGTTGTTGTTGTTGTTGTTGTTGTTGTTGTTGTTGTTGTTGTTGTTGCAGTTTTCTCTATCAGACTCCATATTCCACCACTCAAACAGCCCTGTGCCAGTCCACCCTGTACATAGTCCTGAAAGGTGCTGGGCACATCTTTACTTTGGAGACCAGTTCCATGCCATAAAGCAATTTAAGTTTTTGCACTCAGTGTGATATTTATACTTAACGACTTCTGTCTGCCCAAGCCATGATGCTGCTGGGGGTGAGGCTGTACAGGGCATTTAGCAAGCACTTGCACAGGCCCCTCCTGGGCTGCAGGGCACTGAGCAAACACAGCAGCTCCCTCAGACCCTGAGGAATTGCCCCTGCAACCAACGTGAGCCACTCTGACCGGCTCTAACTGCATTCAGAGCAGTCACCAAGATTGTACATGTATGATCTTTACCCCTCTGCAGCTTAACACTCTACCTGTAAAGCAGCAGCCGTATACCTTGACCTTCCAGAGGTTGTGGGACAGTGTCTTAGATAATATTTGTGAAGTACACAGAAATGTTATTATCAGCAGCAGAGCCCACGCAGGAATTAATAATTGTTTGCTCAGAACAGGCTTAGCCCTGAACGTACAGCAAACATAAGGCATAGAACACAGTGATAAAGGAAAAAAATATGGCCACTTCCTCACTGTCCCATGCATTGAGGCATGAGGAGCAAAATATCAAGTGATTAATAATTGAAACATCTGATATATCATGTATATGCAGGGATAAATTCTAGACTGAACAGAGACTGTTCTTAATTTTTTTGTTCTTTTTTCTTAATTATCTTACTTCCACAGTATATAAATTTTGCAAATATTGCTTTAAATGTAATGCAAATAATATTTGCAAAATATATTTTGCAAATTCAATTACTTACTAAAGGGGTATGATGCATTTCACCACCCAGTAGTCCAAAACTTGTAGACACCCTTTTGCAGGAAATTCTTACAAGTACCATATAGTCATATTTAATTTCCTACATTTACATAGTTAAGACTGAACACAATCAACCAGTTGATAATCTCAACAAATATAGAAGAGCTCAGCAAAGAAGAGAAACAGCAAAAAAAAAATGTCAGTATCTGAGGGAGAAATTAGGGAAGAACACTGCAGAAGGATGTGGGATACAAAGTAAGTAAGCAAACCAGAAAGTCACTTTTTTTCTCCTCCTCTGCCAGCTGCATGCCAGCACTAATGAGAGCAACAGCTAAGTAGTCCTGCCAGCCCTGCAGGTTGGAGATGGCTATGATGACAAGGAATGTGAGGAATGAAGCACTGCTACTGCTGCTACATCTGTTTTAAAATCTGACATCAGCCTCCCTTCAAAGCTAACTAACCCAGCAATTTTTGCAGCTATTAAGAGAACACACTTATTATTGAAATCAGGAAGAATCAGACACAAATCCATCCAGTCTCACAGCTGCATTGTTGTTATTTTACCCCTGAAGAATTTGCTGTCCATGCCTTCTGATAGAGATCGTTTGGGGTTTTTTAAATTAAGTCCAGGTCATTAAAAAGGGTAGAAAACAATAACTGTGAGCATGGTCTCCAAAAATTTTAGAAAATTAAAAACTTTTTGGCCTCTGTAAAAGACATCAAAAAGTAAAAGAATGAAGACAAAAAGTGGGAAGAGAATGGCTGTGACTGGGAGTCCCCAGCTCAGTATGGCTGTCACTGGTAGTGCATTATGACGTAACAAAAAAATCAACAAACTGGAAATTCCTCCTGCTGTGCACAAATGAAGCCAGGAATGTCTGTCCCTGCTGCCTGCACAGAAAACATCAACCTCTATGTGATGCTTCACAAGCTGGGTATGTTTGGGTATCTCTAGATGACAGAGAATGAGCAGCAATTTTCATGATTTAGCAGCACACTTAGGCACAAGGTGATTTCATTTCCATTCTGATATGGATCCTGTTAAAAGATCTTTTTGCAACCACAGGAGGATCTGAGATAGCCAAGGCGACAATAATCATAATAATTTTTTGAAGTTACAGACAGAAAATGACTGAATGCCACTCACTGATTTAGTGCAAAAAACTAAGGCAAATTATCATTTTTATAATGCTCTTTCCCCCACTAGTTGTTCATGTTTTACTCAGGGCTTTTTAGAGGCAGAATGCTGCCTTTCTGGTCAACAATTCTACAACTTCCTAATCTTTATATTTGTGTGAACAACTGTTATTGACATAACTGCAAAATATCACAGTCTATTCTTATGATGCAATAAGGCATTAGGCATGATAAGGGTATTATTAATGAAAATTTATTGCCTTCCACTATGGTTCCACAAGTAAGATTATTGAACTCTCACATTACCTGATTGTATAAAGTGCAACAGCAAGCTTTATGTTTTGTATGGGATGCACAAAGGGTTAAACACAAAATTTAGACTATTGAGCAGAAACTGGTTAACATGTTACCCACTCTATGATTTAGTGTCAGACCATAATCTGGAAGAGAAATTTCAAAGACTTTTTCCTCTATCTAATTAGAAAGTAGACAGTTTTTACCATCTGGCAAGATTTCTCCCCAAATCAGAACCAAAAGAATGGCTGGCTGTAGAAATAAATGGAGACATCACCACTTTTTTTTAAGAAAGTTAAAGGGTGTATCTTAGGTGAGGGACAACAGGAGAAGCTTAAACAGAACAAACCAAAAAATGAACAGTTATAAATGACCAGGATTGAGATGATATTAACCCCAAAATTATAAAGGAACTCAAGCAAACTGCTGGGAAAAAAAATAACAGTTCGTAATCTCTCTGCTATTCGTCCTTTCATCTGAGGAGTGAGAGGTGGAAAACAGGATGTCAATTTTTTAAAGAATTTTCACAAGGGAGCTGCAGACTTCTAACTCTGGCCATTTCTATAGTGGGAAAATTAGTAGAAATTATTTTGAATACAGAATTAGTAGACATGTGGAGAAAGATTACATATTTGGGAAAAAAATATCAGGAGTTTTCACCATGGTTCAGCCTAGCAAATTTATGGGAATTTTTCATGGGGTCAACAAGAACATTCAGCTGATATAAACTACCAGGCTTTCTAAAGGTGTGCTTTTTAACAGTGTCCCTTCAGCACATTTTCAGAAAACTAATTAGTTGGGGCATTGCGTGGTGAATACCTCATTAAAAGTCAGGAAACTCAAAACAGAATAAATATAGAACAGAGCAAGATCATTAAGATTGAGAAAAATTGTATATTGATGCTGCTCCATACAGTGAGGATCACCCAGAAAGGATGTGAGCAACAAGTTGAAAACATCTGCTGATGATATGAACTGATTCTGAGCAGGAATAGGCGAGAATGGGGTGAAAGAGTGCAGAGGTGCTTTGCACACTGCATAATAAAAAGACAGTTTTATTTCACTAGGGATAAATGAAAAGGAATGCACAAGGGCAAGAAAAGTCCTAAATTTGTATACAAAATCATGGGCTCTGAGTGATTATTAAGAACAAAATTGAGAACAAAGCACTCCACTGAAAGGAATCAGGGTTCCCTACATATTAAGCTCTGTAATTCTGTCTCTGCATTTTAAAAAGGGCACAGAAGAACCAGGATAAATGCTTGAAAAGATAATTAGAAATGTGAAAGGGCTTCAATAGAGGTGATGAGTAAGTAGAGTAAGACTCTCATCTGGCTCAGAGGGAATCCTGGGGAATTAAGATAAGGGTCTCTAAAACCATAGGCAGCAGGAAGAAGAAACATAGCGATCAACCATCCATATTTTCTTTTAACTCAAGTACTAAATGTCATTGAGAACATTGAAGGAGCACACTTCAGCACAGAGGTAGGTGTTGTTAACTATTGGAATTCCTTGACAGAACAGTTTGTGGACCCAGAGTTTACCTGTCTTGAAGAGAATATTAGTTAAGTTCATATAAGGGAAATCCCTCAAGAATTACTATCTGTGTGTCTAGCTCATCTTTTTCAGGATATCCAAGGGAGAAAAGTCCTTTTCCCCCTGCCCCCTGGTCAGACAACCTGGAAGTTAATAATAAACAGATTTGTCTGAGAGGTCTCTCCAGAGACCAGCACCAGCCAAAAAAATGGTTTTAGAGAGCACCAGGGGAGTAGAGGGATTTTGAGATATATAATACTCTAGAACTGAGGCAAAGATGTTAGAAATTTGGATTTATGATAGAATAAGCTGAAAAAATTAACGAACTCTGGCAATACTACAATTTTCTATTCAGTCAGGGGAAGATCAGATAAGTCCTTGGAGAAACATCCCTACGTGCTTGTCCTGTCCTTATACTCTTAGCTGAGGATATCTATCAGTGGATATAGCAAATGGAGCTAGACACAACTTTGGTCTGACCTGCTACAGGTATTTTGTTTCATCTGAACTCCATTTTTATGGTGTTGTGCAAGCAGGCA
This sequence comes from Euphonia xanthogaster, assembly GCA_034509185.1. Lineage (NCBI taxonomy): Eukaryota > Metazoa > Chordata > Aves > Passeriformes > Fringillidae > Euphonia > Euphonia xanthogaster. Next base: position 77,037,305 of record JAYDZK010000113.1, read on the forward strand.
GTGACATGGCTTAAAGCACATCCTACTGCTCCTGAAGCTTTGACTTCTGGGCTCAGGGCCAGCTTAGAGAGAGCACAGCTGCTGACTTAGGAAGCTGCTTTGAAGAAAACTAGAAGGAGCCCCAGAAGACACTGCCTCTCCTTCCCTTGGGAACTGTTTTTAGCTGTGCTGCTGCCCTTTGCCTCTGCCTGAGCTGTGTTGCAGCTGTCTTATGGCCCCGCCTGCACCTGGCCACGTACCCCACTGATCAGAGTCCCTGCTCCTGGCCCACAGGCTGAGTGCCCAGTGCACCCCAGGACCTGTCTTGTCACCATGCCTTCACCTGGTGACCACTGGCCCCCAGCTCTCCCAGCCCTTCTCTGGTTGGCTTGCTGGGCATGGTGGATCCACACCCAGCCAGGGCTGGCACAGCTCCTGCAGCCTGGGGGCACCAACCATGCCCTGCCCATAGCCTGTGGTCCCTGCTGTACCCCAACACAGAGCAGCAGTGCAGAAGTTTGATCAGCATCTCCTGTTAACACCTACCCTGGATCAGAAGAACACACCAAAAAAGCATGAAGAATCTGAACAGCCAGGAACACTGCGACAGCATCTTTCATCCTGAGAACAAGAGGTATCTTCCAGCACACTCACTATTCAGAAGAGCTTCATTTATGTAAAGCTATCTACTGTGAAATTCCATTGATTGCATAATACATTTCCTTTTGGAATTGGCAGCTAAAACGTATAAAGCCCTTCATTGTAGGAGACTTGTGTCCAAAGTTAGTATAGAGGAAAAGTGAAAAGAAGGCTAAATACAGGCTGTTCTCTTTTTTTTTTTTTTTTTTTTGCAGTGGTTTTAGAATAATGTCCCTCATTCCTGTGCATTTCTCCCTCCAGAAGCACTGCAAGAAATAACTGGAACTGTCTGCTCTAGTAGGATAGCAAAATTGCAAAACTCTGGCTCTGAACACAAGTGTAAAACTACATTGAAAGCCAAGAAAAAAAAAGAGAGAAAGAACAAAAAAATGCTCAATTGATATTTTCTTTTTTTGCTTGTTTCACGGCAGTACATATTCCACTAAATAATATAATGCATTCAATTTTTTAATACAATAATTTTCAAAATATTGGATCCTTCCTTCTGGTTTGCATACCAGTGGAGTTCATTTATTTGATTTTTCCCATACTTATGAAAATTTGAATTTTCCTTTTCAGTTTTATCATGGGAATCTTAACTCATTTAGTCAGCTGATTCCAGGAACTGGGGTTTTAAAAGTAGAACATTAAACATTGACCAGTTAGCAAGAAAGTTCCAAGAGTTGGCAACAATTACAATTGCAAGGATTTTTTGTTTTAGCTCTTTAACTTTTACAGTTTGTAATCAGTATAGTTCTATCATCCAAACCATGATGGAAACAGCAGTAGACTTTTGATACTGTCTCCCAAAACCTCTCATTTTCAAATTAGGATTCCCATAAAATAGTGCCAAAAAATCAGAAAAGGGCTTTTATGCAAAAACGTAACTTGTGTACGTACAAATATACTTTAATCCTGATCCAACATTTCACATTTCTTGTTTTCCCCACCCCTTTCACTCATTTGTTTAATTGTCTGTTACCATTAGGTTTTTTCAGGCTTTGGTAGAACATGTTGCTAGCATTAAGGCAGTGAGTCTAGAGTTCAAGAAGAATTTTCATTTAGAGACAATTTAAAGTATTAATTCTGTAAAGTCAGGTCTGCATATATTATAAAGATTAGGAGTTTAAAATAGACATTAATAGTTTCCACTTCCCTCAAAAGTGTCTTTTGTGTTCAAGAAAAAAAAAAAGAGTGATTATTACGAAGAGAATTAGAGAAAAGGGCAAGGTTCAGAATAAGCTTAATTTTAATACCTGGTATCAATAGAATTAATTCCACTTGAATCCTATCAAAACCAGAATGAGATTTCAGGTAAAGCTTTCTAAAATAAAGTTATGTATGTAATTATGATAAATTACGCAAAAGGAAAAACAAAGGCTTTTATTAGTAAACCTTGCTCTCATTCAGGCATTACTGCAGATCGGAACTAAGACATGTCTGGGCTCAGGAAAAACTGCTGCTGATAACTCAGATGAGGAACACAGTTTCCTTTCCAGTAACATTTAGATGAGAGTTCACCTGTAGTAGCAACTTTCTGGTTTGCCTTTTGTCTTCTGTTGCTAAGTGATATTTGCTCTTTGCTTCGTCCTGCCTCTTGAGTTCAAATGAGAAAGATAGGCTCAGCGTCTCACAAACATAACTGCGAAAAGTGTTTAGCAACTAAGGTTTCCTTGTCATTGCCCTGCAAGGAGAAATTCAGATAACTGATTTTCCATTCACAATGCCAAAACCTAAACATTATGCCCTCATATAGTCTCTCTCACTCACTATCTCTTAAACCACATATTAACAAGACTAAAAGTTTCTTTCCAAAGAAGCCTTGGAGCATTTTGGCTGGCTCACATAGGGGCTGATTTCTTCACATGTAACAGAAATACCATAGTAATCAATCCACTGAGGGAGAAAAATTAAATATTCCCCCAGCTACTCAACTTCTAAAGGATTCCAGCAGTTTCTGAATTTAATTACTGACAAGTTTAGATATGCTGGGAGATTCCAGGGCTGATTTTATGCACTTTCCCTTGAACCTCTCTTGTCAGACTTTCTCACAGTTCTTCATAAATGAAGGCCCCAATTGTTTAGACTAAATTGGAACACTGAGTTTATGTCCATACAACACATAAACAAAATCACATGAAAATTCCTGGTATGAGAAAAGAAGACATATCTCCAGTGCAACTGTTTTATCAAAGAGCACATAATTTATCTTAACTTCCAGAAAACAATACTCCTATTTAAATCCAAACAAATTCTACAGCAATGTAAAAGAACATACAGATTTATTCTTAATAAGGCAAGTGAGCACTGATTTTTTCCATCAAGTATTCAGACAAGCTACTGTGGTACAAATATGTTCAACACTAACCCAAAATTCAAGACTGCTGAGGTTCAATTTGCACGTAGCAAAGACCATTGAAAAACTTGCACAAAGTCAGCTATACCAGTGTATGTATTTTCCAGGCTGGGGGAGGTTTGTGTGTACACAGGACCTTTGAATTTGAAATCAGAGTTCCCAGCTACACAGAGCTGGCAGTTCTTGGCTTATGGGTACTGTAGCCTGAAGTCAAATAAATTGTTGCAAGACAGTGTAGCTGCACATTCATGCTCAACTACAAAGGTCACATGCTTGAGATGTAGAGATCCAAGAAAAAGAGGGAACAAGAGTTTGTGGTTGGAAGGAAAGTTCTTGAAAATATTTTGTCTTTATATTCATGGCAGAATACTCTGACTAAAGCCATTTCCCTTTTATTGTTATTAAAAACACTTCATAATGAAACACCTAAATTTTTTTTAAATTAAAAAGTAAGATTATTAAAATATTCACTTTACCAGAAAAAGTTTGCATTTCTCTTCACTCTTTCCAATATCATTATCGAGCAGTCCTCTTTATTCTTTTCCTTGTACTTCAGCAAAAATGCCGAGCTGATGAAGATCACAACTAAACAGATACTCAACTGTAAAAAACTGCAAAAATCAAAGACTGATTTCCTGATCTCTTCTCCATTCATCCTTCCATTCTTACTAAAACTGTGGTACACACACCACAATTACATTTTTGGTCCACTGGTGTTTGAAACTCCAACAAGTTGCAATGACATCAGGAATCATAGAAAAGTTGGGGTTGGATGTGTTTATCTTCTTGCTCTGTCTGGTTATTCAATTGTCAGCACACATTATTACCAGTGAGTTACTGAAAATACTAGGAATAAGTGCAAAAATTTATGTAGCTTGAACACAGGAGAATTTAAAGGTGTTACCCTTTGCTAATGCCTATAGTGATGTTTTCATTACCAAGGACAAGAGGTCTAAATAGATGTCTCTCAATGCCACTTGTGACTTGAACCAAACCGTAATTAAACCAGCACTTTCAGCTCTGAAGAATCAATGAAGCATGCAGACACACACCACAAGAGAGAAACCAAACCATGTCTGTATTTTAGGGCATTTTTGCAAGATGCTTAGCATACCTACTATGGGGTTATTACAAGGAAACAAACAACTGAACACAAAATGATTTTTTTGTTGCAAGAGTAAAACTCAAATCCTTTGCACTTCCTACACTCCCATGCATGAGAACTCATAAATCATTGCTGTACTTCCAAAGACTTACATTTTCAGCCTATGACACTGTTTCTTACCCTCACTACACAAATACACCCATGAATCTATTTGGAGGCATTGGAAACATGCTTCCACATGTGTTCAGATTTAATGAGCAGTGAAATACTAAGTGACAATGATAGCACTTCAACACAGTTTATAAACTGATATTTGGGAAGGTACATGCACTGTAAGGGAAGTATTATATATAATAGTATATATAATACTATTAATTGAAACAAAAATAAACAGCTTCAGTAGGCGCTTCGCCATACAAAAATACCTCATTGATGGCCTTACTTAATGTTGAGTAAGAATGCCTTATTTAGAAAACAGGAGGGAACAGAGAACTGTTCTGCAGAGGCAGGTCCTCTCAGGACCTAAATTAGATGCAAAAGGAAGTTATTTTAGCTATATCTTACCTTGCACCAGAACCCATTTTCTGTTGATGGGAAACAAAGATAAAGTTTCAGTTTCTTTGGGAGGCTAAACTGCCTTCAGCCTGAAGATCTGAGCAGGAGAGCCAACTCAAATCAGATGGAAAATCACCATTTCACCAGTAAGTGCTAGCTAGCTAGCTAGATTCTCAGGCACATCCTAAGTTTCATATTTTAACAGCATTAAAATTCAGCCAGTATATGGCATGACCTTTCTTCATTGTGCTGTGCTAATGAGGCAAGAAAAAGTAGGAGCTTCTCCCCAGAGACTCTCATCACACAGATTCCTTGGCTAAGTTTGAGGCCACCAGGTGCCCTCTCATAAAAAGGACTTTAAACAGGTGTTATCATCATGAGGATAGAGCCAGACCAGAAGATGAAGTAACTTCACTTAAAATACATTAATTTTGTATAAAGGAGGTGTAAAATTGAGACAACCAGAGTTGATACAGGTCACTGAGGTGAAAGTGGAAAAATACTGCAGGATAAAAGAAACCCATTTGTTAAAGTTAAGAACTGGAGAATGGAAGGAAAAAATACTGTACAGATTAAAAAATGCACAGTCAAATGAAAGAGTTAACAAAAGATTTGAAATAGGGAACTACGAAAGTATTTCCTACCGGGGATAACTGGGGAGGATATTATTGTAATTCAGAGAAACAGGATTATGTTCTCTTCTTCCTTTTTTTCCAACCCAGCATAAAACAAACCACTGGAGGTTTGCATTGTCCCTGTATGTAAATAGAGAAAACCCCAATGAAAAACAAGGCAACGAACTAGTATATTCTTTAGGGGGAATCCAAATTACCATAGTGAGGTGGTTCAGCATATATAGCAAAGAACAAGTAAGGTAGAATTGTTTTCTTGAGCAGAAGGGTTTGGAATTCTGCATGAGTCCAGTTTTGAAGCTGTAACTAGGAGACATGATCTAGCACTTTAACTACACTCAGCAGCTACTTTCTTCTTTAGATGGCTTCTCATGGACTGTGACATAGAGGGAACCAGGCAAAAACTGAGCACAATACAACCTAAGAAATAGTCATTTGGGATTTTATTGTAAAACTTCTATACCCAAGCTTACAGCAATAAAAGAAAATTTTAAAAGTGTTGGATGAAAATGAGGTGGAAATTTCCAGTAGGCACATACTACAGGAGATCTTAGCCAAAGAAATGGGAATGGGCATTTCCAAAGATTCCAAAGAGAGGAGTTTGCACACACACAAACTAAGGTTTCCTTTTACAAAACAAAAGCAAGAAACAGAGACAGGAAGGAAATCACAGGGAATAGCTTGAGTAATAGCCAAAACGCAGTTTCAGATCTATGTAAATGTCAAGGTAGAGGAAAGAAAGCAGGGAGATCTCAGACAGAGAGCTAAAAATCAATTCTCCAATCAAAAAAAATTATGTGAGAAAGGGGGGAGAAGAGAGAGAAAGGAACAAGCACTTTGAACAAGAGGTTTTTCTCCCAAAAATTGTTCTTTCCACCCATAAAAATAAAACCAGAGTCCTAGCAGAATAACAAACTGCAAACATCCGCTGAAAGAGCAAAAGTGTAATATGATAACTAAAACACAAGGTACGGGAAGAAGACTATTCAGAGTAAAAAGTGTCCAGATGGAGAACACTCCCAGATTAAAATTTTGTAATCTTTTTATCTTTCAGCCCTCAGATGAAAAAGGTTGACCAAAACATTAGAACAAAGAAGGAGGAAGAAACACGAACAAATACTCTTTCTTGTATTTTCACTGAATGTAATGAAGACTAAAGAAAATTAAATGACTGCCAAAGACAGGAATTAATGCAAATAGGAGAATTATTTTTAAAGGAACATAATATTAGAAGGAAGCACACAGTGTGAAGCCTCTCAGGTGTCAGAGAGAGAGGGAGTACAATAGACTCATTAATTCCCTGGGTTCCTTTTAATCTGTTCTTGTAAAACATATTTTAAAACTTTGCTGGCTAACTTTTCCAATTCTGAACCCTTTTGAATACAGAATTTGTCAGATGCCAGGAAAAAAAACTAGAATTATCTCTCATAAGAAACTTTTATTTTCCCACTACCAGAAAAATGAAGCCTTACTGTAAGGTGAGAGAAAGAGAAATTAGTAATTATAAAGTGAATATGTATCAAATTACTGTGGTGGCTCTGGTGCTCCCTTCAGTAATAAACAAGACACATAGAAACAGCCATTTCTACAAGATCAGATTATGTATGTTGCACAGAAGTGTCATCCAGAGAAATTCTTGCAGAGCGCTGGTGTGGGAGTGCTGTGCTCAATCTTTCTGGTTCTATATCTTTGTCCAACATATAGCTTCTGGCATGCTGAGGCAAAATCGATATATGGAAAAAAGTTAAAGAGGAAGTACTAGAAATAAGATTTAAAATGGAGGCAGAAGATCTCCTGTACTAGATCTGCCTTTTAGACTTTCATAGGTTAGCTTTCAGCACAGCACAGAAGCTGAAGCACACTGGAAAATCCTTCTCAGGTTCATTCAAACCGTAATCAACAAATAGAATCAAGAAGACTATGATGCCAGTATATGTTGCTCATCAGTAACCATGGTTGATATCAGAGCCAGACTGCGCAAATCATTTTGAAGTCTCATTTGAGGAACAGATTTTTGACAATGACCTCTTTGGATTAACACTGAATGTTAAGGCATTCACGCAGTATGCCTGAGGTTTCGTCATTCTTACATAGGAGTATGTAGAGCATAGCTTTTTGTTCCCTTAATTGCCATCTCGCTATGTGATCCAAATGGTTTCCTTGCAATGAACCGCTGGGTGATCCACTAGGTTTCCAAATGATATCAAAAGATTTAGAAAATTACTTTGAGTTTTCACACTACCTTCAGAACTGAAGAAGGAGGTCGACAACCTGAGATGAACATTTGGGCAATCTACATATTTGACCTAAATTAGAAGTTCTTTCTGACAGCTGGAAGAAAGTACGTCATTTCAAAACATTTGAAATACAGGTGGAAAAACCCCTCTGTTTTCTTGAATAGGAATTTACATATGTGCTCTTTTCTTTACAAGTATAGGCTTAGAAATTGCCCAAGAACTAGGAACACAGGAGATGCTTAAATCAGGACTTGAGGCTTCCAAGAAACGAATAATGACAAGAATAATCTGAAAGGCTTGCTTTTTAAATTTTTTTTCTCATTTTCTCCCTGAAATTACTATAGGTAGATTTTGTGGGTTTTTTAACCCCCCTTTAGTTTTTGAAAGACTTTCTGCTTTCTTGCCCTTTTTTGAAAATTCAGGTCAACACCAGTGAAGGAGACTGTATAGATGGCTACCTTTAGTTTTGAAAGAAAAGATGGCGTTAACAGGAAATTGCACAGAAAATCCTACTGTGAAGTTCAGATGGCACATGCAAAAGCTTGGTTACTTACAGATTTCCTCAGTGAAGAAATCAGGTTGAGGCCCACCATAAGTTTCCTCACATAATGCATTTCTTTGATTTGAGAAGGCTGACCCTGATACCACTGGAATGGCTGCATTGCAGGCACATGCCATGCCCAATTAAAGGTCCAGGCCCAGTAATTTTTAAGGTAAAAGATAAAAAGATGCAAGCCTTTCCTGGAAAAAAGGAGTACAAGCTCTTTTGTCAATTAATGTGAGGAATAATTGATCTTAAAAGCCTAAAAATGAGTTATAGAACCACTGACTGCCAAGTTTAATTACAGGTGGAACAAACATTATGTTCTGGGAAAAAGGGGTTCTCTTTTCTGCTGCATCTCCTTTTGTACAGGCACCAGCACATGAAATCAGAATATGATGCATAGTTTTTCTACATTTGATTTTTTGTCAGTAAAAAATAACATATTCAATACACCATGTAGAATGAACATGAGATGGAGATTTTCCAATAAACAAAAAAACCCCAAACTTAAATCTTTTGTAAGCACATACAAAAGTTAAAATAAGGACACTGAAAGGTTCTTCTCCCAGAAAGGGCACACAGTGGTTACTACCATCCAGTGAAAGGCTGAATTGTGTCTCCATGTGAAACTGTTCCTTGCACACTACATCTCTTCCTTCCCCTACTTCTCCTCAGCAAGAGAAAGAATGTGTTAAACTTTCTCCAACACCTCTGATGAAGTACACTTATTTACATGCAGGTGTACCATCCTGATCTATTTTACCTGACCTTGCTGTCCCACTAAGGGTTATTCCAATGCCTAATAACTGCAGCACCTTGAAAATTTTGGTGATGGCTGAAGTGGGATAAATGGTCTTTTCTGAACCTTATATCATAAGGAAAAAAATGTTCAATGAGTCCTGTCCTTCTGAGAATAATTTGATATTATACAGATATGAAGATGAACATTTATGGTACTGTTTTGGCATTAATAGCAGTTGAGCATCCCCAGGAAAATGCAACTTACTATGGGAAAGTAAGGATCACAGGACTTCAGTCTCTTTTTCATCTCTGGCTGATATGTTCCAAGTCATATGGCTTTATAAATTCTTACTGATCTCCATCAACACATCTCTTTGATGTTTAAAGTCTCAGCTGGAGTCACATTTGTAAGCCAATAGCTCCTTTCAAAATATTTATGTCCTTTGACTCAAAGTTCAAAACAGGGCAAGATTCACTTTGCATAATCACTTTGAGCAAGCACAGTATTTCTTTTACAGCAATTTGAGGCACAGGCATGTTGTGTATTTTAAGACACTATACCTCATGCAAATTTTGGCACTGGTGCCAAAGAACTATAACCTTTTAGTGAAAGATAACAATGTGCTCAGTTCTTTGCACAGTAAGTCGGTTTTGACTGAACTGAAATCAGCTTCAGTGATCTGTAATTTTTCCATGGCAAGAATCAAACTATAACAACATTCTGAAAATGGAAATCGTGTACACACTTTACTGAGGCTCCAATCTATACAAAAACTACCCATGAAAAAAATACAGTGGAAAGAGATGGTGATTAAGTCAATTGGGTTCATTAGGCCTTCATGTCATAGAATTTAATAAATAATGACATCCTTTCTCCAAAATTTTTTAAGCCATACGTACTTTCTCTAGTAGGAGACAAAATGGTGGATTTCAGTATATAGAGCTCTCTGCAGAATATAGACTTTATGTATTTCACCACAGGATTTGCTTTGCAAGACTTCTAGATTTATGATTCCAGTGCCCTTCTGCTTCCTAGGTATTCTTGGCAAGATGCTGAAGCCCCCAACAGGATGTTAGTACTTGGACTAGATGATCCAGAGAGGGTGTGAGACAGATAGAGAGGAGGAGTAGTTCCTTCATTTCTCATCTATTTGCATAGCTCATTCTGTCTGGACTGCAGGGCTCAAACCAGCTGCTATACAAGAGATAGCAATTGCCACATAGACACACTCCAAATCATTCCATAACCCACATTCCAGATACCCCTGCTCTCAAAGCCAGAGTCAAATAGAGGATTATATTAAACATAGGTGTCAGTTTCAACCTCTTTGCAGCTGAGCCCAAGAGGTGCTGCTGTCTTCTCTCTCTCATTTGCATTCTCCCATCTGTTCTTGCTTCATTTCCTGACACCCCTCACAAATTATTACACTCCTTTCTCAGTCCTTCTCCATCTCATTCCTTCTCCCATTACAGCCTCTATCACTGCCTTCTTACTTGCCCTTGCCTTTCCAGACTGTCGCAATCCTTCCTCCTTCCCCAGCTTCAACCAGCACAAGTCCTTCCCTCCCTTGCTCTGCCTTGCCTCTCCCCATCAGCTGCTGTGCCAGGACCCAAAGCTTCCTGAACCTGCTGACTTTATGACAAATCTGTACAAACACAGCAGAAAACCGTGGCAGTCTATAAGCCTTTTGTGGCAGTGCATTGCAGTTTCATCTCTCACTAAGCATACATATAACCTTGAAAACAGTAGCATAGATAAAAGATGTGACATTTAAATGAAACGGATTTTTTTCTTTATATTTCAGTTAATTATTTTTTCATGCGTTACAAAACAAAAAAAATATTTGGGTATTCTATGAGCCCCAGAAATTTTACAGAAAGTTCTGGTGAATTTCTGGCTAGGGTATTTGAGGAACATGGGAAATTACCAATTATTTTTCAGTATTTTCAATTTTTACATCTGAGAACCATCTACCACACACAAAAAAAAACCTTAATGCTTCATAAAATAAATACCTCCACATTGACCTTCATATATGAAATCCATTAAAAGGCAAGCAGAAAATGCCTAGGTATTTTAGATGATCCAACAGAGAACATCATGACCACTGAGGTGCCAGAGCAGGTCCAGATGTACTACAAAGACTGCTTTACCTTGAAACCATCAACTACTCTTACAAGGTGCTACCTTAGAAGGCTGCCCAGGTTATTGAGGATTTACCCTGTCATACTACAAGACACAGCTTTTAACCGCAGAGAAAATTCAGCTGGCAACTAAAATGCTGCAGTTCTTATACTCTATTTATTTTCATCCAGCTGCACAATCCACAGAGAAATCCACTTTTCAGGACCTGCTTCTGCTTCTCTCCTGTTGCATCCACATTCTTAATGTTTCTAAAGAAATGGCATGACACAAACCCACTGTGAAGCCAACGGGCAATTTTATCCATAAAATAATGAGGCAGAATAGAATTTCATGAGGATGTATGAGATCTACTTGACTTACACATCTCTCTGTCTCTCTAGCAAATAATAGTCAATTCTGTGTGGAAAATTAAAATTTAGAAAGAACTGCTGTCATGCAAATTGCCCCTGCTTTATTTCAGGAAGGCTTGTTTTTGTCTCATGAGTGATCATACGAGAAGGGCCAGCAGATTGATGCTCTGTGGAGCAGGTTGCAAAAACACAGAAAAGAAATGTCTAAATGTCTCTGCTTAAGAAATTTCTTCTCTCTGTGATCTGAAGCATTATCCCTTGTCTGCAGGGGCCTAAAGATTATTATGAAAAGTTAATCAGCTTATGATATAGGGATCCACTCCATACCAGGATTTTTACTGCTCGCTGAAGAATGTTGAAAACCACTACTCTAGATCCCTTGCAAGCAGGTTTTGTCTGCATGATTGTATTCCACAGGAACAGCCACATAAGAGGAATTAACTACATTTTCACAGCTTGTTTCTCTGTACTGCCCTATATCTATGTGCCACTATTCTAACCTAATTTTACAGCTAGTAAACCCTGGCTTCAGATAGGGCACAATGAGAACGTGCAGAACCCATCCACACAGAACTCCAGCAAGTTTGCTGGGATTTCCCACACTGAATCAGGAAAAGAAAATGTATGTGACATGCACAGCTGGTTGTATTTATACTCCTCTGACCAATCACACATTTGGGGATTTTGGTGTTACAGAACTCTTTTTGCTTTATAATAATTGTCAAGGAAGAAAGTTATACTGTGTTGTAGAAATAAGATGGCATAAACATCTACACTGAAAGCACAAAAACAGATCTATTGTCATAAGGTGGCCTTGAATTAGTACCTCAAAAAGTAATTCTACTTTGACATCTTGAATTTTTGTTTTGATTCCAAGTGAGGAAAAGGGGATTAACATGCATGACATAATTCGACTGTGAATACCTAAAAAATAATTTATTGTGGCTATTTACTTTGTATGCAGCTTTGCATTAGTTTATTTTTATATCTGTGACACCTTTGTTTGCTATTGCCTTTTCCTAAAAAACAATAAGCCCTTCCTGTACTTTTGCAAACCATTGTAAGTAAACAATCCTCATTTTGGTTTTAAAATTATCTTTTGCACAAGAAACATTTGTCCTACATAGCAGCCATTAAATTAAAGGGGACATTGAGTAGGAGATACATCTGTGTATAATATATTACAATGAGGTTTATGACTTCCTGCACAGTGACTCCTCTACTACTTTACTGTTGTGGGCCACAAGCCATTTTGGAGTGATTGAGAAGTCAGAAGCTGCTCAAGTGCCATATTGTTAAAGAAAATTGCAACATGTATCTGATGTTGTATGTAGATCTGGACCTTCCCCACTTCCCAATCTCTTCTTCCACGTTGGTTTATAGACAGATTTTCAAAAGAGCTTGAAGGGCTCATTGGTTTTTTAGGAAAAGGCAGCAGCAACTTTTATTTGCTACAGTAGCAGACCATCTTACAGACCCGACCTAAAACCTATAAAAAACTTGGAAGATTAAAAAATCAAATATCGGAAATCTGGAAATCTTGTCTGTATCTAGTACATGACCTAGGCTATCTCACTTTTGGAAGCTTTCAAAATCACTTGCAAAACCTCACGGAAAATGTTGAAGCCGTTTCTGCAAAAGTCTTACTCCAACTATATGGGATTCTGGGATTCTTATAATAGTTGGAGAAAATCAAATAGATTTAGCTAAATTTTCAGCCAAATAGCTATTTTTGAATTATTGCTCTTTAGAGAATTTCTCTTTCCTGCATCCCCACCACCACCCACCCAGTTTCATCCTTCCATTCTTCCACTTGCATCATTCCTCAGCTAAACCACATACTGATTTTCTCATTTTCAGCCATCATTTTAGTAAGTATAAGTCCTGTACCCATGTGTTCTCTCAAATTTTAACAAATATCATTACAGTCTTTAATTTCCATCTATCAGGCATGAAAGGGACAATTCAGCTTGGTTGAATATGGTGACAAAAAACTATTTGCTCTTCATCTTCCATTCTCCTTTCTGCCCACGTGGAAGTGGATAGGCATCTCTGATCCGTGCTTTGTGCTGGTTACAAATGCTGTCCCAGTTTTTCCAGTTTGAATACCTGCAGGTTTTCTGTGCAGGAAGAGACATAAAGGAAGAGACATGCCCTGTGCTTAGAAGAGAGACAGAGGGTTATGAGACCACTGGAGATCAGTTTTGTTCTGAATTAAAAAAGCCTGATAGACAGTCTGTGAGCAGAGACAAAGCAAAGAACGGCTGAGAGAGCCAAGCATATTGTTGATCTACAGAAGGAATTATCAGAATGGCTTTGTGAAGCACATAGAGCCAACAAAAAATGCAGGACTGGGAACAGAGAAATCAGGCAGTGGGCCTGGATGAGAAGACAAGATGCTCTCTGGCGAATTCCACAGGTTTGTGCTCAGGGGTTGTCAGCACAGACCCAGACCAGAAGTGACAAAACAATTACCAGCCATGGAAACCTGACCTTCTAGTGCTGCTATCAAAATCACAGTGGGTTTTTGCTGACAACTGGAAGGTAGATTCTGAGAGCCATGCCCTCTCATGCCAGCCAGCCTGAGCAGGGAGGGATTCCTGGCAACATATCAGGAATTCAAACTTACTGCTTTATAACTATCTGTGACTTTTCAGCACAAAAATTCAGCTTAACATATCTGCCATGGCTTATCACAGCATACTCTGTGATAACATACCAACAGTATAACAATAGTCAGTCAGCACTGGTATTTTATCAAGAACCTCTTTCAAACGTTCGTTAGGTGGGAAAAGGGAGAGAAGAGCTGCATTAAACTGATGCATTTGAAATTTTTACTTTATTTTTGCTGTCTTTAAATATATTCATCATCTTTTTAACTTTTTCCAGTTTTGTCCTTAAGTGCAACCTCCCTGGTACAAGTTATCACATACTCTGGTATGTGATATGTGATCACATACTGTAGCATGGAGTCTAAAATCTTTTGCAGAATTAAAAGTCACAAACACATGCAAGCCCAGAGTACACAAAACTAGAGGGTTGTATAGGGAAAAGAAATGAAACATGAAGAGATACGTAAGAAGGACACACTGTTTGAACAGCTCTTGGTCCTTTTCTGTTCATAGTTTCTGAAGGTCCACCAAACTGCATGTGGTTTACTAACACAAAAGTAGAATGTCCACATCAAAGTCACAGCTTAAAGAAAATAATGGTCCAGCTTCAATTCTATTGAAGCCAACTTTTCTCCATGGAAGCCAACAGACTGACAAGAGGAACAGACCCCTGCCCAGGTCAGTTAGCTGATCCATTTAGACCTCTCCTATATGAGAAACTCAGAGCTTAGCCTCTGTCACTGAGATGGCAAGTGGCACATTGTGACTCACTTTCAAATGGCTATTCTTTCCCAGCATATGGCCCGCTCCAAACCATGGCCCAGGTCAAACAGGGACATGGATGCAGTTATGCATTACCAAAGGCCAGTGCCCAGCCTCAGCATATTTTGCCTGATGCAACAAACTTCTTTCCTCAAAGAGCTTCTTCTGCCTTTCCCCTGTCAAATACATTCAAGGAAAGTAAAATGGGGCCAAAGGGAAGAAACAAGAAAACAAAAAATAATAAAAAACCTACTCAGGTCATTATCCTTCAGACTTCTACAAAGTTCAAACCAAAGTTGTTATATTGTCATTGAATACCTACAGTAGGCCACTTACTTTCACATGGTATGGGACTCTTGAATTTTGAAAGCAATGGTTCCCAAAACATTCCCCATTAATTTCATCTGACAAAAGGAGTTTGAAGTTGTGGATGCCCAGACTCTGGAAATATTCAAGACCACTTTAAATGGGGCTCTGAGCAACCAGGTCAAGAGGAAGGCGACCCTGTCTGCAGCAGGGAAGGAGGAACAGGACAATCTTAAAGGTCCAGTTTAAACCATTCTATAATTCTATTTTTTGACTGTATCTCCTTCATCAAGGAGAAAAAACCACCATGGTGTAAGTCTGGAATGAACTTGTAAAGCCTGCACACTAGTGTAAAACCTAGGTAATCTGTATAATGGTGTTATCTAAGAGGCAAAGTGTTTGCTTTAAGCAGCTGAAGATTTCAAGGGGAACAGAACAAAAGGAATAGTGCAGGGGACAAAGTTTCAAGATTTTTCCTTGTTTAGGCAGCACCTTTTTATCTGCAACTTCTCAGTCAGAGTCAATTCTCAGAAAATGTTCTCATGTTCTCACTCCGTTTCATACACAGTGAACTTGGCTTCAATTTGTATCCTCTCTTAGGTTTTGGCAGTAGTGTTACCGAACAAAGCAGTGACCTTTTCTTTAAAATTTCCATGTAGGAGCAGAAACTATGAAAGGACAAGGTAATGGCCTTTGTGTCAGGTAAATGTGCTTTGCAAATTTATATTTAAAATGGATTGTGCTACAAGTCTTCTGGTGGTGAGGGAATCATCCCATTTTCCATATGTATAGTAGAGGTTACAGAGGTTCAACAGGTAAAACTGCTGTTCCACTTTTTCCAGGGATAAAGCAGCACCTTCTTTGCCACACCAATTTCATCACACGTGCCAGATCCCAAGGAAGGAACAGGAATCTCTCTGAGTCCTACACTAAAGAACAAAATAAAAGATAAGTAGATGTAGCAAGAAGAGGTCTCAGGAGGAGGACCAAAAAGGGGGCTAAAAGCAGCAAACCTGCAAACTAGCAGAAAGATGTGCTAAGGGACAGGTGAGACAGATTTGTTAAGCATGGAGCTGATGGAGAAAAGATACCACAATACAAAATGGTGAGAGATTCAGAACAAAGCCAGAGGAATAAGGAACAAGTGACTAGAAGCCGGACACAGAGTGAAAAGATGGAGAGGACAGAAAGGTGAGAGTAACATTGTCAGAACAATGGAGGGCTCTTCCTCAGGGTAAAATGCTCAGCTTTGTGAGAGTGTAAAAGACATTACATGTGAAGGAAGAAAAAGAAAAATGTGAATGTAGACCTGTTTTGACTATCTTTGCTTGTGCTTATATACAATTACAGGAAATTCAAAGTGATCTTACAGACAACAAAAATAGTAAGTTGAGGGACAATATAGTCCAGTGCCTCAGCACATAGGTATTTAAAGAGAGAATACATAGAACTAAAACAAAGAAGGAAAACAACAGATTTTGTCATTACTCTAAAAAGCAGGGAAAGGAAAAAAAAACGCAAGAGGAGCAGACTGGTATAATTGTTATGGGTGAAGGGTGTCTTATACTTTGGTGACATCCCACTACATCAGCAGCAGGCAGGGAAAAATCTTAATGCTCCTGAGCATTTAAATTCATTAAAAAATCCTGTTACATGAAAGACTCCTTTTTGCATAAATCAAGAACTATCAATGTAGAACAATGGGTCAGAGCTTTGGCAAGCTATACAAAGATGACTGATTCATGCAATTACCAAACTGTACAGGCTGAACTAATTGGTGATAGAATAATGACAGGACAAAACTTCAGGCACTCAAATGTGAATGCTTAGAGATCCCATTAACTCTACAGAGAACCAGAGACATGCACAGCTAGTGAACAAACTCACATCCAAAGAGAGAACACAAACAAAGCAGTCACAAAGGTATTTAAGAAGGCAGAGAAAGGAAAGCATGAAAATTTACTGAAAATTCAGCAGAGAAAGACATACAAATACAAAGCAGAAGAGATGAAGAAAATCCAAAGACCTATGGTTATTGAGGGGGAAAAAAAAGATAATAATGAAATTCTCTTTACAAGGGACCACATTCAAAAATTCTGACAAGTCATCATGCAAAGAATGGCAGACAAGGAGAAAATTCCCCCATAATGAGAAATAAATCAGTGACTCAGAGATTTTTGTGTGTATGTGACATCAGTGAAGTGCATAAGAGCAAAAAAATAATGGACTGTGAAGTTCAGACTAATACCAGATGAAAAGACAGGGCAGAAGAACAGAGTACAAAAGAGAATGCGAATGAACAGTGGGCATCAATGTGTGTGAAAGGCACAAAGACCTCCTCAGAAATACACATAAAGAGATAAAAAATAGCAGAACCAAATTTTTGACTCTCCAATAACATAATCACAATACCACAAGGCCTAGCAAATTAAGATAGAATATCATGTTAGAAATAGATAAAGTGAAAGTTCAGGTAGTACAGATGTTAGGAAGACATTTAGCAAAATTAAGAGAGTTATTACCCCTGCACATTAAACCTAAATTATGGATGATTCCTGTGAGACACACATCAATAAAAACCACATTCCATGTGGCCAACACCCTACTGCATCCATGCAATGAAGGAATGTACTTGTGAGGCAAGACATGAATTGAGATGCTTAGAGACAATAAATTATCAAGTATGCACTCTTAAGACTATAAAAAAGTTAATATCTCCTTTTATTTCTTTCATTATCACACATTAAGAAGCAGGAAAGCAGCATATGATAGATATCAGAAAGCCAAGCACATACATTAAAAATTAAAAGAATGAAATGAGAATAATTAAAAGAATAATTGCTCACAATTAAAGAACTTAGGATATACTAAAGCAAAATTCTTCATAATAAAATCAGTACAGGTAACCGAGTGAGAACAGCCATTATTTTGCAGTTGCCACCACAGGAAATGACTAGTGCATGTTACACAGTGCATAAATTCTCCTCTTTCACTTGTAAGCTCAGAAAGCATTCAGGAATGAGCAGGAGTCAGTGATGTAGCCCAACTGTTGAGCTGCCATCCTTGACAACCCCATTTATGAGGGGTGGGAATGGAGCAGAAGGACAGTTTTAACTGTATGGAGATGCACTGTAAGGTCTGTTTTATTTACCATTACCAGTGAAAGCCCATTATGTGCCACTCAGGTGGGAAAAGTCCAAGCTGTGTGTCCAAGGAGGGGGAACTATTCAGGCAAAGTTTAAATACCCGTGACTACAGATCATTTGTAAAGACTGGTGCCTGTTACTCAATCTGAAATGTCAGGTATTTGATGCATGGTACACAACACAGGTGTGTGCCTACTGAGCTATGCAAAGCAGCCTTACACCACAAAATAAATAGCAACTAAGTCAGAGCATGAGATCTTCTGCCAACTAGTACTCTTTCTGTGCTTCTATAATGCAGAAATATAAAATTTCTAAGCTAAGGGACTGTTCTACCACGCTACCAGGGCAAGGGGATAGAAAGAGTCTAGTAACATATCCTCCAGAGCAAACATGAATACACATTTACATTTGCTGTGTTGGACACCTGCAGAGTGACCTCACCTGTCTCTCCAAACAGCAGATTTCACACAAGCCAAATATGTAGTATTTTTCTCCTATACTCTCATGTCACAATATCCACACTAATGAAAGCAGAAAATCTCCTAAGAGATCAGAGCCACTCTGAAAACAGGCAAGAGAGAAAGACTATACAGAAGCCAACAGTGGAATTCATCTTCCCTAATTGTAGGCAGACAGAAGTTACACATGTTCTCTAAACTACTTGTTTACTCTGGTCTTAGAGTTATAGACAGCTATCTCTGGATGAGGTAACTGTCCTGGAGGCCCCTGTTTTTTTTTATTCCAGGCTTTTTCAGGGGGAACGTCATAGCTAGTTCAGAGTACAGACTGGCCTTTTTTCAAAGTAAAGAATCAGCAAAATCCAATTTTCCCAATGCCAGTCAGAAGAACAAGCTAATTAAAATTTATTATCTACTTCCAAACGAAAGGTGGGAAAGTGAAAATTACAAGATCATAGAATAGCCAAGATTGGAAAGGACCTCTGGAGGTAATCTGGTCCAGCCCCTCGCCCAGGCAGGTTGTCATGTGGTTTTGTAATATCTCAAGGATGGAGGCTCTATCTCCTCTCTGAGAAAACTGTGACGCTGCTCAGTCACCCTCACAGTAAAGAAAAAAAAGTAAAGAAAAAAAAAGTAAGAAAGTCAGGTGTTTCCTGGCTTTCAAGTGAAAACATCATATGGCATCTTTCTTGTATTCCAAGATAATGAAAAAAACATGGGCCAACCCCTTTGTGACAAACTCCCTGTAACAAATAATGGCCTTGATGAAGCAGGGTAGTATTTGATCAAGCCTCAATTTTTTTTCTTCACTGCCTACTGCACCAATGTATCACAGCTGATTGTTTGAAATGCTTGAGGCAACTTGTGGGGTTCATGGGGAGTTCATGCCATAGTAATTTATAAGAATGATTATGAAAGGAATTTTGCACCGAGCAAGAAAAGCTTGAGTAAAACAGGACAAATGGCCCGATTAAGGACAACAAGTAAAACCAGAGCAAACTCTCAGGGAAAGGAAAGAGACCACATTTAATGTACATGCTCTGTAAGAGAATGAATTTGATGGCAAGTGAAGGTAGATCACTTTAAAAGGAAAAGCAGTACATTTATATTCACAAAGTCTCCTATATGAGGAAACCCAGTATTAAATTTGTATTTTCACTGGCAAATAAGACTGCAACATGACTGAGAAGAATAGTAAAAAAAGTGAATAGGAGGATTTAAGGTGTTTTTCTGAAATTCACTTTCATTAGTCTTTTGTAATAAGAAGGAACATCTTCAGAAAGTCATGATTAAGAAAGGGATGCAGATTTGTGAACTAACAAAAAAAAACCCAAAAACCTAACAACCATGCCTTGGAAACTGTCATCTCAATAGGTCTACAACTTCTCAGAAAATATATTTCCAAACAAGCCACCAAGTTTCAAAGGCTTGATGGAATACTTTCACTTAATCTTGTATAGAAATAAGATATTTCTTAAAATGGGCTCGTAAATTCCAGACATTATATTTTTCCCATTAACAAATAACTCTGCTTTGAGGAGTGCACAGATACTCTCCTGAAACACTTCTGCCTTACAGGTTCATCTTGACAACATATAAAGCAGGAACACGTGGCTTAGCATGTGGTTGCAATGGTCAGCTTAAGTGATGCTCAGGTAGAGGTCAGATCTGTACTGGGACAGCTCTTCTTTTGCTGCTAATGAAGTCCTTTGTCAAAAAGCAGCTGACAGCTGTTAGCTTTTAAAAAAAACCCTCAAACATCTTAGCACAAAAACTGGATATCAAAGAGCTTTAACAATGGAAAATGGGCCCCACAATTTAAAGAGGACAACAAAACTGATGAAAGGGATGAAAGGAATGTCTTCTGAGGAGCAGCCAAGGACTTTGGGTTTGTGTAGTTTGAGTAGAAGGTGGCTCAGTGGTGAACTCATTGCTTCCTGAGGAGGGGAAGAGGAGAGGAAGGTGCTGAGTTCTTCTCCCTGGTATCCAATGACACCTCGTCTCTGCCAGAGGAGGTTTATATTGGACATAAGGAAGCATTTTTATTTTACAGAGAGGGTGGTCAACCACAGAGGCAGACTTCCTAGAGAGGTGATTGATGGTCCAAGCCTGTCAGTGTTGAAGAGGCTTTTGGGCAATGCCCTTAATAATATGGTTTAATATTATATATTATGGTATATATATGCTTTTGATCAGCCCTGAAGTGGTCAAGCAGTAGGACAAGATGAGCATTTTTGATCACTTACAACTTAAAATATTTTATTGGGTTCTATTCTATTCTAAAAAAAGCATTCTTCAGACAGTCTACCAGCCTGATGTGAATAGAACATGAGACAAAAAGCAATAAATGACAAAATAAATTTGACATACCCCAGCATAAGACGAAGCAAGTACAAAGCAGTAGCCAGTCCTCAAAAGAAAGACTTGATATTTTTTGCAGCATCTTGCTAAATAAACAAAGGCTTTGTACCAAGACAGAGAAGATATTATTCCCAAAATACCTATTAAACTGTCATGGTTTAGGAATGGTATTCCCCGATCTAGTGTTCTTCCCCAATTTAGTGTTCCCCTGAGAACACTCCAAACCATGTGCTGCTCATTAACTTCCTCCTCGCCCTCCCTCTCCCTCTGCAAAGGGCTGAAGAGAAGAATTGGAGGTGCTAAAGTCAAATATCACTTGTGGAGATAGGAAAAATTTACTAGAAACAACGTGATAAGAAATGAACAGTAACAACAACAATTTTAATAACAGAGTGTACAAGAGAGGTGAACAATTCCCACACAACAGCTCAACTCAGAATCTGGCACTACCCCGACCACTCACCCTTGTGAGCTGCGTTAATTGGTCCCAGGGTCAAGATGAAAACCAGGTATTCTGTGGAGTGGCACAAGGTTGATTTTAAATTTTAATCTAGTTGGACATGACAGTTCTGTAATAGAATTTTAATACAAAGAATCTGTACCTTTCAGCTCAACACTTCCTGAAACTTTCCCAAATGTGGAAGCAAAAATAAAACATGCATGCAGTAGGACAGAAGATATCTGTCAGAAAACCTTATTCTCAGTTCAATGATAAAAGTGGAAGCAAAGCATGGAGATGCTGAAGATTTAGATTAATGTAATGAGAAAACATTTTTTAATGAAGACAAAAATGTCAGTTAAAACATTTACAGTCACCGCATTTTGCTCTTCATTGCTGCATGACAACCCAGTATTTTTCCAAATAGCAGGGATAAGCCAATTCCACAGCTTCAAAGAAGCACAAGTGAGCAAATTCAAATACCATAGAAACAACCCTATGATCACCTCAATTAAAGAAAATTGGATCCCCCTGGATCACTATGTGAATACTCAAGGTATTGACACAGAAATCCTAAAACTGATATAACTGGGTTTAATGCATTGCTTTCATTTTTTTTTCCTGTAGTCATTATCTAATTAGAGACAGGATAGGTGGGTTTCCCCACCTTTCTACACTGCATGTTCGCTTCATGCCAGAATTCCCAGTAATTGATACAAACCTGCTTCAGCCCTGAATTGTTATCAGTTACAGTCTGGTGCAATTCTGGTTTAAGTTCATAACAATCTAATGTACTTTTGCAACACCAATCAACATCACTATTCAGTGTGAAGGGTAAAAGGGAAAATGTCAAGGTTATTGTTTCTGGCAAAAAAAAAGAACTTAAATATTTTCTCTCAAGATTAGATGACTTCATATATGATGGAAAGGAGGTGTGCAACATCAGAAATCCAGGGGTTCAAAACTGGAGGCAATCTGCAGGGGTCAGCAAAGAACAAATGTCAGACAGTCACATTTAAACACAAGTAGACTACAGCCAACTTCTGTGTCGTTTATGGAATTTGCCTTTCACCTGCATATCTCAGGTGAAAGGCAAATTCCCTTTCCTCTTGTAAGAACAATGATAAGATGAGGTAGCTCACTCACTTCTGCCTAACTGAAAAGTCTGCCAAAAAAAACCAAAAAAACTTGACCAGAGCTGACACATGTAGCCAATGTGCCATCTCAGAGCAGATGACTCAGCTGAACAGATGCTCATGATTGATTAGGTGCTTCACATACCAAAGTCAACAAAAGGCAAGATCAATGAGAAAATAAAACAAACCCTGAGATCAGCTAAAAGTTGTACTTCATGACAAAAACCAGAAGTTTTAAGGTGTGCATGGAGCCTGGAAAGAAAGCCTTTTGCTCATTCAGCATAACCACTTCATTTTGAAATAGACTTAGTTTGTCTGTATGTGTCCACATCATGGTCCATAAATTTCCTGACTTTAAATGGGTCTCCTTATTCTATATAGGTATCTCTTTATTAGTAGCACTATAAAGAGTGTGATCATTGTCTCTGCATTGCAAATCAAAGCCTCATGTTTACAGTGATACTCTGGTGTTACAATCTTTGCCTTCTAAAACCCATGTCTTTCATCCAAATTAGTAGCTCTCTCTACTCAACAGGTCAAAAAAGTCTTACAAAGAAAATTCAGATACCTGAAGAGGGATGCAGGTGTTCTCTAAATTAAATGACTCTGATTTTATTTCTTGTCATGACTACAGTAGTTTAAAAGTATTCTTAGAAGAAGAGTGTCAAGACTACTCTCCTTTGTGTAACTTTTTCTGCATTTGCTGCATAGCTGTGGCTGCTACTAAGAAATATACTTTCACCAATAGATATTTTAACTCATAAGTAAGTCAAGAAGTAAAAATATAGGTGTTTTGATAAAAGCCCAAGAATTACACATATTAAAACCATTTTTCATCCTAAGAAATTGAATATTCAGTGGTTAGTAAGTTTGAAGTTTCAGTTTCATTTTCCTTTCTTGCCATTTCTAAAACTAATTTAGGAATATCAAAACCCTACCAAAATCTATCAAGTAACTAATACAAATGAAGAAAGGAAAATTACTAAATATGGTATTTGGACAATTAGCCAGCAGTTATTATAGCCCCTCCTCTAAAAAAAAAAAAATAAATTAACATTCTATTGATAATACATAGATTTTTTTCACTTTCAAAATTTAAATGATCCTATGACTGCTACACTATTGATAAAATATTAAACACACACATTTCCAGCTCCAGTAGAGGAATAAAATCTAGAAGAGCAGGATGAGAACATCCAAGGATCCAAGATTTTGTTCAAGCAGTTCCAAAGAACAATCATCTATTTCATGTTTTCCCTTTCTTTGAGCAAATTTTTAAAAGCCAAAGAAATGAAGATGACATTTACAGGGAACAGTAACAGCCATCTACAAAACAAACAATAATTGCTGTTGTTAAAATAAAAGAGATTTCACATTACAAAATTACATTTCTAAGATATAAGATTACATTGTGCAGGATTTGTTACTGTCTGGATCCAGCTTTTATAATTATGTGTGCTGGGGTCCTCATGGTAACTAATATTTACAGAATTCTTGTAACATATGCCCAAATGGAATCCACAGCCCCTAACATTTATTGCTTCCTCCCATATTAAATTATTTTACCTTAGGTGGGTTTTGATGGTCTGGTGGCCTTTTGAGAGAAGTTCCTGCAGAAAAAATCCAACAAAACCACACATTTTAATTTTAAGTACAGTAATAATGTACAAAACATTTCTTACTTGGAAGGAGGAGGCACTAGCAGAGCGGCAACATTTCACCTGAGATTCCAGCTGCTGGAAGAACTGTTCAAGTTGAGTGAGAGTTTAATTTCTTAGAGAACTGTTCTCTCTTCTTTTTCCCCATTCTTCCCAAGGCACCACCACAAACACTTAACTTTCTCATATTTTTTCCAAGTGGGGACATGATGGAAACCAGAACATGAGCTTTGGAGAATCTGGGTTATTACCTGCCAATCTGCAACCAGCTGCTTTTGGTGTATTCATTGTGCAAGCTCATGCTCTCAAAATGTAAAATTCAAACTCTTTTCTATATTCTCAGGATTTCCTACCATGAGTAGGTTAGAGAGTTTGTTTTCAACTCCTCTTTGTGCCCTGTAGCAAATATGTGTGACTTAGATTAGTAATGATTCTTCTGCTCAGAGAAATTACTTCCATATTTTTAGACCACCTGTGTCATCTGGAAACAAAGCCAGTGACTAAATACAGACTATTAATAACCAAAATGTGTGTTTTCTAAAGAAGCTGGTGGACCAAAACAGTTTTATAATGTTTGAGATTAAAAAGAGATAGAAAATGTAAGAAGTACTTTTTATTTTACTACATAATAGAAATATTTGTATAGAAATACAAACATTTCTATTATGTAGTAAAAAAATCAAGACAAAACATTTTCTTTGTATCTCTCTAGGAACATTGTCTCAAAATTACTTCAGAACAAAGAAAGAATTTGCAGATTTCATTCATTTTTAGTATGGAAGTGAGGTTCTATTCCTGCTGGCTCACATTCTACATCTGCAAAGGTATTGGGGGAGAGAATAAACCAAGCACAATCCACCTTGTTACTTATTAATTTACAAATCAAATAAATACTGACTTCAGAAGGACAAAAAATTAAATCTCAGCTAACAGAACACAGAATTTTGGAAGTCTGCTTGAGCAGCTGAAGACTACTAGAAATACTTAAAAAAAAATTTCCACTGGGAAAAAAAAAATTAAAAAAATATTTTCCACTGGGAAAATATAGTAACAGTTAATTACCTCCAAGATACTTGGAAAACAAAATTTGCCCTGCAGTTCCATATATTTAAACTTAACGTAGCAAGCATAATCCAACATATGAAATTTTACGAGGAGGATGAGTACGTCAGAAAATATAACAAATTCTCAAATAAATTTGGAATGAAATCATGGTTTTACTTCACCCACTAGTTTCAAGACATCTGTATTTCTAGCAATTAATGTTTCTGAGGGTTCATCAGACGAGACAGAAATACCTTCCAGAAGTTCTAATGGGAACCTGGCAGAAGTTAAAAGCTGTTGACTGATAAACACACTTGAAACAACCATGATTGGTCAGCATTAATAGGAAGGCAGTTTTTCACTTAATTTAAATTGAATTTGGAAGAGAAGACTGTGGTTTTCATCTTGGGACATAGTACTTTGCACCAGGTGAAATTTTCTGGCTCAAGCTGAGTAGGAGATAAGATGACATAAGCTTTTAAGCTGACCATTAATTCAGAGAGAGTTCTTGCAAATCACAGACAACCATGAAATTGAGGCCTACTTTGAATTCATGGGCAAATACTTCATCCCAGAAAGGCTAGAAAACATGACTATGTAGAACTGCACCAAATGCCACAAACACAATACAATTTCTTATTCTGTTTATCAATGTCTTCTAAGGAAACAATGGCAAAAACAGAACTGTCGGAACTGTTGCAGAGTGATGGAAAAAAACCCCCCAAGAAAATTATTTGGACATTTTGGGTGTTTCTCTTCTCTTTGTCAAAAGTAAGTACTTAAGCACTTTTCAGGCTGATGTAGTATTTTAATTTTACCAGCATTATTTTCCTATCAGAGAGTGAACATATTGATGAGATTATTTAAAATACAAAATATTTTTCATGTTCAAATGTCTATTTAGGAGTAAATCATCTAAGCTAACTTCAAAGAAGGAGACTACTGCATATGATGGTATTTTGGAAATTGCTTCGCATTGGAATGCTTAACTGTTAGCAGAGATAGAGACTCCTGAGTATCATATTTGACTTTAATCTGTTGCAAGAGATACACCAACTTCATTAAAAAGACTGCTGTCTGTATACATGGCTAATAAAAATGGGTTTACATCTCATGAGGCTGTTGAATGCAGAACCCTATCCCACCTATACCGTGCTTGCATTGAATTTATAGATACGTGCATATATATACCTCAGCGCAGATCTATTTACTTTTATATGAAATGCATATGTTCACATAAGCATCTGTTCACACGTGAACTGGGTGGCAGAAATTCTTCACATTCTGTTTTCTTAACATGCAACAAGTACTAAAATAATGCAGAGAAAAAAAAAGAAAGAAAGAAAAAGAAGAATTACAGAAATCTGAAAATATAAATATGTTTTATTCTGGAGATTTTCCTATCTGCAAACCAGGACTAATGTATTTTTCTATCCTTTCTACAATCACTTACATATCTTCCAACTTTTACCTGTTTATATTGAAGCATTTCTCATGCTTGTTTTTCAGAAGTAAATAAGAGACTCCATCAGAAATTAAACAATATGGCAGAACCACCATGGTAGAACTTTTTAAGGATGTTCTTTAGGGCAGGAACTTCATGTGGATCACCTCCAGTAATGGTTTCTTTTCTCTTCTGAATGTCCACTCAAGCTAGCTGATAGGCCCTGAATGTTTCCTTTGGTATCTGCTCAATGGTTTGATAGCTAAACCTGTAAAACTCTATCCTCTCTGCTCAAAAGCCTGAGGGACACCCAGGACTTCCCTTGGAATTGCATCAGCCGTGTCATAGGACCTGCTGCAGTGGCAGAACAACTCAGTGTCTGCTCTAAAAAGACCCAGGAAACAGAGTGATGGAAAAAGAAGCAGGCAATTTTAGAGTAAATAAGAAAAGCAGAAACTGAGATGGCAAACCAGAACAGATGCTGGAGGTGTGTGAGACAATGTGATAAGAAAGTAAACGAGAAGTGTTGTATTGTGTTTTTATTTTAGGTTATTGTTTGATTTGTACTTTGGTAGCTTTTTGGGTTTTTTTCTCCCCTGGTTTTACAGACCTGGCTTTGTTATTCAATTGAGCCAGGTGTCTTATCTCTTTGTTACTTAGCTACTTTTCTGCCAAGTTTCAAACCCCTTCCTCCTACATCCAGCTGTTAACCCCTCCTGTCCCAAGCAGTTTTCTTCCCTTGTATCCCTTGCCCTTGTGTTCCACCCCCTGTGCTCCTGATTAGTTGAACATCGAGACCTGCCCCCCTTTATAAGCTGCTGTTTGCCCCCAGCTCCTTGCCTGGGACCCCGACACTCGGGAAGTTTAACATCAGATAAAGTAACCCAGTGCCACCCTAGACCCATGCTGCTGTGGCCCTTTCTCGCGCTGCGCTCCCACTGGTAGCTGGGATTCTGCGGAGCCCCGGAAAGAGTGGGACTGTCACCCCCCCACTGTCACCATCTAGCCGGGACATGCGACAGAGCAGCAAGGAGTTGCAGAGCTGAGAGATAAAAGCAGGATTATGCCTCAGCACTGAATATTTTCTGTGGCACTCAATATACCACTGAGCCAAACATTATTCCCACTACAGGTGATACACGCACAGAGTCTTTTAAATGTCTATTTGCCAACTGATTTTCTCCATGCCCAGGCTCTGATCTGAAGTGCAAAGTACTTTGTAACTACTGAGGGCCATGAGAGCTGTGTTCTGAGCAGAACTACTTCCAGGAAAGCAGATGCCTAACTTCCACAACTTCATTTGTCTGGGAACTGAGAATCTAAACATCCTTTTCTTTAGTTTTGATTGTTTTTTTTTGTTTTATTGCTGTTGTTATTTCAAAAAAATAAGATCTGGCTCCCATTTCCATCTGTCAAATGGCCCAGACTTTATATCTAGGACTGGTGTCCAGGTGTGCTGTATATTCTTCCCAATCTTTTTTCACAAATCTTGTTAGTAAGTAATTTGTTCTTAGAAATTGTTAAAATACAACCAGAAGGGAGAGATGAAGATCTTGATCATGCGAGGTTTTCTGAATCAGCAGTGAGATCCTTTGAATACCTTATACAGGCTACCACCCTGAAAGTTCTTACTGCTGGAATGTGTTGTTTTGCTATTTCACAGTATGGAAGGCACATTGTATGAAATTCACCAGCTGTTTTAATTTGAGAAATGTATGCTATAATCACAGTATCAGTTTATTAATTTTTATAACAATTTTCTCTTTCACAAGTTTTCAATCTGATGTGACTGGATATGCTGGAAGAAAATGTTCCTCCTCTACTTATCAGCTTTGTTGTATCACTTCAGTTAAAAGAAAAATAAAAAAGAGGGGAACCTTGTTCTGACTAAGCACATGACTGCTGACCTCTATGCTGCATATAATTTTTAAAAAACAACCAAAAACACCCCCAAAAAAAATCCCACCTAAAGTGGAAACTTTCTCTGTGACTTCATCACATACATAGAAAGTCCATAGAAGAAGGGTGAACATGAAGAAATAATTATGTCTATTATTATCATTTCATCAGCTGATACTGTATTCCTGCCAGGAGAGAAGAGGAAAAGATTAAATCACTGGATATCAATGTTTCAGCTGGCAGCCTTTCCCTTCAGAAATGATACTCTAACTTCCACCACAGGACCTAAGCCATACAAGTGAACATCTTAGTCCTACACCACCCTCACTCTCTGGACCCTCAGAGCCAGTTGTTTTGTAGTAAACAGCTCTTTGGAGGAGCAGAACTCTAAGCAGGTAGCTTATAAAAAGAGCACTGACTTTAGCAAAATGCTTCAGCTAAAGCAAAAAGCTTTATTTAATTGATTTTGGGGTATGCTTTTATCTCTGTATAATAGAGACCTATCTAACTATAATAAAGAGCTATCTAATTATATCACTGCAGTCAGAAGAACACAATAAATCTAATATCAGGAAGCACTATAGCAAAAGCCTCTCAAAGCTTTCTCAACCCCTTCCTGAAACACTATTCAATCAACTGAAGCATTATTGTGACTTACCCTTCAAAGTAAAAACACTTCCTCTTTTACTCTCAGTAAGAAAATATGTGAGCTTCATTATGAAACAATTAGCAATTGAGTTAAAGATGGAAGGTGCTAGCTGAAAAAAAATGCACAAGGATTGCAATGGGCTTTACTGAATAAAGTAACAGCTTTTGAGTGATAGTGTGAGACATTTGGAGGTTCTGATGCTGATATTCCATTTAATGACTGCACACTTCCCTTCAGATTCTCCTAATTTAAATCTGAGCAGACTTGTCCCTGGAGATAAAATAATCCATTTAGAAGAATGTGAGTTTATGTGGATATTCCTCTCTATTTCCAAATAGTGTACATATAAAAGTAATATAGCTTCATAGCCACTTTTATATTTTTTCCTTATTATTATAATAGTGTTGATACATGTTTCCATGAGCTTGTCAAGAGGTTAGAGCTGATTATTTCAAGGCTTCACTTAATTGATTTTCTGATACATAGCTAAATTCTCTTCTGGCTCAAACTAGAACAGCAGCACTACATTTGATACAGGCATTTAGAGGGTCAGCAGAGTTTATTGGTCAAATTCAGCTTTCAGTTGCCACAAATTGAGAGAGACTTAATTGATTTCTGCTAATGTACTGTAGAGTTGCACTTGTACATTTGAGGGCCAAATTTAGGCCAAGGACAGTAGGAACTGCAGCCACAAAACTATTGTGACAGAGAAGTAAAATTTAAATTCAGCAGTTTAGGGGTAGGTAATAAGCAGAACAAGGCAACACCAGGCTGGGTAACTGAGCTGTCAAGCAACCACAGTTACCCTTTTATTGGGTTGCTGGTAGGTTGACCCCAGCTCTAAATTTCTAGCACTACCTAGTGTATTAAGCTGTTGGAGAGAATTTTTTGTTGTGCCTGCAGCAGAGGTATATCCCAGGTTACAAGATTATGAAAAAAACCCCCCATTGGTTGACCAGTCACCCACTGCTGATAACATTTTTTCAAATTAATTCCAAACAGTTTGTTACCACAGTTCCACTTCTAAAAAAGAACTTACCACTTTCCCATGGTGTCATTTACAAAACAGCATGAAAACAACAGCCTCCAGGTGCTGTGAATTGCAAGCTGCTCCTTGTGAGATAAGTGCCATCAAGATTCCTTCATTTAGTTTTGGCAATCCCATATTTAACCATGTTATTGAGTGTGCTGAAAGAAAAATCTTAAATGATTTTTCTCAGTGTTCATGTGAGTGCTGCTAGAGAGATTATAGAATTATTATTTTTCAAATTTCCTTTGAAGTACACTTGTTATTTGGTCTCTTTTCTTACACAACAGCTGTTTCTAGGTTATATTTTAACCTTAGCTGAGAGCAGGGAAGGGCCTTCCAAAGTTGCAGAGTGCAGAATTTCTAAGACTGAGATACTTTGAAGGTAGTTTCAAGTTTTAAAGGGTACTGCAGTATGGTCAAAACAAGGAAAGATAATCCTGTGCTTGAAAAGCATGCTCAAGTATAGTTTGATAGTTTAATAAGAAATTACATGTTTTAAATTCACAATCAGTTTTTGGGATCCCACTCTGCATTAATTTCTGTTGTCTTCTTGAATTAAAAAGATGCAAGTATCAATGAGCCATGTAGAATCAAAATCTATTCTTTTCCATTCATAATCATAATGAATGGAAATAATAATAATAATCTTACCAAAATCTCGAAACGATGCCCACTCATTTTATGGGAGACTCATTATAGCTGTTTGACTTTGGCTGGATTCCAAGTACCCACCAAAGCCACTCCATCACCCACCTCTGCAACTGGACGAGGGAGAGAAAATATAGCCAAAGACTCATGAGCTGGAATAAAGGGAAGGAGAGATCACTCACCAGTTATTGTCATGGGCAAACGAGACTTCACTTGAGGAAATTAATTGAATTTATTTCCAATCAAAATCAGTGCAGGAAAACAAGAAATATAAAAAATCTTAGAAACACCTTCCCTGCAGCCCTTCCCTTCTTTCCAGGCTCTGCTGCCTCCACCCCAGCAGAACAAGGGAGACAGAGAATGGGAGTTAGGGTCAGTTCATCACAGGTTGTTTCTGCTGCTGCTCGGCAAGGGAAGTCCTTCCCCCATTCCAGAGTGGAGTACTCTCAACAGGAGACAGTTCTTCATGAACTGGTTCAGCATGGGTCCCTCTCCATGGCTCTTCAGGTTCCTGCCAGGACCCTGCTCTGGCACAGGCTTCCCACAGGATCACAGCTTCCTCTCATCCATCCCCCTGCTCGAGCATGAGTGCCCTCCAGGGGCTGTAGGTGGATCTCTGCGCCTCTGTTGACCTCTAAGGGCTGCAGGAGCACAGCTGCCTCACCATGGGCTCCAGCATGGGCTGCAGGGGATTCTCAACTCCAGTGACCAGAGCACCTCCTGCCCCTCGTTCTGCACTGACGCTTGTGCCTGCAGAGTTGTCCCTCTACATATTCTCACTCCTCTCTGGCTACAATTTCTTCACAACAACAACCTGTGTTTTCATTCTTGAATATGTTATCACCAAGGTGCTACTGCTGTGGCTGACTGATTCAGCATTGGCTAGGGACAGAGCTGTCCTGGAGCTAGCTGGCATTGACTCTGTCAGACACAGAGGAACTTTCTGGCAGCTTCTCACAGAAACCACCCCTGTAGCACCCACTGCCAAAACCTGGCCATGCAAATCCAATACACTGATGGAGAGTGTCAGTGAGCACAGAACACTCTGTGAAGCCATCTGGCTTTGGGTCAATAAAAAGGGAAAGCTTTTGGGAGCAGAGAATGGGGGATAAGCCAAGACTTAAAGGCAATCCCATTACTGGCCATGCCTGTGGTGCCTCAGAAGGACTGGGCTACAACAGAGAGGTCTCATCCATGGCCTAGTGATCATCTGATAAATGCAGGAGGGTGACTTGAGACAAGTAAGGGATCATCCCGTGAAATCATAACAATTCAAAAGAATGACCTGGGAAACAGATCAGAAAGAGCTTAAATGAGGTCCTGGGCCATCAGAATCATGGGAAAAGCCCCAAGGCAGGCTAGGCAGGGACAGTGAGGGCCCTCAGACGTCATACAGCAGATAAAATATTGAATGTCTTGGACATTATGCTCATGCCATGATTTTTGTGTTTGGTTAAGTGTTACTTAAGCCAGACTTTGGTCCTCCATTCCAGGTCCAAATATTATTGTCATGCACAAATCCTAGGTCCTAAAAGCTACCATTCACAGATATTTGAGAGAAGTGTTTAATCTACAGATGGATTAAGTAAGAACAGATGCAGTTTGGTCTGTAAACTAAAAACACATCAAAAGTATACACCTTTATACAGTACACACTGTTACAACCACCTGGAACAGCAGCATCTCTTGCGCCTTAAACTTAGCATGTGAAATGAAAATTACTTGGTCACAAAAAGTCTGCTTCTAGCAGATGGAAAACCATCCTGTACCTCATGTTTCTGAGCTGCTGAAACCCACTAAAAGCTATCTCAGCTAAAGAGCTGCTATTGAGAGCTTCCTCATTCCTCCTTTATACACTGTGCCCAGTTGAAGCATCATTTCCAAAAAGTGCTCCAATTAGGAGCTTTGGTAAAGTTTCCAAGTCATATTTCTGTGGGATGAGGAAGTCCAGCATAATGATTCTCTGAAACAGACACAGCACATCCATTGAGCTATGAATGCTGCTTCCTCTCCCGCTTTTCTTTGACCACTATTCATTTATTCTGTAAAGAAAGCACTAGTAACTAGTATTAGCAACTGCTGTGCTTTCAGAATTTGCCACTCCATGGTTCCAGAGATGAAAATCCCCTCTCTCCTTTCACACTGGCTAGGAAACTTTCTAGTATCTGTCTCCTAGTGATTTGAAGTTGTTCTGTAAAGCTCAGATACATCTGAGCAGTTGCTTTAGTGGCTTCAGTCACTGCACATTGAGGTGGTGGTTGCCATATTCTCTTGTATGAGAAGAACACAGAAGTAGCTGCCCTGCTTGTGTCCAAATCATCATGTATCACCCACAGACATCTGAAAATTATTTTGTTTTCAGTATAAATGTCCACATGTCACTTTCCCTTCATCTGGTACAGAACTTCCTCTAACCATGTGTAGCTTTATGTGTATGATCTAATGATATTTATTATATTTTTATTATTTATTGTATCAGTTATCTATTAGTAGTTTTCTTTTTTTTCCTGGGGGAACTATTGATATCCTTAGTTTTATTCAGCCTCTTTAAATAAATAAAATTCAAAGGTTTCTGAGCATTGAGCAGTGGTGATTCACCTGCAGCAGTGTAAGTCACTGTGGTTTCCCAGGAGGCAAGCAGCAGAGGAGTTATGGATCCATTACTAGGCTTTCCCAGTCTCATACTCTACGCAACACTTCCTAAACAATTTAAAAACACAGGACTGTGATCCAGAGTAACACAGTCATGCTTCACTTGCTACCATAAGCATGAGAAAAGGACAAAGGACAGAGCAGAGAGAACGTATGAATACTTGGATCCAGTCATGTCTTAAGCTGCCATGGTTAAAATCACAAGTATGAACTAAAATCCGGTGCTCTTCCTATATGAAATTTGATTTCATCAATTTGATTAAAATTCCCGATTTGGAAATTATTTGAGATAAAAGAAAGTGAGGCAGTAAACCCAGCCTGGAGGAATGTCTCACCCTCACAGTGGTCTGGCAGGTTGCTTCTTCCTGGGGATAGAAGACATAAGCCAGAACTGCAGTACAGGCTCATGAAATGGAAAATGGAAGGGAGAAACTTGATAACTTCATAGAAAGTTTCAATCTTAAAATAGAGTTGTCTTAAGCAAGCAGTATCCTGCAGAGAGCAGAGACTGTGTGTGTGCTTATTTCTGCCTCTAAGACTTCTCTGCTGCCTGCCACAGATCTGTATGAACACGATTGCTAAGGGCTGTAATTTAAAACCCAGAACAATGCATTAATAAATCTGACAAAGAACACAATGAGCACAAGTCAGACTTGGGAACTGCAGCAAATGCTGGAAAGCTGATGTGGCTACAAAAACTTTGTCTCATGACTGCCTGGATTGCTTTTACATGAGTCACCCGACCTCAGAATGTGGTCCTGCAAGGACTGAGCTTTCCGATTACCCTTATTAGGGGTTTATTGTTTCTCAGGTTTCACACTGCAGGACTGTCATTCCAGAAAATGACAATGGATCTGATGGAAGCATCCCCTGAGGGTGGCTAGTGATTCATCTTGAGTGCTGTGATAAAATTGCATAAATATTTTGGTTACTAGAAGAACAGGATGCTAATGTGGTGACTACACTTACAGAGCCCTCTAATGCGGTATCAAGAAAACGTAGTATATATTTGTGATCATGTTTTCAACTATGTATTAAACATGCCTGCATCAGAACTGTTAAACAGGTCCACAGAACCAAATCACTGTAAAACGGTTAAACTAAAACCACAAAAACAATATACTGACTAAAGAGTCCCAAATTATTGAGGGACATGAAAAGATCACACTTGCTAACAACTAACAAATAATATCCCTTCAGAATATCAGTTCTACCACAGAATTCAAACCCTATCTTACTCAAGTGCTGTGTCATCAGACTTCAGATTTCAGCCGATAGCATGAGGTTTGAATTCTGAAGCCTGCCTAGATCCAGATCTGGGAATTCAATTCTAATCCATCTCGACTTATTACCAACTTCATACCTACTTTTCTCCCCACTATAGTAGGAGACCAAGACTATATTTTCTTTAATGTCAGAAAGGAAATGTTCTCTCTGAAAATTTCAATCTTATTTCAATAGCTTCTAGCTGCTGAAATCCACAAGGCTGCATTTTTAGCCTAATTTTAATTTCTATAGGTATTTAAGCAGTTATCCTACTCCTATTTTTAAAATAAAAACTATAATCCATTTCTCACTTGCAGATAGATCTACTGTGGGTGAAGCAGGCTTTGGCATGGAAGTGACTGCAATCCAGAGGCCAAAATATTTATTAAATGCTGTTTCGCATTTTTTTCCACTTCTGGAGCAGATATACTATGAATCAAACCTTTAATCTGTGTGATTGATATGCCAATTTATACCTTCTTTGCTTTGATCTCTCAGTCCTACCACAGAGCAAATTTGGCCTCATATTTAAAAACTTGGAAAATCCCATGGTTATTACATCTGCTTTTTCTCACTTCCCATTCTGAAATAGTTGACTTTTTTGTGGTTCCTTTGAGAAGTGTAGCCCAGCATCTCCCTTGAACTTTGTTTTCTCTGTGTATTTCGACAACTAATGAACACTGCTTCAAGATTTCTCTTACTATTGCTTTGCAGCAAATCATATAGTAGATTTTAATAAATTCAAAAAAATTTAGCCTGCATTCAAAAAAATTTGCAAGTGTGCATGACTTTTAAGTACCTGCTAGAGTCTCATTAAGCTCATGCCTGAAGTAAAATCCACCTAAGTATTTTGCTGAACAGAGCCTTTTTGGATCAGATCCAATGCACATTGCAGCCAGTCAAAAATTCCCATTGACTTCAGTGGGCTCCCAGCCGATTCCTGGGAGGTATTGTGTGTGTGAAGTTCAGCACTTCTGCCAAACTTCAGTGCTTGCTCTGACATGTGTTCTTTAGCTTTTTTACACTGTCTCCTCTCAGCAGAATAATGTAAAAATGTTAAGGCCTCCCTGAGAGGTCAGAGGAGTTTTTTCACCATTGCTTAAAATGCACTCTGGTCAAAACTGAGGCTTTTAAGCCATTCCTTTCATTGTATGGGAAAAATAAAAGTAAATTATTTCAGGTCTAGTATAGAATTTTAGGCCTGATAAATGTCATTGCAGCTTTATAATTTTAAGTTTACATAAATATCTTTATACAAATATTCAAGATATTCATTACAAATACCATATACATATATAAACATAGAATGCAAACTCACATTATTGTACATAATCACAATCTTCTAATGGTTTAAATAGTTAACAAAATATTTTTATTTTTCAGAATTACAACTTTCATAAGCTTATATTCTGCTGGAAATTTTAAAATAGAAACATTTTCAGTTCAGATAAAAACCAAATTTCTAACTGTTCAGTTTTCCATAGAAGAAAAATTTGTTCTTTTCTGTTGACACTTTCTAAGAGTATTTCACATGATACAGCCTTCTACACTTACTTTTCCCTGCAACCTTTTACTAGTAAAAATGGAAATTCACTTTTCAACATCATCCTTTATTGAAAATACTTCTTTATTATGCATACAACCAGTACCAGAATACAAAACTCAACTTTCAGAAATGAACCTTCCAAGAGTACAAATGCATCAGACATTAATCTTAAATGGGGGCTCACCGTTAATCATGGTGTAGCTCAGACTTAGAGATTTGTACTATGACTGTTCTGTTAATTGGTGAGTGTGAGTACATATGGCACTTTCACTTGGCCTGCCCGTTTGAAGCAACTTAGAAACACTAATAAATTCCCTCTAAAATAGCCTTGCAGTTAAACAAATGTACTTTGTATACAGTGTGACAAGCTTAGCTAAATTCAGCAGAGGAGAGCTCTGGTTTCTGGCAACTGTGTTAATTTTGTTGCAGCTTCATTAAGTATAAAAATTGAGGCTCAAATCTTAAGAAGTCTTAAGGCGAATGAATTTCTGAAGTCTAATAGGCTGTACTGGTCTATGCACCTGGAGAATCAGTCAGCTGAATATGAAATTGAATAATAAGAATCAAAGAGAAAGAAAGAAAGAAAGAAAGAAAGAAAGAAAGAAAGAAAGAAAGAAAGAAAGAAAGAAAGAAAGAAAGAAA
>JAYDZK010000113.1:77074297-77084708 GCA_034509185.1 Euphonia xanthogaster
AAGAAAGAAAGAAAGAAAGAAAGAAAGAAAGAAAGAAAGAAAGAAAGAAAGAAAGAAAGAAAGAAAGAAAGAAAGTCTGTATTTACTCTATTTACACAGTAAGCTGTATGTGAAGGATGAAAGGACTGAACTTTCTCCAAGGGAGTTTAAGACTCTCTTTCTGTGCCTGCTTAGTCACTGTACTGGCTTTGGATTGGCCTTTCAGTGCAGCAAGGATTCAAAGTGTGTTTGTCTTGTAAAGAGAAAAATTTAAATCATTGTCAGTCATCTCCTTCAAATATTTTTGCTCCTCCACCTTCTCTGCTTGCCTATTATTTATACCAGTGACTCTTCCAAGTTGAAGAGAAAATCAGAGAAAATGGTAACTTGAAAAATCAGCTGTTCATACAACTTTGAACTTGTCCTCTGACACACTAAAATCAGAGGTGGTGTAATTAATTCTTGCAGCATTTTGCACAAGCCAGTGCCTTGTTCTGCAAGGACCTTGTTCTTCAGTCACTACTAGTCAAAGCAAAAATTCCCTCACTTGCATTCAGAACAAGATTAGGAAATAAATTCTCTTTTCTTTATGTGTTTTTTTAACATGTGAAGCAGTACTTACTAGCATAAACACAGATAAAGTAGAGAGGTTATTGGAACAAGCAAGTGCAGTAACTTCTTTTACTCAATAACAAAAACAACAGATTAATTGGGAACCTTGTTCCCCAAAGAGAAGGCAGTTAAATTCTTCCTGTCAAGATTTCAAAGTAGTTAAAAAAAAACCAGTCAAACAAGCAAAAAACTGAAACCAGAGAGAAATAAGAAAGCCTTTAAAGCAAATAAATCAGATCACCACTGCAG
The DNA here is from genome assembly GCA_034509185.1 of Euphonia xanthogaster. Taxonomy (NCBI): domain Eukaryota; kingdom Metazoa; phylum Chordata; class Aves; order Passeriformes; family Fringillidae; genus Euphonia; species Euphonia xanthogaster. The sequence continues at coordinate 77,075,138 of JAYDZK010000113.1, forward strand.
ACCCTGCAGCAGGGGGAAAATGGCATGCTGGTATGTAAGAGGAAAAGCGTCCATAATTTTTGAGATGATACTTGGTGGATTCTTTCAAAGAAACAATGGTCAGGAGAGCTATAGAATAAAGCAAAAGTCCACAACAGAAACTCTATACTTACAATATGTCAGCACTGTCCACCTGCAGAAGATCATAGAACTATTGCGAGGAGAGAAATGCCAAAAACTGCTAAACCTATAAATAAAGAGAGAAAATGAATAGGAGAAAGCAGAGGAAGCCTCCATCCTCCATGCTTTCCTGACTTCTTAAGTTTAGGTGTTGCTTTTAAAGCCTCTCACTGACTGTTTCCCTTGTGCTTCTCTGGTGGCTTACTCCTCTCACAGACTAGTTAAACCAACAGACAGTAATTTATACCTCTGTAATTCACATAATGACTCTTCATTGTCCCAGGATAATCTGAAATATTTTCTGTCTTAGTGGAGCATTAGCTTATGTTGTACAGATATCTACATAAAGGCAGCTTACCAAAATACCCAGTATGAACAGCATTGTACACAGAGGTTTAATAAATCTCTATACTTCCAGATAATTTAATAGAGTTGGTATTATTACAAATACATAAAAACATAAGCCCTTAAGCTTTGCATCTCACCAGCATTATTTCTCCCCCTGTTTTATCAGCAGCTATACCAATGGTACAGCAGAGCAGCCCCATCACTTTTTTTCTCCCTCAGATGGCACTGCCTATTCAGAGTAGAATATTTGGCTGCAAGTCCCCTGGACTCTGAGAGGCGAGGGAGGTGAGAGGAAAAGTGGGCTACATGAATAACTAGAGCATGCCTGATTCCAGAACAGCAGTTAATAATGAGAAGCATAGATATCTTCTCCAGGACGAAGCTGTGTTTGTTTCAGCTTGATTTTGCAAAAGAGAAGTGAATTAGGCTGTCATTCTGTAATGCACACTACTACTTTACCTGCTGGATTACTGCTAGGCATCTGAAGCACAAACTAGATGTGACTGCTTTAGACTGACTTTAAGCTTTGTTTTACAGTGAGACCATTTTTTAACCTTCTGTGTTATTTTTCTCTTCATTAAGAGTAAAGAATAGATTTGAGAACATGTACAGAATGTTTCAGGCTCTAAAATTTCAAAAATAGACCTGATCTCCTGAAAATAATATGTACTAGTAAAGCAGCTGCTAAGTGCTGCACAATAAGAAATCAATATTAAATGAAAATATTTTCTCTCTCTAACTTTCCACTGCCTGATTCAAGCCTCCAGCATCTCTTGGGAGCTGTTCTGATTATACTCTTAGGCAGTTGTTTTAAAACTAAGCAAATCAAGGGGAGAAAGTTTTGAAAAATTGTTTTGTCTTTGTCCCAAGGTAGAAAAATATCTCATTAAACATAAAGTCATGATAGAGTGGGGATATCTGTGATTGTCTGGGTTACCAGCCATAGCACATGGCTATACTTCCCTGTACAAAATGACTGGGCCCACTGCAACAGCTATAAGTAATTGGTATACACACACTGCCATTTTTCTTCCACAGAGGAATCAACACATGAAATATACCCTGTAGTCCATGAGTGGAAAATGCCAAAGTATGTGTTGTATAATTCCCTTTATTTAATGAATAGAAATAGCATCACTTTTGAACAGTTAGTGAAGATAATGAGCATTATGAGCCATTGCAATCATTGTGATACCAAATCCTTTACACGTAGAAGAAGTTTGGAATACTTCCCTAAAAGAAAATTATGAGAACTAGAAATATTGAAATTTTCCAGAGGGGGAAAAAATAATTAAACCACAGTGTTATTTCATCTCTCTTAGATCTTTGTTAACCACATCAGGAAGAGAAAAAGGAGCTGTCTTCTCTTCATTAACCATGTTTAGCTTTGATACAATGGCTCAAGGAACACGGCTCTCCCCTTAGTTATTCAGTAACTTCTCACAACTATTCCAATTGTACACTCTGTAAGAAACTCATGTTTCTTATTTGTAAAAGATAAAGCTGTTCAATAAAGATTAGGGACTTCGTGGGAGTATTATAAATAGGGACACACAAGTATGAAAGCACTTCACACCCACCTGTGTCTGCACAGTGATAAAACAGTGGAGAAAACTTACATGGTAACAGTGTAAGCCATCCACTGTTTCAGATACCAGGTGAGAGGAATCTTTGGGAACCACCCATGAATAAACAGTCCAAACTCTGCGGAAGGGCATGGCTGATTGTTCAACAATTCCAGTTTTTCTTATGGAAAAGATGCATCTTGCCTACATGCAGGTGCGCCTGTTGAATAAATTTTTCCTTTTTTAAAAATTAGCTTCTAATAACTTTATAGATTATTTTAACAGCATAATTTTCCTGACGGCATAATTTTCATGACTAATGTAATGAGAAGTTGAATGTGTAGTCTGATCCATAAGTTCACTGAAATTTGGAAGAATTTTGGCAAACTAAGATGAGAAGCATGAGAGACATGAAACCTGTGGTGGTTTTCAAAATTCTTGATATAAAATCCAGAATTTTCTGCAGATATTTTACTCTGAAACTTTGGTGTTGATAGATGCCAGAAGACAAAGTTCAGAGGGAGAAGAACCCATAAAGTTTTCAACTAGAAAGAGTTTGAGAGAATCCTTAAATTTGTTAGTTCCTGGGTTTTAAATGGTCCCAATTACTCTGACGCACATGGCTGAGTCACTTAGGAGCAGCTTCTTGTGCCCAGATGTGGCTGTGTGGAGATGCACGAGGACTCAAGAGAGTCTGATGTAGCTTCAGTTTCTAATCGTGCTGCTGCCTCCCCACAACAAAAATGAAAGGCTTGGAAAATAATTTTCTCTTCAGGATAAAAGAGGGAATTTAAAATTTTGTGGTTTCCACTGTGCCTATCCCAGCTCTGAATTAACTTAGTACTAGTTTATCTATGCACAGGCAGCACAAAGGAAAAAGCACAGAACAACAATGATTGCTCAGCAGTCAGCACTGTACATGAGGCAGGGATTTTCCAGGTCATTTTTATCCGGTTCATCACTGCAATTTGCTGGTCCTATTCTGCCAAATCAACAGAAGTACTTCTTAAAAGAAAGCCTCACCCAGTTCTGCACAGGCAGCAGTCTAAGAGTTTGCAGCATTACTGGCATTTTTCATCAGAGATCCATTGTGAATTGTACTTTTAAATAAAGCACACAAAGATTAGAAAATTCTCACTACTGCTGGACATATTCATATCCCCATGGGGATTTATAACAACTGATGATTTTGCCCAGTTGAAATAGCAACATTGCCCTTGCCTATAGCAGGCTGAGACATGAAGGGAAGAATGTGTGAGGCGGCTTGTGACCAAAACATATGCTGCTGTTTCTCATTTGAGGAGTGATTGATGTACGCAGAAAAAAAGTAAACAGTTTTGCCTATTGATGGCCTGGTGAAGAAAAGAATGGCTGGAATGAAACCATGTAAGAGGTGGGGGAGGGGGGCGGGGAAGTGAAGTAAAATTGAGAAATATTTCATTGCAGGCACTCAAACACTTCAAAAATGCGTGTAAGGATACCTTGTACTGCCCTTAGTCCTGCTGAAGGCAATGTAGAATGAATTATTATTCCATGAAAGCAGATACAGTCTAACTCTTATTCAGATGAAGGAAAACAGTACTTACTGGGACAACATTTGGTAATCACAAAACCATAGAAAACTTGAAAGACTTTGACTTTCAAAGTCTTTTAGAGCTTTCCATTCCCCTGCCCTAAGGGAGAAGCAACCATATCCATGTAAATCCTGTCAAAGAGTTCTTCTTGCCATCCTTAAGCTCCCTCAAGGTGGTTCCACAGCCTTCCCAGATAATTTACTGTCCTCCAAGCCAAGTCTCTTCAGCAGAAGACTGGTGCAGCTACCATCCCAGGAGGAAGGAAGAGCAGCTGGAGGGCAGACAGTCAGGAAGCCCTGGTGAGCTAAAGGTGGGCAGCTCCTCTTACTCTCATGGTCAGTCCAGGCCTGGCAGCACACAAGACTGCCAGAGAAGCTGCTCATAAAATGGCCTCACTGGGTTAATAGGACCATTGTTTTTTAAGAAAAATCCTAAAACACTATACATCTGCCCCTATCTTCATAGTGATAAAACAGGGGAGAAAATCTATATGTTACCAGGGTAAAGAAAATCTATATGTTACCAGGTTACTTGGTACCTGATGGTTTCAGGTACCAAGTGAGCTGGTACATTTTTGTTTTGGGCATGGTTTGAAGGGCAAGGCTGTATATGAAGCCTTTCCAGAAGTACAGGAGCTCTCTGGAAGGCATGTGATATGTATCATGCTCCTTTTAAATGAGTGCTTTGGCCACTTTAGGGAAATCTGACCTATTAACTAGAGCATGTACTGGGGAAAAGAAAGAGATCCTTGATGGAAAGGTTAGCCTGAAAGAGGAAGTAAATATCAATGGGAGAACTGGAGTGAAAGGAAAATTAAGAGCAGTGTGTGACTTTCTCTGTGCCTTCTCATGCAGGAAACCCCTCTGCTTTCTTCTTGCATAGTGTGGCCAACCTGCAACCCATGCTATCTAGACCAAACTGCCAGCTCGTGTAATGCCTCCACATTCATTTAAAGAGTTGATCTGAAAAATCATTATCCTTGCCTTTCACACTGATTGAAAACTCCTGCTGACATGCCCTGGTGACTGACTCCTTCCCAAATGATTATCTGACCTTGTAAGGTCTTTTCAGCAAGCTTCTCTAGCTACACATACCCTGTCACTGACTAGCCACAAACAGATTGATTCTTACTTTCAATGTCATCAAACTAATTCTGGGATTTTAAAACTGGACAGCAAGGTATAAAATCAATGAAAACAGCCATTCACATAAAAGTTGCTCCCTTCAAAAATCCATATCTATGGTGAAGCATTATGACTAGAATTGACTGCAATTGGATCTGATTAATAGTACCATTGGATCTGACAGTATCTCATGGCACCATCACTAAAACAGGAAATTCACTGAATATTGGCTCAGGTCACTGTGTAGAACTGTTGCCACAGCTTCTAACCCATCTTCTCATCTTCACTGGAAACACTGCACATATTCAGGGTGCTAGAGATGGACCTGAACTTCACTGTCATCACAGTCCATTTCTTTTCACACTCCTATATCCTCCTGTAGAAAGGTTTTGCTTATGATGCTGAAAAATTTTATGGACAACACCAAAACATATTTTATTGCATTTGCCATCTAAAATCAGTTCAGGAATCAATTCAGGAATATAAACATCACACAAAAAAATCTCCTTAAACGCATTTCAAATGTGATCTCTTCTCTAAAAATGATTGTAACAGTGGAAATGCTTTTCTGCCAAACTAGATGCTCCTCCCATCATTACCAGTTTTGCTTTTGCCTAAAAGTAATATTTGTTCTTGCGGTAGCTACGTTTTTGTACTCAGCTTCCTCCTCTACAATACTGTATGAGACCCCATTCCTAAGGTGCTGCTCTTCTCAGGACACAGCTTGTGTCTTCGTCAACTTAGTTTTACTATTAAGTGAAATATGACTATAATGTTTATACCAGCTCTCAGGCTTTCAAACTCTTCCATTTTCTGCTCATCTTGACCAAGGAGCTGAATAACTTTTTTTCAAGTTTTCAAACTTTCAGCTGAGAGAAACACCCTTCAGCTCAGGATGCTAGAATATATCAGCCACCTTTACTTTTGGAGCTCTTGGAAGAGAGGGAAACAACACACATTAAAACCCTCTGAAATCTTTCCCCAGTCCCTGCCATTGGTATGGGCGCATCAAAGCCAGAGGTGACGAGCACAGACGGAACCCAGTACCCCTGAGGTGGTCTGAATGTTAAAGGTTCATCTGATAATTTGGGTCATCACCTGTTTACATCTCCATGAATGTAGGCATCTTGGTGCTGGAAGATTAAACAAGAAAAATGGATATAAAATTGGGTGAGGTATAGCTAGAAAATGAGGCAGTGCAGTGAAAAGTCTGGTCCAACATGTGTGTGATACAGTTAAGCTAGAACACCAAGACACAGTGAAAGGCAAATTTCAGTCCCAAGATAAGTGCAGCATGACACACCAGTTTAAATATAACACTTACCAGGGAGTATAAACCTCTTCTCCCTGTAAGCAATAATTTTTATCTTCATTTAATTTTCATGTGCATTTGCAGAAATATGCTAATCCTTATGTTGTCCCCTATGACTACCAGAAACACTCTTAATCATTCATAAAAACTGACTACCTAAAGTCTTAAATAAATCCTTTAAATGTTTCATTTCAGAACTTGTATTATTTTCCTAATTATTATCCATATACTTCTTCAATTCAAATCCAAATCTGTCTAAGCTTAGCACTAAGGTTAAATTTAATTCATTCATATCTGACCATTCAGTTCTACATAATATAATGTGACATTCTATTGCTAATTTTTTGTTTTTAGTCTGTATGGAATTACTGAAATAAAATTATTTTTGTACAGTTTAATGGACCTAAATCACTAATTTTGTCAGCTGAGGATCTTCCCTCCCATGTTTCAGGTTTTCTTTACTTACACATTGCAGGCAATGTGTGACCAGACACCTTTAGACTGTCCATTACCATCCAACTGTCAACTGTTATATTATAAAAATATGATTTTATTAATACATCGTTGAAAACCTGGCTATCAGAAAACTATTCAAAATTTATTCCAGATAAAATGGTGGAAAATATTTCTAGATAGTTTTAGAGCTTCTTTTAATGGGAAATGTTACTCAAGTTTTAATGGGATTGAAATTTTCTTTTGCAATGTAGTCATACTGTTGTTCACCTTTTGAAAAAAAAATGCTAGCTTAGGAATGCTGTCTTTTATTTAAAAATAAAATAAAACGAAGTGCAACTGACAAAGTTCAGATAACTGGACAGAGCAGCAGAGCTTAAACCAGCAATGTATTCAGCATACGGACATGTGATATCTTTTGAAATCTCCATAGGGTCTTTCAGCTTACAGTGAGCCATTGCAGAATCTTGGACTGTTGTAGAATAAAAGCTTTGCTCTTTCAGGCATGCACCAATTTCCAACAACAAAATTATTTTTTCAGCTTCTCCTTTCCACCAGATCAATTAATATTCTACTTGGTAAACACAGAAGTTTTTACCACCTCAGTCCAGAATCCTGCAAGTAATGCCAGAACCCAATGAAAAAATTCAAATCCAGAAAAATGTGATTTGTGGAGCATCAGTAGGGTCTGTCATTACTGCACACTATTCTCATTAAGATATAATAAACCAATCACCAGTAGAAAGCCAATAAAACAAGAATAGGGAAAATGGGTGCTAAATGAGAGCCACTGGAATAGATAGATAGATAGATAGATAGATAGATAGATAGATAGATAGATAGATAGACAGACAGACAGACAGACAGACAGATAGATAGATAGATAGATAGATAGATAGATAGATAGATAGATAGATAGATAGATAGATAGAACAAAAGACCAGCAGCTGTCCTCCTGCCACCCTGGGTACCTCTAGTAGCCCTGCTTCTCAGGGGTGTGTGTAGCCTGTGAATAAAACATCTGCTATTCAGGTTTAAGTACTAACTGTAAAGTTTTGTAGAGACATTTTTGTGGCTAGGAAACTCACAGTCTTGCTGCTGTGAGATTTGCCTCCTTCACAAAGTGAAAAGACCAGCTAGGGGCAGACCTCGTTTCTGAACAGTATGTAACTGAATAAACCTTAAAAAAAAATTCTATTACTTTTTTTTTCTCCTAATGTGAACAGCTCTGTTTCTTGAACTGTTCTTGAATTGAGCTCAGTACAATATATTTGATTCTCAAGAGAGACTGAATGCCAAACTTTACCAAGTGTTGATCTAAAATTACTGGCCAGCTGAACCAGCTGTGGTGTTTAGCAAGTTATGCATTTTGCAGCAACCTGATGACATTACAAAAAACAGACTGATAGGACTTCTAAGAAGATTTCACTCGAACTTCAGCAGGAATATCCTGTAAAGCCTTTGATTTTTTGCTTAGTAAGTGAAACAAACTTGTAACACCATCAAATCTGTATCTCACCTGACTGAACAGTCTCAAAAAAATCATCTTGATCAAGCCAAAACGTCAAGAAATTCAGTTAGCCTCCTGATGCAATAGGAGGCTCAAAGAGATGGCAGACCTAAATTGAGTAAGGAAGACAAGCTAAAGATAGAGGCAATACATTTAAACAGCCATGAGAGTAAAGGCTGTAATTAATATTTATTGTGTAGACAAGCAAATATGCTAAAAGAGACACAAGAATCCTGCCAAGTTGAAAAGGCTTGGTAGCCCCGTGGTGGCCAGCTAACACACAATAATGTCTCCAGGAAACAAAAGGATTGTGTCATGTGTTCTGTGTCCCAACTCCTGTGGCCATGTTTCAAAACATCCACTCCTTTCCTCTCTTTGCCAACAAACAACAACAAAGAAAGCAAAAAACTCCTTCTGCTTACCGAACTCTATAGCCAGATCTTGACCTCACCATGCTAAATGCAGCAAGCAAAGCTCTGCCAGTCCTAGAGAAGATGTTTTTCACAGCAGTGAAGGAAACCACCAGTACGTTGCTGTTCCTTTTGCTGGCTATGTTTTTCCCATGGCTGCAGTGTCATGGTTTCTAAATCTGACCACTTAACAGCTGATATGCATTCATGTTTCATGAAATATGGTGGGGAGGTTAAATATAAAACAGGATGTAAAAATTTAATATATATAAATAATGAAATGAAAGGCAGAAAGCCAACAAAATCACGGGCAAGATAAATGTTGAGAGTTTAATGCAGAAAGAAAATGTGTATAGTTGAATAAAAAGAGCAAACCACATGGTTAGCATCTCAAAAATCTTGAAAAAGGACTTTATATAGTATGAATTATGTGCAGTGAGCCAACAATGAAATCATAGCAGAGGATGTACTAAAGAAATGTATTGTAAGAAAATGCTTTCTTGCAGCAGTGGCAAAAAATCTGAGACATTTCTTTGAGACATTCCCCTATTTGGTTAAATAAGGATAAATTCACAGAAATGTGATGTAGGGATAAGAAGCTCCTGAAGGAAGACTAAGGACTTGATGCACCCATCAAGTCCTAATACTAATTCAGTACACTTACGTGAAGCTGGAGTTTGTGGTGATCTGGAAAAGGCAATGGTCAGGTGAGACAGAGACCAGACAGACCTCCTAGTTCAGAGCTGGGAGAAAGGAAGTGCCAGCAGAAATTCAGAAGTCACTGACTGTTCAGATACTGGCAGCCACACCGACATGTGCCTGGAAATGCTATCACATAGGACACTAACACATCCTGCAATGTTTTGTTGTAGTGTTTCTTCAAGGAGGTATGTTATCCTGTACAGGCACAGAAGTGTACAGAACCAACTACAGGGCAAGTGGTAGGCATTGCTTCTAGGAAGCCATTTCATTATGAATAGTTTAACATTACTTGAGGGTTTTTTCCATTCCCAAAATTCACCATTAAAATAGTAGCAGGAAAAAAAGGAAGAGAAGAGAAGAGAAGAGAAGAGAAGAGAAGAGAAGAGAAGAGAAGAGAAGAGAAGAGAAGAGAAG
>JAYDZK010000113.1:77094142-77150113 GCA_034509185.1 Euphonia xanthogaster
TTCTCTTCTCTTCTCTTCTCTTCTCTTCCTTACCCTACCCTACCCTACCCTACCCTACCCTACCCTACCCTACCCTACCCTACCCTACCCTACCCAATCCTCTTGTTCTGTGTTACTTATGCTTCAGAGCAGTGATGGGAACCAGCTCTTCCACAGTCAGGCAGGCTGGTGTGAGGGAGGCAGAAGGTAACACACCTTTGGCCATCTCTCCCTTCTGAGGAGATGCTGGGCTGGCACAAAGCTGTGCCAGGAAAGGCAGAGCACCTCGTGGAAATCTGCACCTATGGGGCTGTGAGCGTCACCTGCACACCTGCACAGACCCCAGAGCATCAAGGTGCTCGGACATGAGGTGCACACAAAAAAGTATGACCTGCTTGTTCCTTAGCACCCTACAATTTTGTGTGGTTTGTGCTGTGAGACACAATAACAAACTGGGAACATCTCAGCCTGCCACTTGTGCTGTTTTCTTCACAGACCACAGATAATTTTTAATCCCTCCCTCAACATGTGCACAGTCCTGTAACTACTGCATCTCCTTTCCTTCTTCCAAGGCCTTGTGAATCTCTAGACTTAGAAAAGGAGTATAGAGTAAAAGAACAGTGTATGCTTAAAACACAGAAATTATGCTCACCTGATATCCTAACCGTAATGTTAAAAGAAGCAAATTCCAATTTTGGGACCAATCTGTTTTCTTTTAAAACTCAGACAATAAAGGAATCCTAGGAAGTAATACTGCCAAGTTTAAGTGCTTAATTCTCAGCCAGATTTCAGCTTTGGTTTTCTCTGGTGAGCAGCAGAATAGATTTAATGCAATTTTTTTTAAAAAAAAAAGGAACTTCAATTTTTATATTACTTTAAATTTCTCAGGGACATGTACACCACACCAAAATGGGAAGCATGATTTCTAATATGAGACATTTATTATTAATATATCTAAATGATTATTGTTGATATTAGACTTCAATTATGAGAGTTATAATAATTTAAGCACACTGCAGGCTGATGTACAATTACCTCTGTCTATTTCAGGACTTGTACATGAAAAACTGCTTCATTTGAGAAGCATAACTAATACAGCAAGTTATCAGAAAAGTTAACAATCACATGACAATTTTTTTGAGACTAAATTAAAAAACTGTACCTGAGATACTGCTAAGATTTATGTGATTGTGGTCAGAAGTGTGTATTAATGAATCAATTAGGAACCAAAATTTCCAAGAACAGATGAAGGGTGATGGTCAGCAGTTTCATAAAAGGTAAAGGCATTGCCAGAATTATCAATTCATAGAGCATCAACTTGTAACCACAAGCACTCCACGTGTGTAATCCATCATTGCACCCTGTGTGTAAAAAAAGGAAGCTAGCTAGGCAGAATTCCTGAATAAAAGTAAAATTTGTGCATTTTTTGATGAAAGAGTGATGAAGATTTTATGGGTTACTTTGAAAGCCACTGTTGGAGACTCTGGACTTGCATCCTCCTGACTTGGAGGGCCCGACAGATGGAGAACCTGGGTGCACAGCAGCCTGCCTGTGCTCAGACAGCAGCACTCCCTTTGCTGTAGGAGGGCCTGTGGGAACAAGTACGTGGCAGCACTGCCTTATGCAGTCTGTGTGTGTCACTCCATGAGAGCCACTTGAGTGAAGTCCTGACCTGTGTGCTGCAGTCACTCTGTGGGAGCAGGTTCCCAAATATGATGCACCTCATTTCCACAATGCACAAGTAGCCTCTCCAGCTACAGAGCCATCTTGCAGAACACATTAGCTGAAAACACAGGCCATTCTTGTCTTCCTGAGTCAATGAGCAGCATGGAAGAAATGCTCTGCTCTGCACAAGTTCCCTCCTCACCCCAGGCAAGGCTGTGCTTTGAAGGCAGAGATAATGTCTTTTGTTAGACCACCTAACAAGGAGAGAGATAACAGCACCCCTATTCTCCTTCGACAATTGTCTACAACTGACACATTTTTGTGTTAGTTTTCTTCGTTATTTTCTCATTGCTGCTTTCAAAGCAGAATTGCAGTGTTTTGCCATGTGTGCGCTTTTTTCACTGATCCAACACAGTACTACTTTGCCCAGCAGTGCAGATGCAACTTCCAGCACGTTCAGTTTCATCCCTGGCAGCAAATCCAAGGCTGTTTTGCATTGTGTATAACAAAAACAAGTCATATTAAAAACTGAGCAAAAAAGAAGCAGCATAAAATATATTATTTTTACAGTGCAGTGGATGTATTGCTCAGCTTTGCATTCAGTTCATCTGATGCTCTGATTGCTTAAATTAAAAATGCTGCCATCAATTTCTATTTATTTGCCTCATCTGCTCCATTCTGCCTACCAGTCTTCTTACAGATTCAAGACCCATTCAAAGCATTTCTCCTACATTCAGATTAACTGCATATGTTCTCTTTGTTGAATAATAAAAGCAGCTTGCAGACATGCTCGTGCAGGCACACACATGCAGCCAAAAGTCAGCCTGCCCCAGAGTGAGATCTTAATCACACTATTGTTAGGCACATGGTTGGAAGAGGAAACTCTGCTGTAAACACCTGCTTTGCAAAGATTGAAATTAACCTTACAAGAACACCTCTTGTAGAAACAGCTTGCAGGATTCGAATAACCTGAAAGACTAAGCCAAGACATACAAGCATATGCCATCTCCTTCCTTCTAAATCACCACATCATTTGGGGTTTGTGCATGTCTCCTCAACAGCCAATTTAATAAATATTTTGTACTAGCCAGTTTTCTAACCTGTATCCTAGAATCAAGTTTCTAAGTAGGCAATGAGACAAATTTCAGAGGTGGTTATTACCCACATCTTTGAAGCTGTTTAGGTCTCGGGACATGCAAGGCTGAGGGAGAGGTGAGATTCCACACATAGTATTCCAATTATGGGCAGCCACTTTTTGCCTCCCTCAAATACCTAAGACACCACCACCATGTATAATTACAAAAACACACAGGGTGATAAAAGCCTAGATAATGGGACTACTTCCTTTTAAATTGTGTTTTGCTTGAATTCTGTCCCCCCAGTGCAATCCCTACCATGGATCTCAACACCACAAATATGCTTGGCTTGTAGACCCAGGAACAGTTACTTCTTTGGGTGCCTCCAAAGACTACATTAAAAATGTAACAGTCAAATGCTAGCAAGCAATGAAAACATTATCCTCCTCCTCCTCACTACAGTCCTACTGAGGAGCAGTGCTGGGAAGACCTCATTCCTGGGGGGACTTCACACTGGAAAAGGGAAGCAAGCTTAACACCTATAGCTTATATTTTTCTAGCCTCTTCCTCATCAAAGAACAAACAGTCCGGGGAACATGAAGAGAGTTGAAACTCATGCTTTCTATACTAAAAAAAGAAATTATCATATGATCCTAATTTACATGTTTTCTTCAACAGCAAAAGTTCTTGGTTACTGTTTGTATAAATAGTAAACTTACCTGTCATTCCTTAAAATAGTCATGGAGAGCCACATTCACATTCTGAATAAGGCATTTGGGTATTTAACTAGGGAACTCTCACTAGAGAAAGTTATTTATGGGGATCTATAATTACATTTTATTTGTCTAACATACCACACTCAAAAACACCTCTATTACTTTAATGCCTATTTAAATGGTCAAACTAGTTTTAATCAAACTTGAAAGAGTCCTTAGAATATTAATTGTGGTATGCTATAAGAAATAGCTTTGAAATCTAGGATCTACCAGTTTTGCTTTGAAAATGGATTCTTCAAGTCATTGCTAAATTCTTCCTCATTTCTGTTTTCCATCTCATGGTGCTGCTTGATGAAAAAAGCAATGGCTGTAAAAAAACATTCTTAAACCCTGGCTGTAAGAAAGCATCATATGCCTGGGAACAGAACCTTTAACAGACCTAGGATAGGTCATGGCAATCCTTAGACTATGTCATTTCCTTCTTCTGCTTGCATGACACCCTCACCACAAGGAATGGAACCCCATTAACAAATAAACCAAATCCAGTTCTCAGTTTTGTTTTTCATCTTTAAATCTGAGGCACATGGAGTGCAAGACACCATTTCTGACTGCAGCACACGACGCCACAATTGCACCACTGAAACGAGGAAAACAGGGAGCCAAGACCTGCCGCCACAGAATTAATGCAGCACCTGCTGCTGCTGTGCATATCATGGTGTACATGAGAACAAGCTCTTCCTTCCGAAATACACAGCATTTAGTTCATCCAGCAAAACAAAACAAAAAATAGCAATTTAAGTGAAATATTTATTGCTGATTCCTTTATTCCATAACATAACTCTATAAGTGTTTTAAGATTTAGTATCTAGTTAACATATTCTAAGTCTGATTCTCTCTGTTTTAGCTCTGTATTGAGCTGCAGGAATAGCTTTTCTCTCTTTTTCCTCAAAAGGAAATGATTGCACATCCTCTTGATGCTCCTGGATGTACCACATTTTTGGGTTTAGACACCAGGAGATTGGCTGATTTTAAAAGAACACTGACAGCTCTTTTCTCCCAAAAAACATGCATCTACTTCAGTCACTGATGATGTGCCCACCTTCCTGATAACCTCAGTCCTGAACACAGCAACAGCATTCCTCAAAAATTAAGACATATGCAAGAATCACAGGATAAAACCAATTTCATCCTTCAGCTAAAACAAAATTTCTAATGACAGTTAAATTAGTAATTGAAACATTATTCCAAAAATACCTGTACGTCTAACGTGGCATTAGAAAGCTGAGCATGCTTACGTCTTTAGGATAATGTTACACATCATGCTTCTGTTGGAATTTAACCTCCTGTAAGCAACCAGCACAAAGCCTACTCACCACCTCAGCAGCACTTACAGGGTATTTTACACCAACTCCCTGAAGAGCTGCTGCATTTCTTCTTGGAATAAAAACTTCTAACTTTCAGTCCTGTGTACAAAGTTTCATTTTAAACAAAAAACTTTGTACTGAAGTCAACATATTCAAGTCAAGTCAAGCCTTGTGTAACATTAAAACGACCTATAATTAAACCTGTGAGACTTTGGGCTGAATTACAAGTATTTCTCATGTTGCTAAGAAAAATTCTTCCTCGTGATCACAGTATCAGTGTCAGCAGCTTATCAGCTCTCAGCTTCTCACAGCTCTGTTGCAATAACATCTTCTAGTAAAGACGTACTCAAAAGAAATCAGGAAAATGGAAGATGGAATGCTCAACACCTTGGAAAACTTTCTATATTTCTGTCCCTGAGCAGTCATTTGTGCCATATACATTTTCTACCAGACTGCAGCTTTGTCTATTATATTTTTGCACTTCAGTCTCTTTCACTTCCTGGTTCTCACACTAGCACAATATGCAGGGTTTTTTTAAACCAGCATACATTAAGACAAAAGAAAATCTCATATTTCAGACTTTCTTTTTGATCTCATTTAGAATGCATGTTTAATACTGCATTTTGACTTTGTTCATACCCCAACCCCCCTCTTTTTTTAAACAAAATATTACATTCAAGCTGATTTACTAGTTTCAGCAGTCTAGTCACTGGGGGAAGTTTATCAAAATGACATGTAAAGGGGACTCAAAAACCACTGAAAGAAAAGAGCATTAACCAGCTAATTTTCACTTGTGTCTCATCTCTCTCCATCTTTTCGACCACTACTCCTTTGCACTCCTTTAATGACTGTTAAAAATACCAAGACATCTTAAGCAATCTTTAATTAAGATTTGCAATATTCTCCAAAACCTAAGAAATGAGAGCTGTATTTCCTGACACACATGGAGAACCATAGGTCTGCATCCACAAGCACCGTCAGTGGAGCCTTTTACACTCCTTCAGTGCCACATGATGCTAATAAGGTAAAGCATATTCTGTGTGCCAGAGGGCTGAAACAACCACCGTTTGCTTTTTGATTTCAGTGGTGCAAGACGACAGTGGGAACTGCAGAACAAAACCAACATCTGTTAGAGAGTTTCATCTCCTGATCCAACAGGACAAAGGCCAGCTTTAAAAAATTCACTTTAAAAACATAAAGTGTTTCTAATCATCCCAAAGTAAGAGCCGTGGCAGGCAGTAAGCTGTACCATGTCACGTTTTAAGCTATTAGACGTCAGCTTGGATTCAAGACTTCCAGAATTGGACTGATTGCCAGAATTTCTTTCTGAAACCTTCACTGACTGTACTTTCTCTTTTCTTTTTGCTTGTTTTGGTTCGGGTTATATTGGGATGTCTGAACAGCTCTGCTAGAGGGAAGGTTACGTAACACCAGAGGCAAACAAGTCCATTTGGCAAGATATGAAGTGAGCAGCTAGTGCAATCCATGAATTGCACTGAGATTTATGTTCAAACCAGGAAAGGCAGAAATCCAATCTAATAATTACTCAGCCAGAACCATTCCAAGCTAGCAACTACTCAAAAAGAAAAACATCATTGCAGCAGCGATGAAAACTAGAAATCAGGAAAGATGATCAGATGCATATCTTCTCTTGATAAAATAGCTTGGTTTACATTTCCATTTAAGTATCAATAGAAAATCTGTCCATAAGAACTATCAAATTTAAACTCACTAAATGAAAGAAAAAATAACTTTTCAGGGAGGGCTGTGGAGTTGGATGCTCTTTTCCACCCCCTCACCTGAGCATTAAGTTGCATTTTATGAAAATGAATT
This sequence comes from Euphonia xanthogaster, assembly GCA_034509185.1. Classification (NCBI taxonomy): domain Eukaryota; kingdom Metazoa; phylum Chordata; class Aves; order Passeriformes; family Fringillidae; genus Euphonia; species Euphonia xanthogaster. The sequence goes on from JAYDZK010000113.1 coordinate 77,100,776, forward strand.
TAGTTATGCCTAATATGGCCACAATTCACTTTTAGCAGTTCGAAATCCATACCAATTGTCTTTGATGATATAGCTCTTAGATGCACCCCCATCAAGGCTCTATGTAGGCCGCTTTGCAGTTTGGGTCACCTCATACCATATACCAGAAAAAAACTTACTTTTCAATGCCCATATGCTGTTTATAGAGATTCTTACAGTCATTCCTTCAGTTTAAGATTTCAGCCCATGGCTATGGGAAAAATTATTTATTCTAACCAAAGAAGGTAAGCAGAAAACAATATAAAGTGTGACCGAGCTATTTCAGGATTTAAATGAGAGAATTCTATCAAAGCAATGGAGACTGCAGAAATATGGAAAATTGGTTTTCATGTTTCAAGACAGAGCCATAAATAAAAAACAAAATACCACTAGAAAGGTTCTGCTTGCTGTTTCAGCACTAATATATTTTATGTTTCAAACCAGCACTGCAGCTCCATTTCTCTGTCCCCCATAATAGCAGATACATGGAACCCATCTGTGTCCCAGGAAGCCCATGGTGCAGGAGTAAGAGGATATAAATTCATGTTAATTCCATTAACAGAACACAGCTGCTACAACTCCCAACAGTAACTGGCTTTTCCAGAGGCTTTTTATAATCTGTTCTGGCTGGTGAGGTAGCAGTGGTCAGACTGGCCAACACTTCAATTTGGGGATTTTTCCCTTTCTGCTCTAGCAGGTCAACTGGTGGGACAGGGCCCCTGCATTCCCCTGTGAGATGTCATCAAGAAATGTGAACTGAGTTAATGCCTCTGCCCTGCTGCCTCGGCTCTGGCTCCCAGAGTTTGGCAATTCATTTTCTTGGACACTGGGGAGAGGGAGCTGCACTTCATAAACTTCAAGATGTTGGCTGTTAGGAGCCAGGAGGCATATAGCTCTGCAGAAATCATGTTCACAGTTCTGCTCACTGCAGTTTTCTGGGTAATCCCCCCCATATGCACAAGCTGAGCACTAAATTCACACATCCCAAACAAGGGGGCTGGCTTGAAATATGATTCAAGCACATTAAAGTCTCTTATCCATTTTTGGAAATATTACTTTCAAAGGTCTCATGCTATCTCAAAAAATGCCAAGTGAGCCAGTTTTAAGAAATACGTCACAAGAAACACCTAACTATTTTTAGAATATTTACAACCCCAAATGTATTCATTTTAGTCTCTTACCTACCTCTATCTCTTACTTTCGGTATTTCTTTTATTTTTAATCACAGGTAACTGGTAAGCAATACCATAAGTAAGTATTCTATGATTTACACATAAACCAAAAAAAAAAAAAAGAAAAATCTTTTTTTTTTGACAGAAAAGAAAAATCTTTTTTTTTTTCAGCAATTCTTCACTATAAGTGGACAAATATTCTATTTAAGTATTTACTAGCTTTTGCAACGTGGTGATTAAAAAGAAGTTTCCTTTTCAAATTCTCAAATTCTACTCTGTGTGAATATATGAGTCTAAAACGTTTAGATGCTTTTATGTTGCTTGCCAATGACTTCAAACTGCTCGTCAAAAACTTCTCCTCACAGAATCTGACATCAGCCACTTCATTCCAAAACAGAAATCAGATACAGGAGGAATTATTCTCCTTACTCAGGACAAGTTTTGCAAATAATGGAAAACTACAACTGCCCCATCACATTTTCCCTAAAATCACAATATGCTCATTTACAGCAGGAGGCATCTGATTCTCAGAAGGTGAAATAGCCATCGTAGAGCATGGGACAATATTCTTTGGTTTAAGCCTCTGGGACCTGTCATGGTACAAAAGTGTACCATGATAAAAATGACCGAGGAGATCTTTCCTTAAAGCAAACATACATCACTGCACTAAAACTGTAACACATCACAAAGTTATAAGATTACCTCTTTCCCTCTTTCTGTTTTCAGGGATCCACAGCAGGCTGGGGTCGGAGGAGACAAGAACTCAAAATCTACTCAATCTTTCCCAGTTGCTCTTTCATGGAAGGCCATCTAATTTGCAGCCCAACTTTCCCATTTGCAAAATGGTATAATATCAGTTTTCACCTTCAGAAAAGCACTGCCTGATGCCAATAGGTGCTGTAAGGGCTTGGAGATATTCCTCCTTGCTGTAAAAAGCAAGCCCATCCCATATGACTCCCTAACCCCATTTCTCTGTTAGTGAAGGCTGTTTTTCTGCATATTGGCACTGTACTGAATTGCTCTCTTTGAAGCCTCCCACTGTACACCACATATGAGAACAGCATAACAAGCAAGTCACTCACGGTGATTTTACAATTCTATGTCAATTCTGCAGTTGTAAAGCATCTCTGACCAATTTCAGGTATTGTTGAAAAATCCTTCTGGAACCAAGCTCCTTCACATTTATGCCTCTAGGCTGAGAACATCTGTACATGGACATTTTGATTTATAGTTCCAAATATGCACATTTTGCTCAGTTACGGTTGACTTGCTGAGAAGGATTTTTTCTCAAGCTAAGAAAGCTCAGGTGTATCCAGCTGGATGAAGATGGAGCTACTGCTTGGCAGCCATCTTAGTGCTTTATTGAAGACAGATGTAAGAAAACAAAGCCATTTTTTTTTAAACAGAAAATTTTGAATCTTTGAAAAACAACCATAAGCCCTTTTTAATCTGCTTTCATTATGTTTCTGGGCATTGGACACATTCTGGTCACTGCTATATTTATTTTATGTTTTATCAAGTAGATGCATGTCTCTGTTAAAATGACATCCCTTTTCTGAGTGATTATTCAAATTTGAACAGATACAAGAGGAAGTTCTAAATTGGTTCACTAACTTTCCAAGACCTTTTTTAAGATTACACAAGTTTGAAAATTCTGAGTTATATTTGTCACATTCTGCAGAAGCTTCCTTTCCTACCCACAGATCTGAGCTGTAGCTATTACATTATTAGAGTCATAGAAAGTAATGAAAATCGGAAGTGTCTTCCTTTAAAGTGTGATTACGCATCAAGTAGACACAGCAACATGGCACTGCTGGAGACGATATTCAACAGAGCAGGATATGAAAGGATCATCTGAAAGAAATGGCAGAAATTAGGGATTTGAAGGGTGGAAAATTTAGCTACATTCCCCTCTATCACAGCACTCAAACTAGCTTCTGTTCTGGAATTTCAGAAGTCTTGGTAAGTAAATCAAGACCAGCAGTACAAATTTGACCAGGTCAGTATCAAGGGAATGAAGAACAGCCCAGTGGCTCTCAGTTCTTAGCACCTGCAGCAAGGGACAGACAGCTACAAAGGTCTGCAAGTGGGGCTCAGAGTCACAGACTGAATTTGTGAACTGCTAACTTTGTACATTTTGATTTGTTTTTTTTTCATTATGACTAGATTATGTGGCACTGAGGGACATGGTTTAGTGCTGAACTTTGCAGTGCTGGGTTAAGGGCTGGACTCAATGATCCTAGAGGTCTTTTCCAGCCTAAAAGTTTCTATGTTTCTATAGGTTATGTCAGAACATTTACATTACATAACCACAAGTCTTTTGAAAACACACTTTCCATGTCAAAGGTTCAAAAGTTACAAAGGAAGAAAGAAAAAATTAGGACGGTTTTTTTTTCCTTTAAAAGAAAACTACTTTCATTACCATATTTTTCACAGACGAGTCAGGAAAATATTCATGTATGCCAAAAAACATTAGAGATTCTAGCCTAAGAAAGAAGAGAGCTTAAAGTAAATAAATAATATGAGATCCTAACCAAATGACATTCAACTTCAAATTTACTCAGTTTCTATGAACTCTTGTATTTGTAAGCTGACAGCTCATGATTTTATCATAAACTCAAAGCATTTGGATTTTTTTTAAAGCATCAGCTCTAGTATTGATTACAAAAATAATCTAGATTTCACTTGTAAACTTGGATTAAGCAAGAAAAGTCTTGAAAGAGTCCTACACCATAAGACAATTTTTGTCTCATGATTTCTTACAGCATCATTCATTTTAAATGTTTATGCCTGGGAATACTGCACGCTTGCAAGAAAGGTATGTGAAACATCCATTTTAAAAATGGATGTTAATTTATTTCAAGCATTCATACTTGTTAAGCTGGTATTCAGATAAGTTCAAGAAACATAGGAGTCCTTTAAATTTATTTTTAAATTTGTGTGAGTGCTCTTAGCATGCTTTGTTCTGGCAAGTTTACTGTACATACTCAGAAGCCAAGATATGCAGCACCATTTGAAATAAACCTAATAACCGGTATAACAAGGCTATAGAGAAGACAGAAGAATTGTAAATGGAAAGTAGAGAACTGAGTCCCTGGTAACTAGACTACAGAGATGGGAGTCTGTCAAAGTCAGCACAGGTAGAGAAAGAAAAGATCTCTGGCATTTTTCCATTCCAAACCTACACATAAAATACAAAATTGCCCTAAAAATATTAAATTAACCTTATAAAATTGAGAACAGTTTTGTCATCTACAAGTTTTGTTCACTACATATAGTGAATCCCTGTAAGACAATCTATGCCATTAACTCTCCAGCTACTGAACGTTCTGATATAAATTTCTTTGCTCACTTGCACATTACTGATATTTTTATTTTTGGTGCTCTTGAGAGGTTTTCCAGATGGAATACTAAACAAAAATTTGATTTTATTTATTTTATTTATAGACTTCAATTAATCTACAAATGAAAACATGGAAATTCTACCTGCCTGCCTATCAGGCCATTTCAACTGTTTTTCCTGGATATTTTTGAACATATTTTTCTGTATCTCATTCTTATTTTTAGAAACTGGCAAATAACTATTTGCTATTAGAAAAGATTAAAAGAGCAGTTCTAAACTTGTTCAGAGTAATGTGGCAATTCAGATATAAATCAGTGTGCAATTTCAGTATTGCTGGAGAGATGGGGCTTCCTCACATTTTTTTAAGTTACAGATTTTATTTGCATGAGTTACATTTCCAAAATTCAGTTGAGGGGTCTCGAGAGCTTTTCCTTCTGATCTCTTCCTCAAAGATAACTATAGATAGTGCAAAGCAAGAGCTTAGTCTTTACAAAATGCAATCATAATTAAGAATAATTTTACAGTTTGACTCAACTACAAAAATAATGCTTAGAAATGCTAAACAAAAGTAATCTGCAATGAATGTCTGTAATTCAGTACTCAAATAAGTATTTAAAAACTAAGTTTTATATTTAGGAATGTGAAATTTAACTGGGATCTTTGATCACATCTACAGCATATACTAGTACAATTCTTTCAGTAATAAAAACAATTAAGAGATAGAAAGACTCCAGCGCTGTCTACTTGTTCTATGAATGAAGTCAGAACCTGGAGCAAAGAATACTTAACCAGAGGCTCTGAAGCCAGTTGGCTTTGTTGAACCTAAAATTCAACATTTTTTTAAAAAAATCAAGTGTTCCGTATGCAGCCCAACTGTGTGACATCTACAGTTACTCAAATGCAGGGCTCAGTTGCCAGAAACATGCTCATACTAGCAAGCAGCAGCTGGAAAACATTAGTCTCAATGGCAAACCTGGGTGAATATCAGTATCTGCAAGCTAATAGCCAGAGAAAAGAAATATTGCAGCTATACATGACCACCTGCCTATACAGATTGAAAGCAATTAAGTCTCTTCTCAACTGAGCATCACTCGCCTCAGAACAGTGTAATGACTTTTTAACAGTGTTTAGAAATTTAGTGGAAGCAAATTTTTTACATGTGCAAGATACACCACCATTTCTCCACTGTAAATTGCTGAGATTTTCAGCCTCCCCTTGACTAGCACCTCAGCATGATGCTGAGAAGCAGAATGCACCACCGAGCCTATGAAAGCTCAGCATATGGAATTAAGCATGTGGAAGAAAATACTCAATGCTCAGCTGCAAAAACATTCAACAATTAATTAAATATTTAACTACAGAAGGATGAAATTAAAAGCCTGAGTTTCCATTAGCCCTCTGTAACTCTACCTTGGACTTATGTCTAAGAAAATATAAAGGTCTGTCATCCCTCATGTGACATGAGCAACCACTTTACAGCTCTGTTAATAAGTAGATAGGAGAAGAGAGCAACAGGAGAAGGACTTTGTGCATGAACCCATTTTTTGTATTAAAAAAGAGAGACATTAGAGCACGACTGCAATTAAAGTTGCCAGGAAACAAAGTCTGGAGTTTTTAAAGAGGTAATAATATCTGAGAAAAGAGTGGGGTTTTTTTCCCCTTCCCTTGGTACTAGAAAGGAAGTAGAGGGAAAAAAAAAAAAACAAACAAAAGAGGAAATGTTAAACATTACCACTTTCCATCCCCATTCAGATGTGGGGACATCATTGAGCTGGTCAGTCTGCTTATTTTGAATCACACTTATTTTGAATCAATGGTTACCCACAGAATATAGGAATGCATCACTGAAATGTTTATTTTCCTTTTAACACCTCATATTGAAACCTTGCAGCTCTGAAAGGGTACATGGTCCACTGCTGATCTTCCTAAGGTTTGAGAGACCACCAGCACTCTAGAGCTCTGTGCAGATTTCTAAGAACTATGGGATGAATAAACAATCACAGCCTGAAACAACGATGTCTACATAAAGACACTTCCATAGAATTATTGTATGAACACCTCCAAGCCATACTTGTTCTTCTTGGAGCATGATATTGCTGGGAGGTTTCTGTAGCACTAAGGAGACACATCTCTTTCAGATATTAGCATAAATTTGGTAGTATAGGTTCATAGAGGTTAATTTTCCTGTTCACCTAAATCCAAATTTTCAACTCTACTTTAAATGCAAAAAGAAAATAAAATATACTATCCTACCACACATTTCCCCCTGAGAAGAGACACAGGACTTTGCATCTCATCTGGATTTGGTATCATGAGGTCACACTGCATAGGAGACCTAGAAGCCTGAACAACCTCTACTTAGCTAATGCATTCCATGGAAATGGGATATGACATTTGTTAAGTAGTTCTTTCATTCCGGGCTATGTTTTAACTCTGTTCTACAGCAGTGTTTTAGATATAAAAATTATTAAGGCATTAGGGCAGTAATCTGGACATTACAAGTATAGTTACCAAGGAAAGCTCTTATGTAGAATCTGCAAGTTAAAGGTACAGAGGAAAGTTAAACCACAGATTTAAACTAAGACTACTAGCCAGAACATAAAGTACTGAAGCATGAGTTATGATTGTAATTCAGAAAACCAAGTTAGTCGATGATATTGTCCATACTGAGCATGGTCTAATAGGAAATGTTAAACAAACAATGCCAGGAGAAGGTTACTAAACTGGTCCTTATGCTTTTCTGATAATTCAAATGTTGTGTAAGTATTTGACAAATGGCAGACATCTCTGCAGCCCCCAGGATTAACAGTCATTTTAGGAAGCCACTGATTATTTTTGAGGTCAATCTGTAAATGTTAAAGAGTGAAACTGCTTTTACATCCAACAGTTTGCAAAAGAAGGAGAAAGGACAAAAGGGTGACCTTTTCCCTCAGAACATTTCTGAAGGATGTGTTTTAGCTTTTAAGTGGATATTGGAAAATGGCAGGTAACCTCCCTCTCACTGTCTTTCCTCTGTTTTTCTACCATGTTCCTTACTGCAGAAATATCCAGCAAATTATTCTAGCATGCAAGGTAGTGTGACCACCACACAGAGAAGGCAAGATGTCTTCTTTTCTAACCAAAAACCCAAACCAGCTTGTTTACAGGGTCAGTATGGTTCATATCATACTCTATTGCTATAACAGAGCATCTCAGCCTCAAGCTCTCCTGTGCATGTTCAGCAGAGGATATGCCCCATTTTCCTTTTCTTGATACCATTTATCATCTTCCTGCTTCCTCTGCATTGGTATGTAGCAAAAGATTTCATGAAAACCTGGAATTGCCAGAAGTAAACTCACACTTTCACTCCAGGAGGGAGGGGAGGAGAGGGACAAAAGAGAGACTAAAATACTGGACAAAAGGATATATAAGAAATCTATCCTTCACATGTTCAAAAACAGCAAGAATATGCTAACCCAAGATGAGCTTTCATCCGTTTTTCCATGGGATCTTTGCAAACAAAAAGTTCTCCACACCCATAAGTGGAAGTTAGATACACTAGCTGTTGTACACAGGTGTAAGATGATGCCCTGGACTAGATGAGAAAGGTACAGCATTAGCTAAACACCAAAACAAACCAGCAAACCAGCAAAGAACAAAAGCTCTCTCAGACCAGTTGCAGCAACTCTGGCAATAGAGCTCGGTGTGTGTTTGGGTGCAAGGCTGGCTTGCCCGAGTGCCTGGTGTCACCAGGGGAGTGGCACAGTTCAAATGCACAAAGCTAAGCCCAGCAAGGCATCAAGTGAAATCTACACAAAGTGTACAGAGAAAAGTGCTCTACATAACCCATTCTTGGTAAACGGCTGTTCAGTGCACGTGGGTTGGGATGTAGGGCTGACCCAGGAACCTGAGCAATCTACATTTGCCATAACGTTCAGCAGAAAAGGAGCATGACATTGTTAAATGGTTTGATAAATCCTCACTTCCAGTTTAATCTAGAGCAGATAGAAAATAGTACAGTTACTTAGCAACGTATTTTTAAATTTTTTTAAGAGATAGATGAAATTAGAGGCAGTAATCTACGTCTCTAAAACTACTTTTATAATTGTTCATATTGCTATAGTTGCATAAACTTCATTTATATGCTAGAAATTATTTCTGTGCATGTTTTCTGTGGCAAGCAGGGATAATAAGTAGCAGTCTTCTCTTCTTTTCTATCACCTTATGCTGTATGTCACATTTTGGTCTGTACAGTACCTTCCGTAATTTACCCTCTCCTTTTACTTACAGTGCCCCTTCACTTTTATAAAGCACAGCTGTCAAGATCTTCAGTAACAAAGAAATTCCCAAACTCTCTCACTCTCAAGCATCTTCCTGTCTACTACACTGCTTACACCGTCAGAGTAGTATTCTGTGGAACAAGGGTGCCTTAAGAGTATAGCTGCCATTATCTATTGACACAGGACACTTTAAAATAAGAATGTAGTAAGAGACAGAGTTCAAGAATTGTGCACCCAGTCCAGCTGGAGAACATACAAACATCTTACAACTGTCTCATTAAATGAGTTCAGGGAAAGGGCATTGCTAAAAATGAAGAACAAATGTCTTGATTTACAGATCTACAGAGCATTTGCTGCAGTACATTAAACAGCAACAGAAGTTGTTTTTAATTCAGCCTCTTTCTCTGAGAAGCACATAACGACACCACATCACTGCTGCTAAGGAAGAGCCCAGAAACCACATGTACAGTGTAAGTCATCTGTGCTACCTTTTGTTTAAAGCCCATACCAGTAAAATGTGATGATGGCAGAATGGTTATGTACAAAATATTGCTGCAGTTACTAAAATCAGGACCTTCGACCCTTGCCCTCCCTTCCTGACCACTGCCTGTCCAGCAGCCAGGAGATGCTCTCAATGACCACCAAGTTGCTCAATGCACTGTATGTCACCAATTTAAGGGACTCAAATTGATGCATATAAGCAATAGGATAGAAGATCAGAGATTGCACATTCCTATTTTCACATAGGGATATACAAATCAGAATACTGATTTACCATTTACCAGCAATAACCAGCTGGTCCACAGCAATCATACTGGTTGCTGAATAGAGGCACTTTGTTGTCTGCAGTGTGCACATACCTCTGTGAAAGAGCTCTGTGTTAGGGCAACTGCTCCTGAACTGCTACTCCACTCCTCCCAAAGATGCCTAAGCAACTTCCCACACATGTTTTATTTCTCTGTTACTGCAAAAGGCCGTGCAGCACAGGGCACATAGCCCAGATCCCATCCCTTGGATGGATGTGAAGCATTGTCAAATGCATCTGCCATGGTGAAACCAAGTCAATATGTTCATGGCTAATTTAAACGTGAGCTGCTTGGATTTGGGATTTTGGCAGAGGCGCAGCAGCTCATTTCTTTTAGGCACAGCATTAGTTAAATTTCTGCAGCTAAGCAGACACTCAGAAAAAGACTCACAGGATTATAAGGATCATGTATCCATGGTGATTTTAATAAGAAATCTTACTTGCAGTAGAATAGATAGAAGCAAGAAACAGAATCAGGCTTCACGGATGATTTATTTTAGTTCATCTCCTAGGAAGTAGAATGTTACTGGTTTGACTTGAAGCCAAAAATTGTAAGCCTGGATCAAGTTCCTGAGGTTCAAACTCAACTATATTCTGCTCTCAAAAACCAGGACACCATGGCTGTCTTTATCTTGAATATACCAGTTCTCTTTAATAAATTGCTTATAATGTACTAAGCCAAGTTTTGACAGAGTCATCCTGCGAACATTAATTTCATCAACATAAGTATCTTACTTTAACTGCCCTGTTTCTTTTTCCTGTAGATTTCTGACAGAGAAATATTTATGGTTCCTTCTGTTCCTTCCCAAGGCCACCAACATTTAAGAGTGCTCAGGTAAAGTAGCCTAATATAGATATACCTAACATTCTTCAGCCAGGAAAGAGCAAGAGTTTGGCTGGATATGTCAGGATGTTGTGTAGGGAAAAAAAGCACTAAACAGTTACAACTTTCATTTGTATTTATATTTAAATTACAGTATTGTAACTCCTTGCAGCTGATTGCAACATTTTCTGAAACAAGTTCATTGTTACTGGTTATTTTGACAAGCTTGTCTATCGAGCATTTTTACAATGCTCACTACCACCATATTCCCGAAGATCCAGAACATTTGGACTTGCAATACCCATGGGATTCTGTGACCAAACTGTCCAACTGAGCAGCAAAGCTATTTGTGATGCTATTCTATGCCCATTTGGCTTCCCCTGTTGTCTACAGCTATATTTTACTCAGTGTCCTTGCTTAGTCAAAAAGTAAAATTTGATAGAAAGTCTTGTAAGAATACAGAGAAAAGAGACCTGTTTGCACTGAGACTGACTCTGTAGGGGGGAGATGCCATGGTTAGAATTTTAGGCTTGAATGAGCTAAGACTGGAATAGAAATTATGTTAAGACTTCTGAGAAAAGGACTCTGACAAATGGCAAACCAGCAATGAAATGTTTGCATTCCTTTTACAAGGTGCAATAGCTCTGTTCCCATAGCTACTGTATGCTGAGATGGATGATGTAGCTACAGCAAGAGAGCCAACATCCATGTTCAGTGTAAAATTCCTAAGTCATTACTGAATCCTTCTTTTACCTCCCTGCAAACTTCTAAAAGAGGAAAAAATAGGATTATCTTATTCTTTGAATGAATTAAAACTTCGCTAAAAATATTAGAATTAAAAGATCCACAGCAGACAGCTGGTGCTAGAACATGCCTCCCCAACACAAATTGCCTCAGCCCATGATTCCCCTCTCCACACTGACTGAAGTCCATTGCTTTTTTGCTAAAAGAGAGCTGTCTCTGCCTTCCTCAATGGGTGATGTTTGGCAATCTGCAGCTCCTCCAGGTCCCACAATATTTGAATGCAACACACAGTCACTTATAAGCCAATCCTTCCACTGGGTATATTTGGTTGTTTCTTATCTCCCACCACCCACTACGATTTTGAAGGTTAACTTCCACTCAGAAATTCTGCACTTTTTCACAGCAATTATTTGCTTCCACTTAACAGTGCTAGTTCCTGACATAAAAAGGGAAATATTACATCAAGTACAGAAGGTGTTGTTTAAAGCACAGACTTTTAATTTTCAGCATGTTTTTTGCCATGTGATTGCCAACTGGATAACGTTTGGCAAGCCAAGGGCATATTTTTTTATATGTATGTACAACTAAACAGAAAATAGTTTAAATTTTAACCCAGTATAATGATTTCTGCTTTAATACTCCAATTCAAGCCTCAACAAAAACAAGGAGTCTCTTCTAGGGGGATTTAAATTGGGTCCTTAAGAGGAATAGATGGCACAAGCCTTGATTTCCTAAGGATCCCGTACAAAACTATGCCTTATCATTGCAAAATGCCAATGTGAAAATACCAGCAAAAGCCAGCACCCTGAGCTCTACCTAATTTTGCTTCAATGTTCTATTTAAAACTGGGGTTTTTTCTAAGCTACATAATCTTAGTCAAGTGGTCAGTCTTTGCTAGAACTCTAAAAGGATTAAGCAACACTTAAACCCTGATTTAGCATAAATTAATCTGTAACTCTTGATTAGAAGAGCACTAAAGCAGTTTTATGTTAGTCAACCTTAGAATATTCTCAATTAGAAAAAAAGAAATCCTCACTGTTTAGAAATAATCTCACAAGAGTCCATAAGGCAGCAGACTCTCAGTGTAAATATTTAAACTTTTAATAACAAGATGTATACGCAAGCTCATAAATCCATGTGTGGCATAACTACCCAACATCGACACTGACGTTGCTAATTTTGGTTCGTGTGGACAGAAGGAAGGCTCAAGTAAATACTGCAGAGCATTTTTTCCCATACCCTGTCTTTCTGTCAGGTCAGAATTGCGAAGCCTTTCAGAGACATACAGTTAATGTCAGGAAAAGTTTTTTTCTGTCTGAAAAGGTACAGCACAGGTAGCACGTATGCAAAGTTATCCCTTCAGCAAATGTTTTTAGTCAACAGTTTTCCATTAAAAAAAAAAAAAAAAAGTGAAAAAATGATACAAACACAGCCCAAGTTTCAGTATTTTCGGGGCAGAAGATGGCCACACAGGTTCTGAGAAATGACCATTTTGTAGATGAGGCTGGTGTGCTTTTTCCCTCCTCCCCAGCATTACAACACATCTTTCCCACAGCCCGGGGCACAGCTTCTGAAAGAGGAAAGTTTCATAACAGGCGCCGGCATACCGCACACCAGCCTGGGATGGCAGAAATGCTGCAGGAAGTGAAACTACCCTAAGTTCACAAGTTTTCTAATGTACAGCTGGATATAGATACCATCTAGCTGGAAGGAAAGAAAAAAATGTAGAGTTGATTGGGTTCATGCAATGCAGTGAGAGACAAAAACTCAGAGCAAAGAGTTTATGGGGTTTTCAGTCACTTCACAGGTAGCCAAACTGGTTGATATTCCACGTGTATTATGTTTTGTGAAGAGAATTTACAAATAATATCACCCTTTTTTTTTCTTTTTGTTGACAAACTGTATGAGCTTTGGGCAATCTAACAAAATGAAAACCTTGTAGTCACCAGGTCATCACTAACCCTGGTGTTGTAATACCTTTGAAGTACTGCAAAAAACTCATTTAAACATCTAAGGCTAGCTATCAGGTTGCACTGGCAGAGTTCTCAATATCTACAAATTTAGGATGATTGTAGGCTCTGAACTAATTAACAGCAGAACTGGAGATAGACTGCTCCACACAAGACCTGCATACAAGCAGGCACTCAGGCATGACTGGAATTTCAATCAGAACCAGGAAAGGCTTCCTAAAGCACAGAAGTATTTGCCACCACCCTGAAAGTAACAGTTCTGAGGCCAAAAGGAAGGAGTAGGAGATCATCAACATTTTCTTTCAACACTTAAGATTCTACCTGCATACCACAGTAGTGTGAAACATGTCTGGTACAAGCTTAAACAAGGAGAAAAGAGGATTCAGAGGGCATTCTGTTGCTTTCAGACCTAAATACAAACAGGTTTTCACCTCAATTTTAACATCAGATTCTCAAAGAATCAATGATCTGGATGACCAGGACTTCTTCAAGCTGTGTCTATTCTATGAAACCAACAACTATACATTATAAGGAACAGGGTCTACCACATCTGGATTTGGTTTGCTTTATTGTCTCAAAAAGAATTTGATGCAAAGAATCCCCATATGACAGAAAGCAAGCCACAGTTCCAGAGAAAGCTAAGGTTCCTTACTGCACACTGGCCACTGCAAGAGGATAGACAGGAACTCCAGATGAACATAACCTTTTCAATACAGTGACAAACCTTGTAAAAGTGAAGTGCAAAGCAGCAAAACAATGTGCTGTGGGATTGCCCTGGACATGATAAAAGAAAGAAGTACCACTTCTTTTTGAAGGAGAGATGAAAATAACTGCAATAAATTGGATTTCAATGGCAGAATATCATTCTGGAGACTAACATTAAGAAATAAATTTTAAACTGTAAGTATCCTCAAAAATCAACACTACCAAGATACTAGTTTTGTGCAATATTAAATAAATTTAGAAAAATAAATGCTCCAAATTCAAGAGAACTTAAAGTGGCACTGTCTCAGAGAGGCAGCAGTCCTATTATTAAAAGCAGTTGTGGTATTTATTCCACTGTACGCAATAAAAATGCCCGATCCAGGGCAACATTTCTTCTGTTATTCATGAAATTTATTCCTTAAATTTTACACACTGATTCCTGGCATGATTTGAAGGTGTCCTGCCTTATATGAATTACACATCCTGATGTGTCCAGCATTAAGCAGGACTTTCTCACAGGAGTGCAGTGAACTTTTGTTGCAGCAACAGAGACTCAGCACAATGATCCGAATGAAAAAGAAAGTAGCATCTCACAGACACAGTCAACCCTACGACTTCCATCCAGAATTTATTTTAAGAAATTCAGTAACTTACTCTAATCCACCTGTGGTAGAAGAAAGGTGCTTTACACACAAGAACATCAGAGCCAGAGCATTATTTGATAAATATTTTCACAGCTTCTCAAGCAAGCAACTGTCATCCTCTGATCAGTGTGTCAAAAATGAAGCTTACACAAATGGAAATGAAAATTCAGGTATAAACAGCAGGTGGTCTACACCCATCCAGGAAAACTAGCAAGAGAATTAATCAGTATTCTGGTAAAAAATCTGCAAGCGAGAGAAGTAGTATGGAGGATCATCCCAGAGGCCATCCCCGTAGTTGTGACATAGTTCTAAAAAAATTTGCAATTTTAAGTGATTCAGCCTTCTTGTGTCTTCAATAAAGAAAAGTGAAATTTTAAAAATACAACAGTTATGTGGGAAATATTTAATCAGTATTATTTTAAAGCAATCAGCCATGTTGTCAGTACAAAAAAAGAGCTTTATTCAGACATCTCCATTTTATATATTCTTCTTTTAGTGTGCACCAACAGATTAGAACAGAAAGTCTTTAAAGAGTCAAATGGATGCAAATGGAAGCTGTTTACAGTGAGTGGTCTTAGGTGACTGCAGGAAAACTCATTATTACTCAGTATTGACAGTGGTAGCCATGAGGTGTTCCAGGAATGGAAAGGAAAAAAGAATTAGGAGTTGCTGATATGGATGAAGTCATTCATGTATAAGAATATATTCCAAAAGGCGAGATGCAAAAATGAAAGCTGAAATTGTTCATTAAACATCCTAAGAAATGACACTGGGAAAAGATCATAACTGATCTAGAAGCTATCAAGAGATGGCTGGTCTGATTAACTTTCTATGTTTAATCAGTATTTGCAAGGCAAAAACTAGAGAACTTCATGCAGCAGAGCAGGGCTGAGCAAATTCAGGTCTCCCCACAGGTCTGTGAAACTGTATTATGTAAGTTCTTTCCATTCTACATACCTCAATTATTCACTACTTCCAACATACCAAGCACACAGGATATTTTCTCTGTATCTAAATGACTGTAGTTGCCAACTAAAAGTAATTATTTTCTCCAGCAAAGGAAGTAATCCAGATATAGAGACTTCTGCTTTGAGGTACTCATTTGCACCTCCCACTTGTTGGGGGAGGTTGTGGGGGTGTAAAGTATCACAGAGAATTTCTTAACCCATGAGAGGATTTCAGTTCAGTGCAGCTGAAGACGTGGCTGACGGTCAAGGAACAGAAGGAGCTCCTTGCTCATGGATGTGCTGCACTTGTGCACTCAGTGTGTGCCTCCTGGGCTCCAGCCATTCCTATAGCCCACAATGGAAAAGCTGATCCCATCAAATTTAAGACATGGAAGAGAGGATTTAAAATAAACCAAAAGTAAGGAAGGAACAGTAATTTTTGAGATGCTGCAAATACACAAAAGAATCACTGCCAGCTGGCAGCCTGGTGACCATGCAGCCTGCCAGAATAAACTATCCTGTGCCCTGGCCCAAGGTTTTGGCGAGCTTTGCAATGTCTATTGGAAGTATATTTCCCATGAGCCTTGGCAGCACTAGGCAGTCTCTCACCTAATCTGCATCCAGGCAGGAGTGAACACAGGGAGAGGGGATGAAGGAGAACAGATGAGCACAAAGGGAAGCCCCATGGTCAATCAGGGGTCTGGGACTACCTTGCAGCATGTGGGAGGAAAAGAAGTAAAACTTAGATGGGAACTGACTGCAAGAAAAGCCCTAAGATCCAAAGACATGCAGGATTTGGGAGACAGTTGAGGAAATGGCACAAGAGGGATTCTTAATGGCAGAGATGCCTGTGCCAGTAGTTCACTACAGAGGGTTCAGCACAATAAAGCAATGTATTTGAAAGAAGCTGTTGCTGTGTTAAGGAATAGGACAATTGTGACAAATTGTAAGGGCAATGTCCACAGAGCAGAAACACAGAAGCCCCAGACAGGGGAAAATCACCCTGTTAAGGGACAAGAAGAGATGACGTTCTAGCCTGAGAGCTCCTGGGTCTTAGCTACCAGGTCCAGTCTTACCTACCTTCTTTTGGTTTGGAAACTGGGAGGTGGAGGGTCTCAAGGGGAAAGAAGATAAAAGAGGAAGCAAACTGTTCAAGGTAGCAAGGCAACCCTTGATTCACACAAACAAATTTTGGTCTATGTTCCAGACTCCATTGAGAACAAGAATAAGTGCTTTGCCAGCTTGCTGCCTTGCAAAGATTCACGAGGTCCTGGAAACAGCTAGATTGGGTCTGGTACTGGACAGGAGTTAAAACCATGGAGTTTTGTACAATCAAACTTCTCTCTACCAAGCCTTTCTCATCTGTGTTTTTTCTTTTCCATTATCTGAGCTAGTGAAGAATTGTCCATTATGCTGCTCCAGTCCCAAAGCAGTTGCCTGAGAGAAACAGAGGTGAAATAATCTCCAGTACTGCAAAAAACCCACATATATTGGCAGAGAGCAATGGATTAAATACAAGCACTGGGTTCATCTGTTTTTCCATTCATTCTAGTATTTAATGCTATTAAGGTTATTTTAAATAAAGAAATCTCATGCACTACTGTAGGGGAATATTTTTTGAAATAATTCCAGGATATTTTCACTGTGCTGTTTTTTTAATTTTTTTCACTCTGATGGGAAATCCTCACACACACACATAGACACACAGACACACACAGACACAGACACACACACACACATGTGTGCGTGCCTCAATTTTAAGAAAACATGTCAATTCTTTTATGTCCTCAAGGACCTGGCAAACAGGAAGATTTTTCAAGCAATAAATGGCCAGGCAGCAGCTTTTAGGTTTATGGACACAAAGGCCAGTGACATAAGGCACATACACAACTGCCTGCTACTGAATTTTCCCAGTAGTTCAGTGACTTGATTACATAAATAGTGGGAATAGAGAGCAAACAATTCCCGACACAGCCAATCTATTAATAAAATGAAGTCTTGTTGTGTATGAAAAATCAGGAATTGGCAAAAGATAATCTAGGAACGTTCTGGGGTTAAAAGACAGCACAAACCCAAATTTAAAGTTACTGGCTCGAGTAAAGTTGGCTTTAATCAATTTTCATTATCTACAACTTTTTGAAATATGCTCAGCTTCACTGAACACCTGGTATTTAGGATTCTGGCTAAACAAAGAGGAAAAGCGATAACTTAGAGAACTTGTTTCTAACTCACACTTCTCATCTTTACTTCAAAGAAATCCTCAGATCATTTTCATTACTGTCATATCTGAGTTATGATAAACATGTCCAAAAATGGTCAGCTAACTATCTTCAGTGGGTAATTAGGAATACTGATGAACGTGACTTTCTCCACCAATGGTAGATGTCAAGGCTTCTCATTTAGGGGTTTACGTTCCCTTCTTAAGATACTTGGCAAGAACTGCAACACTACATTGGCAATTTTTGTAAAACCTACAGAACAGAGCAAAATCTTTTATGTAACAATGATGTGTTTCAGAGCACTAGGCCTTTGGTGCAAGGACCGTCCCAGATGATGAATCAAGGCTTCAAAATAACATCTAACCCAGTGACCTAAACATGTCACTGTAACTGAATTCAAATACCTGCTAACCATAGCCAAGTTACAATCCCCAACTCACAATGAAGGGATAAAAAGAAGCAACAAAAAGGTAGGAGTTAAAGCATCTTCTTTAACAGTTACTTGAATACCTTAACCAGATGGTCTGTAATGATTTGTTGCTTAGCCAAGGCAATTCAACAAAAAAGTCAGGGTTTCATTTGTGATCTAGGAAATGGAATTTCAGGTGTCAATATGTAGCAATCTTCAGACATAATAACATGATACACTTTTCCCAGAAGCATGGTAAGGGAATCGTAAATTGCCACCACATTTTGTCAGAGTGAATCCTTGAATAGCATCTGCAAGATACCCTGTGCTGTCTTGAAGTGCTCCACAATTGTTGAGGTAGCAGCTGGTTGAAAAACAAAACATACTCTCATCTTTGCTTTATTCTTGATGTGCATGATATCCTTCTTTAGGCTACTTTTGGTGTTGTTCTTTGCAAAAAATTGGGCTATTTATCTGAAATAAAAATTCTTTGTAGAGTGAAAAAAGGTTTTAATTTTTAACTTTCTTTTAAGATGATGTAAGAAACTTCTGAAGCAGTACAAGTTACATGTACAGTTGAAGTGGAAAACAGAAACATTGTTCCAAGAGAAAGAGGAAACAGCCTCAGAATACTTAATGAATTTTCCATGCATTGCTTCATCTGACCAGTTGCATTACTCACACCATCCAACATGCACTGCACCTTCTCACCTCCCAAAACTGCACGTATTTTAGACAAAAACTAAACTCATGTAAAGTTAAGAAATTTCAAGTCCCTGAAAACAGGTGATTAACGAGTCTTATCAATCACACTCATAGCAGTGCTAAATTTGGAGATCTTGCTCTTAGCTTAAACAGATATTAGTGAGGAATTTGTCTTTGACCTTCAGCATTATTTTTTTTATTTCTCCGCTAGACTACTTCATAGGAGAAATATCTGTACAAAAAAATGTACTTGTTAGCTAGGACAACACACACAAGCCAGTTGTTGAGGCCAACAATACCCCTGAAGCAATGCTTCAGAGCTAGACTGCGGAAATAGCAGAGCAACCCAAATGAACCCAGAATTTCAAGGGAGAGCTCTTTATATCCCTCTAATTGGGTGGACACATCAATCCTTGTTAGAGCACCTCAGCGATTCATTTGTTGTTTACTGAAGCATGTGCTGGAAGAGTCCACTGGCATGCCTTTAAGGGTCACAGAGAAGCCTCTTCCATTGAAATTAAAAATCTAGTTGTCTTTAGCAACTTTTTTAATAAACGGGATTTCCATTTGACCCACATTAAAAGCTTGCTTTGTTGAGATTTAGAAAGAAAGGTTTGTCGTCGCAAAAGAGCAGAGGGAGCTGGTAATATTCAGATTCAATTTTTGCAGTGATTATGTATTACTAGCACTTGAGTTTCAGATCAAAATTCACATAGCTTCTTCCTTGTCTCAAGAAGTTCTACTCAAAAAGTCACCTTTTCTCCTCTCAGAGGCAGTAGCTTTTATATCTACTGGAGTCTCTTTAACAAGCAGCTTTTCAATCAGACATGCTAATGCAGGTGAGGAGCTGGAGTGCTCCAAGGCCTCATCAGGCACAGGCTCGCACAAGACCGCCTGCAGCGCCGAGGCACGCTGCCTGGCTTCAACACCAGCTACACCAGGTGCTGCTGGTCATGTGGCTACCCAAAGCACAGCCTGGGCTAGTTTTCTGTGCTTTTGCAGGGCTGCTTGCATAGTTTCTGAAGATTGCAGAGCCCTGTGCTGCCATGCAGCTCTAGCGTGCACCTTGAGAGAACTCAAAACCACTGGTGCATCACAGAGCTATCCCAGCAGCACCAGCAGTGTAGAAGAGCAAAAAAAGGCAGAAGGAGAAGGAAGCAGGTTTTGATGCAGCAGCATGGTCGTGCAGTTTCCCCAGCAGGACCATTGGGTAAGCTCTCAGGCACCGCTCATCACACCCCAGTGCTGGGAAGCTTCCTCACCAAGAAGCCACGTGGCATCGCTCAGGGGTGGTCAGGTCAGGAAGTTTTGTGAAAACACAACTTCAAGTCAAAAACTGTTTTTTTTCAGTCTGTTCCCCTTGACTGCTTTTAGCATTTATATCAGGGGTGATATGCTAGCCACACACTTGTTATCTGAGCGTACATCTCAGTTTATAGAAGCTTCATTCCTTCACTAAGTGTGAGTTTCATTTACAGAAGCAAATCCACTAGATAACAGGGGTCAGTGTCCTGCTCCCTTTAACAGAGGGAACACTGGTGTGCTTTAACCTGCATTTATGCTGACTATCTGTGCTGAAGGAATGATACTGGACCCATTAACAGTTGCAGGATGGATCCAGTCTCTGTAGTGCCATTCGTATGTTGGAGTGTGCAAATGTAAGGCAGCAGAATCTCCATCATTACTGTTACCTCTCATGTTGCCATTTGGTGATTACTCAGTTTTTTAAGACTGAAGAGGATCTGTTAGATTTTACAAGAATTTCTGAAAAGCTGTGTGTGCAAAAAGAAAAAGTTTTATAATTAAAGATAAAGCTGGTATGACTACCACTGATTTTTTATATGTTGCTTTTATTCAATTCAATTTTATTCAATGCAATTGAGTTCAGTTGCAAAGAATGGAACAAGAACACTTACTCCAGGCAAAGCAATACTGAAACTGGTATTGAAGCATGCAGTTGGAAGGCAGAACTACAGGGCACAGAGAAGTATAACATACTGGTGTCCATGCTAGTGGAAGCAGTAGGGCAAAATGCATGTGAAATTCTATAGAAGGTGGTTAAAATTCTCAGAAGGATTAAATTAGCTCCCTAAGAACTTCCTCATGAACGTGGCTTATGGGGCTGCTGTGAACAGAGCCAACTCCTGCACTTCTAAAGCTACCAAACGCATGATGGACAGACTCCCACTTTTATGGCTGCAATATAAACAAGCAGAAAGCTGTAGAACTGATGGATGGGGCTGGTCCAACTATTCTCCACTTCCAGATAAAATCAGAAAATGCATTTACTTGCAGTTTGTTTCTCAAAAATCCCATCAATAGGCCTTTCTTTTTACTGCATTGCCTCAGGACATGGTAGCAAAGACTTCTCCCAGAGTTTTGGTAGGCAGGAAGTGTCCAATGAGTTACTGCGTGAAAAGACAATATGATTGCTGGGCTCACCTCATAAAACACAGCTTTACACAAGAATAGCACACTTACCTTGCTGTCCTGACAAACTGTCTCATTTTTTGCTAACAGGGCTAACTTCCCCTCCCTTGAGCAAGCAGTACCGTTTTCCTGCCGCCAAATGGCTGACACAGGAGATATAAATACAAAACCCCTGTACAAAATGAAGTGCAGATTTACAGCTGTTTCATAAATACGCTAAGTGAGAAATCATAAATTATGCTGAGCAGCTTTCCACAGGATAAGACATTTCAGAAAAAGCGCTAAGTTCCTGTTTACGATAAAAAGGATTTCTTAAACCAGCACTGGTGTAGCAATTTGTTATGTGCAACATGTTTTGATTGCTGCTTTACTGAACTAG
Organism: Euphonia xanthogaster; assembly: GCA_034509185.1. Taxonomy (NCBI): domain Eukaryota; kingdom Metazoa; phylum Chordata; class Aves; order Passeriformes; family Fringillidae; genus Euphonia; species Euphonia xanthogaster. Next base: position 77,122,348 of record JAYDZK010000113.1, read on the forward strand.
TTCTATCAAGGAGTACAGCCTGTAGTCTGAACGACCTGTTTTGTAGTGGGAATCAAGAATTACAGATGAAACCATCAAGCTAAAATACCCTTTATCTTTTGAAGCAAACTATAAGCGACTCTTATATTAAACAAAAAACTGAAACAAAACCCCTACAACTCCTTTGAAGAGATCATAAATATGTATTAGTAATTAAAATATAGGCCCCTTGATTAAAACTGATGGAAATCCCCCCAAACTCCCTCCAACCAGCATTAAACAAATACTAAAAACTTGAAAGTCTGAAACTAAGTTTCCAGTTCAACATTACAGTTTGATAATAACAACCCACTCACTATTTTAAATATGCAAATCAAAAGACAACATAAAATAAGAATTTAGTGAGCCTTCTGCAAGTCTATTGCAATGCCAAGATCACAATATCCCTTGAACAATCTGGCTCCTGGCCAAGACACCAAAGTGTCGGATGGTCAGAGGCATCCCTTTACTCACCATACCAGTTTACTCACACCTGAGATTTACACATCAATCTTCACTCAGATGTAAACAAAAGGATTGCATGATAAACCATAAGCATTATTGCTTGCTTTAACAGGAAACTACTTTAAAAGACCAAAAAGAAAAAAAAAATAAACCAATCAAAAAGCAAGCTTAATATTTGAGTCAGTCTTCATTTACAAAAATAATAGATGTAAGAGATGGAGATGGTCATTAAAGGTCACAGTCTGAGTTAACTCAGTTCTGATTTCTCATACTGGAACTCCATTGCAAGACATTCAGTGGTCTTTAGGCACATTTAGCCCTTTGTGACTGAAGTAATTCACTTACTATATTTTAAAACAAATGCATTTTATTGGAAGACTTCTCAATTGGGTTTAAAGTACAATTTTTAAATTTCATAATGTGATGTTTCCATATTCTAGTCATAAGATGAATCATCTTACAAATGTGCGTTTAGATGAAAAGCATGCATGGATGAATAACATTAAAAATCTTTACAATATTGGAATGAAGGTGTATTTAGGTGATACAGCTAAGCCAAATTAAATATTCTAATGTCATGTGGGACAGCCACTGCCAGCTCCTCTTCCCTTGTAGCTGGTCTGGCTCTTAGCTGAGTCTTGTGTGAGGTGATTCAGTTCACTGAGCTGTGAGGAAAGGAGCCCAGCCAGAAGAAAAAGAAAACAAACACAGGAGAGCATGAAGCCAGCCCACCCCACAGAGGTGCTGGTTCAGGTCAGCTGTCATACCTGCACCCTTGGGGTGGAAGTATCTACCACACATTAGTATCTATCTAATATCTAGATGAGATTAGTTCTCAAACATGAAAAAAATCACAGACATTGTAATGTAAATTTTAAATGTTCACATTATGTTTTTGTCTTTAGTGTAAAGTAATGGGACCAGCTCTGTGGGTAAGATTCATACCAGGCACTTAATTGGCAGTTGGGGACTTGAACACCTTCCCAGTAACTCCTACAAATAAAATACTGCAAAGCAGCATAAGGAGTACATATTTAATTATGAATTCAAACAAAGACATTTTATTTATACTAGAACTACATGGTGAAAACCTGTTACAGTCTCCCAACGACTGGAATCTGTGGCATTTTTATATAAGCTTTCACTGTTGAACAGGCAAAAATTTAGCTGCCCCTTGCTTAAAGAGGGTCACTTTTTCTATAAAAGAACATGTTTCAATTCTACCCTGCTGATTTTAGGCTTGAATCTGAGCTTTCAACACCTTGGTGAGGGTTCAGACCAGAGACATTCTCTTGCCAGTTGGTACTTTGCATAGCACTGAGCAGACAGCTCTATCAGTAGAGGCTGAGCCTGACCCAAGCAAAACAAGATAATATTCTACTGAATATGTTTTATAGAAGACAAAACTAATACCCCAGCAGAAGTCAGCAAGAGCAAGGGTTTGCATCCTGACTGTCCATGTCATATATGTCTTTCATTAACAATAATTAGTCCACAGGCTTTGTGTCATATTGCATGGTTTAGGTCTTAAACCTAGAAACTCCAATGAATGGTACTCTTTATTAAGTGACTAGTTACCTACAGTAGAAAACAGAAATGTTATTACAATCACAGAATGGTTTGAGTCAGAAGAGACCTTAAAGATGATCTGGTTCCAAATCCCCTGCCATGGGCAAGGATACCTTCTACTAGACCAAGGGCTGGGACATGCACAGCTTCTCTGGGCAACCTGTTCCAGTGCCTCACCTCCCTCACAACAAAGAATTTCTTCCTAATATCTAAGCTAAAGCTACCCTTTTAGTTTAAAGCCATTCCCCCTTGTCCTATCCCTACCTTTCCTTATAAAAAGCCCCTCTCCTGCTCTCTTATAGGCCACTTCAGGTACAGAAAGGCTGCTCCAAGGTCTCACTGTAGCTTTCTCTTCTCCAGCCTGAAAAACTCCAACTTTCTGAGCTTATCCTCATAGCAGAGGATGTTGCAGATAGTAGTCTCAAAAACATACTTTGGTCCTGAAATACAAATCTGAGTGCTGATTTTAAAATTCATGGGTTTTTTCCCTTGGCCTGTCTATTCAGTAGAAAAGGCTTCTGTATAAGTGACTAGTTTTGTCAACCATATCTGACTGATATCTGTGACATATTTCTCTATGACAAATCAGACCAGCTCTGAATTTAAGCATCAGCATGCACATAATACTTAAATGCAAAAACTGCCTTCTAGGATTTATCAGCCTGTAAATGAAGTTCCAACATGTCATTTTTAGCCCTTCATCTTGCTTACCTGTTGCTTGCCTGGCAGAGCTCCATAAGGCAGCTGATGAAACAGGCTAGGTTGGATTACTTTTGAACAGTTTTAACAAAACCAGATTAACCATCAAAACACAGCTGAAGGCGGCTCTGATTCAGAGTGCTGACTAAAACCAGGACAAGCACTGAAATCCCCACAAGCACTCTAACCCACAACCCTCATTCAATAGCTCCCACACAGAGATCTCCCGTGAGAAGAGGGCACTGCCTGTGTCTACACTACTACACACTCCCTTACCTACTGCAGTACATGCTACTGCATAGTAGCACACACTTGCAGAACCCAGTTTACCTAGGGCACACTCCTTTTCCTCACTGCCATAATTACTAGGTGTGCTCTTTCTCATGTACAGGCCCATGAACTGAAAAAAAACCAAACATTCCATTTTGCAGTGTTTTGTGTCAGTTTATATGAGCTTATTAATACTAATAAGACCTAATGCCAGGGATTTTGTTTCCAAACAAAAGATTTCTAACCTAAGGCATACTGTTTTCTGACCTATCTTCTCGACATGAAAACTTCACTGCTGCACACTTACCTTGCACAGATTGAAAAGATAATGCTTCTTCCTCTTCAGGCAGTAGAAAACTCACCTTCAACATCGATACTATTCAAATTAACCTACCACTGGTTTCTCAAAGAAAGAAAGGAGAACGACAGGCAGAAAAGCAGACAGATGACAGAGCACTGGGATTTAATGTTCTGGTAAATGCTTTTGTATTATGATTGCAAACACAAGCGTTTTATATTTTACATATATATATATAAACATCAATCCCAATCAGTGCTGCCCACTCAACCATCCAAATTACAGTGAAATTCTAGTGGCTCACAGCTCTGACTTTATTAGTGCAACTCAATTAGATTCAAATCAGATACTCGCTGATCAACATGAATAAAACCAGAATCAAGCCCACCACTCTAGTTCTGCTCCTAAACATGCCTCCCTCTTGGAAAGGTTCACTTTAAAAAGTGCCAACACAATGCTGTGCACAACTTGACATCCATACATTGCTGAATAATCTAACAATTAGCAGCTAAACGAAGGTGAGCATTCCCTTATCTCTAATAATACCAAGACATGGGCAGCTAGCCAAGAATCTGGTACATTGAACAGAAAAACACAGGCAAAATCTGCAAGTGCTTCTTGAGAGCACACGATTTCCAGTAAGCACACGTGGAAACTAAATACCTCTTAGGTTGCCCTCAGGTAGGAAAAGATTGACTGATTGATTGATTGATTGATTGATATCAAACACATAGTCCAAAGAAGCATGGATATAGCCCTTGGTATTGAGCCAGGAACTTCAACGGCAACTGCCCACCTGCATGCAAAAGATGAACTGCACAAAGATATTTGTTCAGCTAAATAGTATGTTTATTCAAAAAGCATTTATGAATACACCAAGTATTTCTTTAGAAAATATATCGCTTTCCAAGCTATAGTTAATGTACCATGCAGTTTCAGTCGCAATGTGTTGAAAGCATGTGAATAGCCTTCTCCACTCATTTGTGGAACAACCCAGCAAAGGTTTCTGCAGCCTATAGATTAAGTAACAAAAGACATCCTAGTGTCATATCAATCAGGAGTAAGCAACTGTCCTAAGATGCATTAACAAAATTTCATTTTGGGTTTGAAGAGTAAAATTTTCAAACATAGACATATGAATACTTATCACTGTCTTTAAATAAAACTTATGACCTGAAAAGCCTCAATCATTTTTGTAAGCTTTACTCCCCTTCTTGCATATCAGCCCCATTTTGAAGAATAGCCTCAAACATACAGTCCATTTAAAAATTCTGTCAAAAGAAATATGAGAAATCTCCATTTAACAACCTATGCTGTTCATCATCAATAAACTAAACAGCCTCTTGCCAGCTCTAGAAAAGCCTTATTTGTGTATTTATTTACAGCATATACCATGTCCATAAAGCATCTTGGCAGAGGGCTCATCTTTGGATCTCAATATTAACAGAGCTCAGACAGACTGCCCATAAATCAGTACACTTGGGAAGGATTTTGTTTCAACTGAACTAATTTCTCTGCACTCAAGAACTAGCTCATTCCAAGGGTTCCCCATGTCCCTGATCACACAAACCACAAGACTGAAAGATACCTCAAGAGAAGTCAAGGCAGAATGAGTCATATTTAAGTAATCTCTCAATGGTTATTTCTTACCTAGTCTTAAAATAATCATTTGCTTCTTTACACAGCACAAAACCAAAGTGTTCATTTCTCCCTTTCATAGGTTCTGTTTGATCACACTGTTTACATGTGCACCCACTTGAACAGTAGCTCTCTTTTATGTGGCATATGACCCATGCAAGTAATATCTTTAAATGTTCAAAGCACAGTATAAAAAAGGGAATTCTTCAATGTCCATTTTAGGATAGTTAAAAGGCAATTTATTCTAGTCTGGTTCTAAATACTTAACAAAACTAAGGAATGGACCTCTGTTATCCTTGTTTTCCCCTTCTCGTCAACAAAATCTTCTTCATGGCAATTCTGACCATGTATTCTTAACAACTACCACATACTGTATTTATTAGAAATTATTCCACAGACAAGGAATTTTTACAATGATTTAGTCATTAAAACTTATTTAAATAATTGCAACTAAGCTTACTGATCATCTGTCATTTCTTAGAAATAAGAGCAAAGAGCAACTATTTTCCTCATGCTGTCCAAAGTTATCGACATGAACAGTGGAAATCCCATTTCTTGTGTACCACTCAGTTACTTGCTAGTCCTTAGTGGCAGAACACAGAAAGATGACTCCTTGTTTCCATGAAAGGCTTTAATGTGACCGTAAGCTGTGAGATGCATTGGTAAGATAAAAAAATATTCCACCGTGTTAGTTAAGACAAACTCTCTGTGTTTTTTATTTCACATGAAGGTATTCCTGGCTGTAACTCTGTAACTTTGAAATACAGTCTCTTAGGAACCGTGAGCAGATTTAACCACAAATAGCTAAATGCGCATAGATACATGAAGTTATATTTAACTATCTCCCTAACTAATTAGATCAGGGGACCAGAATCATATGGCTAGATAAAAGATAAGGATAAAACAGGCATTTGTAATAAGTCACCTCTTTGGTCTTCTTTCCAGAGCAGGGAGTCAATGAACAGCACTAGTGAGCCGCCGACGGCCGTCGCTTCCAACCATGGATGTAGTCTCACCAAAGCCACTCTTTGCAAGACAGCCCAGAAGGCTCCCTTGGACAGGCTGATTTTGTTTGCTTTAAGAAGACCAGAGTAGCTCCTTCCCAGGAGGAATCCCTAAGGCTGCTCAGAGGTGAGGTTTCCAGAGACAGCAGGGTGAGACAGGCAAGAGATTCAAGCCAGGAACTTGAAGCTTAGAAAAAAAAAACCTTAAAATGCTGAGGACCAGGTAGTGGACCCACAGTCAATTCCAAGGGTGTTAAAAAGGAAGTTTGGAACTACGGAGGACTCCAGATTTTTGTTCCAATGCACAAAACTTCTGCATACTTGAAACAAGTATTAGTATTCAAAACTCGAAAGAGCTTGTGGGTGGAGATCAGGCTGTGGATAAACCTTATATTTATCTATTATTTTGGTTCTATCAACACTGTAAGTTTTTTCGCTGTGTACGGAGTCAATTAACTGAGATGACTACCTGTAATTCTAATGCAAAAAATGTCCTTTGAGAGGGTTTTTTGGGAGTACAAAGTACAGCAGTTGATCTAAATCAATACCCCTCAATTCCCTGGCCCCCTACTTGGGGACCCTCCAGAGAGACCAAAAGCTGCTTTGTATCTTCACCCTGTAGCTACAAACTTGTCCTTCAGAATGAAAGACATATATATCTGTCATCATGAATTCACTTGGCCTGAACATGATCTTCACCTTGATGGCATCATACTCAATGTCCAACATTGTCACGTTGTCACGTTGTCATCTCCATCATTTATAGATGTTATGTTTTATTTAGACACAATTAAAATCTAGAGCAATTAGAAGTGGATCCAAATAATGGTTCTCTATAAAAGAAGCCCAGGCCAGTATGATTGTGACAGCTACTGGCCTTTATGCAATATGCAACCCAGCACAGCCACAGCTTGACAGACAAGCTTTGTCTTTTATAATAGCAAATCTTTCCCCTAAAACTGTGTTCTGGACAGTTTTTCAACTCACTAATGCAGTCTAATTATGAGCTTGCAGCAATTTAATTGTCTACAGGATCAAACAAATCTAGTTCTTCTTGAAAATAAGACAATTCAAGCTATCACAGAAGGGTTGGGTTTGCCGATGGAATTTTGTTTCATTTAGTCAAGAGCCAGTTTTGTTTAAAACTAAAACAATGTGTAGAAAGGAAAAATTCTGTCCCCTTTCACTCAGCAGAGGAAATCACATTAATATTTCTTCAGCTGGTAAGAAGTTTAAAACTGTTGAATGCTTTCAGCTGGCAGAGCTCCAAGTTTTCCATATTGTTACAGGATTTGCATGAAACTTTGTTTAAGACCAAGTTCTCATGATGATATGATCTCGCTTTAGTGAACATCTAGATTTGGGAGCCATATGCATGCAAACCGTTGGGGTCTAGGAGCATGAGTTAAGAGTTTAAAACTAAAGTTTTACAAGAAGTGGTTCTGGACTCTCATTACATATGAATGCCAGCACACAATTAAGCTGATGGCATAGATCTTCCTGTGTTCTGCATGTCTGTTTATGCACACACTGCCTCTCACTGTGTGATTATCAAGGTGTTCCCTGAACTAGGCTGAGTTAGTTCATGGCTGAAAATATGGACTTCTAGAAAGGATAAGCAAGGGAAATGGCTACATAGCCACCATGATAATTTAATTTAAATACAGATAAGTGAGCTACAGTAACATGGAAAGTAAGGGCACAGAGCCAAAGCTACATGAAAAATTAGTGTGAAGACAAGAAAACTTTTCTTAATGGGATACATTTACAAATATAGAAAGAGAAAATATGGTATATCCCAACAGGTTAGAATGCAATTTCTAACAAGAAGCATTGAAAATAGCTTCTTCAGTCAGGAGAAAATGTGCCAAAGAACTTGTTTTTTAAGTAGAAAGGAAATAAAAGCTGCTGAGATAAATATTTCTATCCTCAGTCTGTAAATTTACTGTCATTGTTCCACAGAAAACTCCTGGACAGACATTTTTTTTCCTGAACCACAAATCTGTCAGTGCAGAATTTCCTTCATTCTCTATCACCTCTGTGTTTCAGATGGTGAGGCACTCGGATGGTCCTCACAGGGTCAATGGCTGTGGGAGAGCATGCAATGCCAGCTCGTTTCCCTCAACACCATACTCCATATATCAACTCCGACTCAGAACACACATGGCAAGTATTTAAAGACACAATATTTATCCTGCTTCAAGCATTTGTCATCTGTTAGCTGATATGTTTGCTCTTCTCCATAATGTCTTGGTAACAGTGACGTTCCAAGAGGTGTTTGCAAAGACACCTGTAGGTGATTTGCAGTCCAGTTTGAACCCTTGCAGTCCAGTTTGAACCCTCAGCACTGAAGGCCACTTTCATACACTGTGGCCCAGTGGATTGTCAGTACAGTGTGCTGTTCAGTCGGGAATGAGACACCATAAGGAGTGCCACATTCCTATTGCTAGCAGCACCAATAATTTTTTCATGAATCTGTCAGTCACTGACTCATCCACAGAAGAGGATGACAGCTGAACTTCCAGTGACCTAATAATCATTCTAGTGCTTACAAAAATATACCGTAATATTAGTTTTCTTGAGCTCTGTTGAGGCTTCTAGTCATTATTACATGAACAGGAAAAGAGTGCACCCCAGTGAACTATCATATTTCAGTGCACATGGCAGCTCTTACTTAGCTTGGCTCTTAAAGTATTATTCATTAAGGTAATGTAATCCGTTCAAGGCAACTGGATGGAAAGGATGGGCCACTATGCAGAAAGCTGAATGGTCCTCTAGATATAGGGAAACTAGCACTGCATAAATCATTAAAATGCACAATACTGGTGGAACATCAGATGGCTACAAGCAGCTAAAAAGGTTTCTGCTGGTAGCTCTTCACTGGAGGATGTTTTTTTTTCCAGATGAGGATCTCCAAGGATAGGAAATGAGAAAAGGGAACAGCATACAGAAGCAGAGAATGGATAAATTCCTCTTACTAAAATTCTCTCCTGTGAGTAATACCAGATCCTTCAGAAAAAAGATATCTTCGAGGACAACTTGTCACTCTCCTTGAACTCTCACATCCTACACGCAGCATTCTAGGGCTATCAGAAAGCTCTCTGCTATGATTTCTGGAGTTACATAGAGTATGTTTGGACTGCAAACAAGGAAAAGGGTTTCCACATTTCCACATTTGCTTTGTTCTGCTAATTTAAGCGTTTGAATTGCAGGCTCAGGGGCTATCCTGAGCACCCAGGTGCCTCACAGAAGCCTCCAAGTGAAATAAAGTTGAAAACCAACAGTACTCTCCTACATCTCAAGCAAAGTGTGGAATGGAAGAGCCTGAAAAATCTGGCCTGTAGATCTGAAAAGAAAAGCAAGGGCCAACACAGATCTTTCACCCTCTCTTCAGTGACACCAGCTATTTCAGTGCAGAATATGCAATCACTGGTGCAGGGTTTACATGCAGGGCTGAGTGATGCTGCTGGAGGAAAATGAGCCCCACTCTCTCAGCACATCTAGTTAGGACACGTTGGTTAGAGCAGCTAGCACATCTTCCCCATTTGCTGAAGTTTTTCTGGTGACAGCAAGAAACCCATAAGGACTGTTTTCATCACCTCAGATCTCACTGAATTTGCCTCCTCCCACCAGATCTGCAAGTTAACAGCAAAAGTCAATCATGCACTTACCAGCACTGGCCAAAATACAGCAACTTTGCGTTACTGGAAACTCTGTATATGAAAGGAAAATGTAGAAATAATCTGAATGCCTCATCCAGTGGTGACAGGTTTCACCCTGTCCTTCTCCAGACTCTTAATTTTATATCACCTCTACCCTGTTTTTGTTTTTGTTTTTGTTCTCCGCTAATGACTCGCTTCACTGCCTTGAGGAAGGATGATTACAGGAAGCTGATGTAGCAATTCTCTGGCTCCAGACTATCTCAGACAAGCACATACCAAAGCATTTCTCATGGTGTAACTCTTCCATGTTGACTATGTTTGTAATTGGGTTTTCACTGTTTTATACATCTTGATTTGTGCATGTTTGGCATGCGTTTTTCTAAGGTAGGAAGATGAGAGAAACTTGCATCAATTCTACCACTCTTGATTCATTCTTTGTTTTGTCTTTGCTTCATTTCTTCTCCAAAGTTCAGCGATCATCTTAAATTTGTCTAGCAGGTGCACATCTACTATGTGACCATCTACTTCATCCTAAAACAGTTAATCACATCAGGATGTAATTTCGAATATGAGCCCCTCCATCACCAACCAATCACACAAGGAAAACAGTAATAGCAGAAAATAAGTTCAAAAACTATAACCAGGCTCTGTCCCTCTGTAGGGGTTATGTTCTGTATCCCATTGAGTATTTAAAGACTATTGAAACAGGAGAGAGCCAGCAGCCCCCTGATTTCACTACTCATACAGAACTAGCTTCCATTTGTCACACAACATCATGATGGCATAGATTTCTATCATTAAAATTAATTCTTGGGAAACTGTCATTACAGCTACTAGGCTTTTGCCTGAAGGAAAAGATTACACTTCAACAGTACATTCATATCCTCTTCATGCCAAGGCATCAGTAGTATTACAATCACCATCATGACATCATCCATCAAGGTTGGTAGCTAAGGCCCAGTCTCATTATACATGCAGTGTTGTATCCTTTGTAAGGACAGTAAGTCTCTATTCAAAATGAAGATCCTGCCATCAGTCCTACAGTTTACATGAAGTACCAGGTCATGCTGCTCTGAACAACTGCTAAGGCAATGTACACAAAATGAAATCTTTTGAAAAGACACTCAAATTCCTAAAGGGTAAAAAAAAAAATCCCTGGATCAGCAGATCATAATCATACGTGGCACCACTTACCAGGCTAAAATCTAAACTATGCAACATGTGACTAAAAAGCATGTGGCTTTCCCAACGCTATCACACTGGTGGGGTACTTGGCAGTATATACCCAACAAGTCAGGCAACTTCATTCCTACAGACTACTTCATTCCTATTCTGCAGAAGACAATACCAAACACATCAAAAGAGATCAGACTATTATTTATATGCTAAGACACAAGGTTTTTATTAATAAAACTGTTTCTTCAGAGTTAAATTCCATTAACTGTACTTAAGACAGACTTACTACACATCTTGCTCCCAGGCAAAACCTGACCATTACACATGTGTTACAAATCAGTATCTCTTTACATTTATTGGTGTGCAGACGAAAGCCAAAGATTTCTTTTCAGATTCTGGCAAGTCAAGAATCTTTCATGTTTGAGGAATCACATTGCTATCAATTTATTTCTATTTTAAACTTATGAATTTTCATACCAAATCACCAGTAGACACATTTTTATATTAATCACATTTCTCCATCTTGAAGTAAAAAGGTTAGGTGGCATCATTTTTAGAGAAGAGAACTGTGAGATACAAGATATTGTAAGGAAGACTTTAAAGTTCTTTCCATTCTGCATAAGGTTTCTCCCCTTCTTCCCCCTGCATATTTTTTTAATCTCGAAAGCATTTCCTACTAATGCATGAAACCCCCATTCTGCTGCATATGGTTTCTATTATCAAGTCTATAATGCTTTCAGGAATTTCTTTGATTTCTCTGGTTGTTACCTCATTCTTTTCATTCCTGATTGACACAGAAGCAGCAACCCAGGTCATTCCTAAGTATCTTTCTTTAGTTATAAATCAGTCTCCATACTTCTGTAGTGTACCTCAAAATGGCTTGCCCTTGTATGAATAAAGGAAAGGCCTGGAATATTGGTTGATTATTATACTCTTCATTATGCATTTGAAGATCATCCAGTTTTCTTATTTGAAGAACTAGATTTTACCCATTAAATTTACATTACATCCATGGACACTACACTTACACCTATGCACCTAAATACAGGCCTGGGATTTGTGCACAAACGTGTACAAAAAATTGCAGAATACTCTTCATAGAGATGGGACCAAAAAAAAGAAAGAAAAAAAAACAACCAACCAAACAAAAGCCCTCCAAAATTCTTGTTTTCAAAATTTCAAAATTAGTAAATTAGTGCAAGATCATCTTTCCATGGCAGATTTCCAAATAATCACTAACTCAATGGTAGCTGAGTGTTTAAAAATGTAACCACACAGAACTCACCCAAGATTTCATGGGAAGGCCTGGTTTTAGCCAGCAACTACCTTTTTTTTTCCTTCCCTGCCCAGTGCATGCCATTGGGCCATGGGAGGGTGCCGGCACAAGGGAAGAATTTACCATTGTTCAGACGGAAGCCGTCGGTACGCAGGAGGTTCTGCTGAAAGACTTCATGGTTCACTGCATGGGCCAAAGCTACCAGTGGAACACAGCACAAACAGAAGCAGCATCACTTGGAAAATACAATTTATTCCACAGACTTGATTTTGAAAGACCAAAACACAAATACTTGAGGACTGGAGACAGCTCTAGACATGGCTCAGAAATTATGGAGGCACACTCTGCAGTCTTAGGGTAAGGGTATGCACCAAAGGTATTCCACTTCCTGAAACAAATCAACCTTGTGTCACCATGTTGCTTTAGAGGGTGTTGCATCTCCAATGCAATGATGTATGGAAGAGGGCGGGGGGGGACATAAAAAAAATTCACCTGATCATTGCTTCAGGCAATAACCTGAACAGTGATTTTACCATTTTCACCCTTTTAATGTTGATTTTAACTGGATATGATACACTCAAGAGGTTAAAATTAACAGAAAAAACTGCTGCATGATTGCATTTTGGCAGCTACGTACAATTTCCCTGTATTACACAACCAGCTATTCCATACATGAAGCATACAAGAATAGACAGAACCACCATGAATTTCCCGATGTTTTGTGTTTATTCTGTCCACAGATCAGAGTTGGTGCTCTGTGGCTAAACTGAAACAGCTGGACAAAAAGAAAATATTCACTGCAATACAATCCACTAGCAAGGGAGATCACAAAACAAAGCTTCTCCCTCAAATGAAGTTGTGGGAGACAATGAGTAGACAGCAAGTGCAAAAACCTTCGGCCATGTCCTTGCTTCTTCTTATTCCCTCACTCCTAAAGGTTGCCCAGAATTCTCAGAAACACCCTGAATACAAAAGGATTGTGTGGGACAAGGTATCTCCCCTGGAGAGAGCAGTAGAAGCAGATGCTGCATCTTCCTTCAGTATGGCGCTCCCACTCCAGACTCTGCCTGGCTTAATGGGGAACATCTACACAGGAAAAAAACCCTCAGTGTTTGAAGCCTGGCCACCAGTTTAGGTGGTGCCTGGCAAGCATCTGGCAAGCAGAGAGGGGACATTTAGACACATTTTAGGGCTCTGATGGCTTCTTCAGAAGAGATCTTAATTGGAAACACTGGAAATATCAAGTAATTGCTATGCAAGGGGCCTTGGGGTGTATGTTTTCCAGTGAGTGTTCATCACCCTCGAGGGGAAGCAATAAAATCCACTGCCATCGCCTTTTTAGCAGCCCACTGGCAATATTCTTTTGTCAGCTTTAACTCCAGCCTAACACATCAGTTGTCTTCTGTTCAGAAGCTGTCATTAGCTTACAAAATCATACATTTCAGACAGGCTTAAGCATGCTCCCGCTAAAAAGAGATATATATACGAATTTTAGACAAGAGTTGGGAAAGAAGAGTGGTGAAGAAGGAACAGGCACCAATGCCAGCATCGAGACGCAACAATTCGAACAAAAGAGATCTCAAGATGTCGCACTAACACGCACGCACACAATCTTCCTCTTGACAGACTGCTTTCCCTCGGCAGAGGGAGATGCTCCAGGAGAGCGCCCGCCCGGGCACGCAGTGCACGCGTGTCTCCCAGACGGAGCCCGGCAGGGAGCACGTCCCTGCGGCGTGGCTGCTCCGCGGGGCTGCCTCCTGCGGCACGTACGCGCCACCCGCCTCGCCCTCTCTGCTCAAAGCGACCCCCGAACGACCCCAGGCTGCTGCAGAGGGACCCCCTGCTCCCGTCTCCTGCCCCCCAAGGCCGCGGAGAGGAGCGGGGGCAGCGTTGGAGCCCGGGGCAGGGCAGCTCTGGGGGCACCCGCGGGCGCTCCCCTGCCGCCCACCGAATCCCGCTGCAGGCGGGGAGGGGGCGGGCAGCACGGCCGGCCTTTTCCCCTTCCTAAATGCCAAATTTTGTGTGGGTGAGGTGAGGGGAAGCACGGGTCCGCTCCGCCATCGCACACAGCAACAGACGCCAAAGCTCAGCCTGGCGCAGCGCGGGGAAGGAAGGGTGCGGGGTACCGCTGGGTCACCCCGATGAGCCACGCCGGAGCTGGCGGAGGGCGGCCGGGATGGATCGCCCGGGGGTCGCGGCGCAGCGCGGAGCCTTTGTTCCGCCGCCGGCCCCGTCCGCGCCGCCGCCTCCGCGCATGCGCCGGGCACAGACAAAGGCGCGGGCAGGGCGGCGGGGGCTTCCCGCATCCCTCCTCCGCTCCGCATCCCTCCTCCACTCCGCATCCCCCCGCCGCCCTGCATCCCTCCGCCGCCCTGCGTCCCCCCTCCACTCCGCCCCGCATCCCCACTCCACTCCGCACCTCCCCGCCGCCCTGCATCCCCCCCCTCCTCCCCGCATCCCCCCGCGCGGCGCCCACCCGGCGTGGCAGGAGGGCGGGGGTGTCCCGGGGGTGTGCGTATGTCCGCCTCCCTTTCCCCCGCGTGTGCCGCCACGCCCAGCTGAGGTGCGGGGTAGCGCCCTGCGGGAGCCGCGCTTGAAAGACACGCGTGTGCGTGGGGAAGAGGCGACACGGCGGGTCGGGAGGGGAAGGGGAAAAAAAAAAGGTCGAGGGGAGTTGTAGCTTTCTTTGGTGGGGGGAAAGCCAGACGGCCGATGGGGACCTGTGGGGAGCGGGGAGCGGCAGTCGGTGAATGTTCATAGAACAGGCGCATCGGGGCGTAGCGCGGCGGAAGGCAGCGGCGGTCCCTGTCGTGTTTGACGGCGGGTTCGTAGCCCCTGCTCGGGCAGCCGAGCCCCCGAGCCCCGGCGTGTGCTGCCCAGCCTGGAGCAGCGCTTCAAACCCGCCGGCGCGTCCACGCGCACGCGTGACCGCGGGGGCAGCGCCGCTTCCGCGCCACAATGGGCAAGCGACAATCCCGTTGTCGCCGGCCACAATGGCAAGCGCCGCTTTCCGCTCCTCGCCCGCCCCGACACCCCCCGCACCCCGCGGAGCGCCCCACCAGCCGCCCGGACCCCGCAATCCCCCTGCAGCACCGCCGCCCCCCGCCCAGCGCCCTGCCATCTTCCTGGCGCCGTGCGTGCTCTTCTCCCAGCGCTTCCTTTCATGGGGAGCTTGGGGCATCTTCCTTTTTTCCTTTCTTTTTTCTTTTTTTCTTAATTCTTTTTATTTTAAATTATTTTTATCAATTAAGGAGACTCCCTTTCGAAACAGGCTAAAAGCACCGAAAATAAATTGGGCATAAACCACTATTATTCCCACCACACCCACCGCTACCCCCACCCTTCCCCAGGAGAGCCTTCCCGGGCATTTAAATCTCACGGAATCGCCTTCGGTCCGTTGTGTGCCTCGATCCCGCTCCCAGGTGGTCCCCTCTCGAGGAATCGAGCTCCTCGCAGCGATATTCCTAAAATGTGCCCGGGCAGGCGCCTCCCGGGCTGCTCCGCTCTCTCTGCTCTTACCAATTCACGCGCACATCTCGTCTCCCCACAGTCGAGACACAACGGAAGGGGGGAAAATGATAAAAATGGCAAAGCTCTCGCGGGCTGCTGTGTAAATGGCATAAGTGAGACACACCGCGTCTTACCTTTATGTGTTTTTCCTCTGTCCCTGTCGGTGTGTTTGTGTGCTGGGGTGTCACAAAGAGAGTCCCAGGTAGCCCAGAGCCCCCTCGCCTCGCTCGGAGCGCTGTGGCTCTCGCCCGCTCGCTCGCTGGGACTGGAGTGCCTAGTGCCTGCTGGAGCACTGCCGCCGCTACCGCGGCTGCTGCCTCTGCATTTCTCACTCTCTCCCCCTCCCTCTTTCCCTCCCTCCCCCCTTCCCTGTGACAGTCTGTGGGCAGTTCAAAAGCCACACGCTTTATTTATTTATTTCCCGGGCTGGCGGGCGGGGGATGCGCTGCGCGGCGCTCGCGCTTAGGGGGCGCACGGACCCCAGGTTTAAATATCAGCCGTGCAGGCTGCGGGGGGGGGGGCTGGATCGCGGCTCCGCGAACGCACCTTGCAGAATTACACCCCCACACCCCTCAAAAAAAAGGGAAGGGAGCGGCCAACCTCCCTGCCCCGAGGAGAGCAGGCGCGGCGCGGCGAGGTGCGGGGCTCTCCGCGACCCTCCGCACCCGAACCGCACCGGGGGCGACTGTGCACCATGGGGCGGACGGCCCGTCCCCGGCGGAGCTGGGATGCTGCGCGGCGGAGGGAGCGGCCAAGCCGGCCCGTCTGCCTACGCCTGCAGCCCTCTCGGGGAGCGGGAAAGCCCCTTGCACGGCGGAGAGGGTCGGCACGGGAGGAGGAGACTAAAAATTCCCGGGCCTGGATGCTCTTGGCACGCTTAAGGAGAGGGTCTGCCGGTTAAACACAAAAGGCAGCAAAATAGAGGAATGCAACACATTTCTCAGGAGAATGGATCTCTCCCGGGCGCTCCTGCAGTTGAAGAGCTGGCCTGAACGTCGCTGGGGCTTCAGGACTGGTATCCCTCCAGATCTCCCCCTGTTCCAAAGCATCCCTGAGGCCGCCACAGCACAACCGAGGGTGCTGCCCGCACTTTCCCACCGCCCTGATTTTACAGCCTGGCTGTGGAGGGGGCCGGGTGCGCCCTGCTCGTTGCTCCGCGCCCCTCCGCGCTGCAGGAGCCCGGCGGCGGCGGGCGATGCGCGGGGCTGGGGCGCCCTCTGCTCCCCGATCGGCGGCCGGGCCGGGCTGGGCTGGGCTGGGCTGGGCCGGGCCGGGCACTGGCTCCGCCGGGTGACCGGCCCCGGGACCCGCAGCCCGGGAAGGAGCGGAGCCGCCGGGAACGGACCGCGGTGGCTGCACGTCTTGGGAAACCTCTGGCTCAAGGGGCGCGGTCCGGCTGCGCCGGGGCTTCAAAGCCGGCAGCACCATCTTTCAGCAACAATGGAAGCTGTTTCCCATTTATCTGGGGACAAGGACCGAGTGAGAGACGCGTAGTAGGCTCGTGATAAGGTTAAGTCCCGTTTTCATTTTCGATGGATATGGATCGAAAGGGGAGCAGGGCATGGGGAGAGGGAGGGCGCGGCCGCCAGGGTGTTCTTCTGAGGGCCATGGTGTGCAGTGTGATGTGCGGTGTCAGGCTTCCCGGACATTCCCACGAAGGAAAACTGTCGGACAATAAAATGCATTTGAGTTTGTGTTTCACACACCGCACCCTGCAACCTGTAGCTGTGCCGAGCATCCACCCAGCCGCTGCCGGGGCGGGCAGCCGGTCCGAAACGCCAGAGGAGAGGCTCAGGGACGACCTGGCAGCGCGGCGGGAGCCCCCGTTGTCCCCCCGCGGCCACACAAAAGCCCTGGGCGTGAAGGGAGGAAGGGAGGAAAGGAGAAGCACGGACACGGCGGGTTCACCGGGCAGGGACGACTCCTTATATTTTCGTGAAAGCGTTCGCAAGCCAGTCTTTTCCTCATATTTTTATTTTATGAAGGTTTTTTCCCTAGTTCTGCTTCTTATCTCCGTGTTTTCCTGCTGATTTACCCCTCGTTCTGCAGCCGCCGGGGCGTAGAGCTCTCCATGCCACACCTGCCCCGATGCAGCATCCCACCTTCCCGAGGCGCGGTGCGGACTGGCTGGGCTCTGCCGCAAGCTGGGGGAGGGAGGGAGGGAGGGAGAGAGAGAGAGAGGGCAGGCGGGACCCTTCCCCCCCGCGCCCCCGGCCGCGATATCTCTGCGCTCACGATAACAGGCTCGGGGGGGCGGCTGCGCCGCACGGGTGAGGCATGCAGCAGGCAGCGTTAAATTGGGTAATCGAGGAAAGAGAAGAAAGGGAGGGGGACACGCCCTGACACGTCGGAGAAGGAGGTAGCTGCTCCCCACGGAGGCGAGGCGCGTCCCGCCCCCGCGCTGCCTGTGCGTAGCCCGCGGGAGCCGGGGTCCGCCCGCCCGCTTTCCCGGGAGCATCTCTGTAGAGGCAGCGGTAACGCCGGCGCCTGCCCGGCGGCGGCGTGCTGCAAGGTCAAGCGAGAAAATCCCTCTCCTCAGTTTTATTTCTGAGCCAGGAGTATTTGTGAGGCAGGGTTGGCGAGTAGTGAGAGGCAAGATGGGTCCAAAATCTAGCCATGGAATAAAGCAGAGGCGTGCAGACCGCAGCTCAGTGAGGGGCTGAGAGCCTGGGCTGGGCTGAAATCAGTCCTGGACCGTGGGTAGGGCTCAGAGGGAGCCCCAGGTTATGCTGGGCCGGGACGATCAAGGCTAACCGTGCCCATGAGGCCATGACATTCCAACTGTCGAGATTGTCTTGTAAAATTGCCCAAGCGCCACACAATTAGTGTGAAGCAATATTAGAGGGAAAGAAAGAGGCTGTTATTTAAGCTTGTGTTTAAACATGGGCTGAGGCAATGAATGCTCACCTGCATGAGATCGAGCACTATCAGACTTTGTAGCTGAATTGCAAGTTACACAGTGTTCACAATATATCTCAGAAATAAAAATGTGTTCGGAGTCATTTGCTTGGAAAAGCCTATACAACTAAAAATGGCACAGAAATAGTCATTGCTCCTATCAGTTTGCGAGGGGTTTTGATAATTTTGCTGTTTTCAGCAGCTGGAAGGTAACCATAGTTTACCAGCTAGTATTCTTTTAAATACACCTACATGCTAAATTGTGTGTCTCAGGACAGCCAAACTCAACATTTGTCAAATGCTCATTTCAGTTACTCAGCTGCATCAAGGTAAGATACATATCTGAATGTCTTGTTTAATAAAAGTGATACTTTTAGGCAAATAGGTATTCTAAACAACCTTTGTCTTAACCAAGGGTGTGTAAGATATCCTCTCCTTTTTCTTCTGAAATGAAAACCAGTATCTGGAGGAAAAAAAAGTGCAGAACAGAGACACCTGCACAAAAGATGAATAACCAAGTCTGTTGTGGAAAGGCAAGTCTAGGCCCTTTTGTGTAATTAACAGCTGCTTTTCTGAAATCCACACTGTCACTGCTTTGACAAATACCCAAGCTACCTCCGTTCTCCTAGCCAGCTCTTCCTGTCACCTCTGGCTCTTACTGTACCTCAGTGTTCTTCCCTCCAGCTTCAACATTTCAGGCCCAACCTTGTTCAGCCCTGTCGCTCCTATGGGTGTCACCTGCTGTCATATTTCCATCTTTTCCAGAAGGAAACAAATTCAATCCTAAATACTCTTTCCCCATCTTTAATTTTTATTGTTTGTTCTTCTGATTAATAATCAGGTCTTTGTTCTGTTATTATATTAGGTCTGACAAGAGCCACAAGCCACGTCTCTTAGCCCACCATGTCCACAACACAAGTCCAAAATACAAGCCCACCTCCCATCTCCTTCCACCTCTCTTCCTGCATCCCTGTCACCCACAATTCCTTTTTTGCGTCTGAGCACTCTGAACTTTTCCTCAGAAGAAGCTAGGATCTGTAAGGATGATTACCCCCCTGGGGTAGCAGGGGAGCTTTCCAATTTATTCCATTGGAACAGAGAGATGACCAGCAAACAAGGGGAAAGAACCAACAAACAAATCAAGTAAAAACCCTCACCTGTGCCCCTCTTTCAGCCTTGCAAATGAAACACTGCCTTCCTCGCACTTACAATCACAACAAAACAGAAGCAAATCCAGGCTTCTCGCAGCTCAGAGGGCTTCCCAAACCTGCCAGCTCCGGCTGCAGCTGCAGGAACAGCCCCCCCCCCCCCGCCCCCCCCGCCTCCAGCTGCTGCCCTGCGCTCTCCTATTCCCGAGTTTATACCACAAGAGGGAGCATTTTGTTCAGTTTATTGGCAGTTCCTGGTTTTCCCGGTATCCTGGCGAAGAGAACAACCAGAGTTTCCCGTATGTAGTGATTTTCCCGAGCCCGCTTACCCCATAAGCATTTTCGTAATAATGGGGCTTTTTTCTTTCACCATGCTATGCAAATTTAAGTGTTTCTTAAGATTATTATTCATTTAAAGTGAATTTTATAATTAATATCTAAACTGTAATTACAGTTTAATTCCCTGTTGATTCTCTTGGTTATAGAGTCCTTTATTCTGGGGGAAATGCAAGATGCTGGAAGACATATCTAAAATTTTCTCTTTGCAGTGGATATCATCTCCTCTCCTATATAACTACTAGCTACACAAATTTCAAAAATTGACTGCAATAGCATAGGCAGACAGAAGGTATTTCAGAAATTTGCAGGCAAAGCACATAAAATAAAGAGCTTTGATCAAATCTCAAAATAACAACTTTGATAAATCACTGGAACACCTCAATACAAACTTAAGTCCTGACATAAAGACAGATGCAAACTTTTGATAACAACTTTAATCAGGTGTATCTGAGTCTAGTTTTACTAGACTGGTTCTGTTTATACCATAAGTGGCACTTTGTGTCTATAGCCAGGTAGGGATATGTGGGTTGTGAACCCTGCTTTACCCCAGCATTTCTGGCTTCAGCTCAATCTATAACAAAAAGCATATGTGCCTCCCGGGAGGTCCTGCACTAGCCATTGATTTTAAAAGGCTTCTCTGCTCCACCGAAGTCTGTGTGCAAGTTTTTCCAAAGATGGATATATTTGCTGTTCTGACAGTACAATTATCTGGGTTATTTCTGTCTCTTACCCCACTTACCCTAAAGAGTTAGAGTTTCTTATGTGCAAAAGAAGCAAATGTGTTCAACTACCATAAGCTTCCCTTATGATTTATTCATGCCAGGCTTCTCCATGACCATCTATAGGTTAGATCTCAGACTCTTTGCTCCATTTTCACTGGCAAGTTTCACTGAAGAAATAGCTGAATAAGGTATTCACTGTTTGGCTTCTACGGCCACAAAAATGTCTTTCAGTTAACAGCTGAAGTGACCATATCAGTATCTTGATAGTGATCAGAATTGGCTTCTCTTGTAGTATTTTATTCTGTTTTCTTTCAGCTACAAGAATGTCAGTAATGCAGGAGCAAATGCACACCTGACTGGATGATCAAACTGATGTGACAGCTACCTACGATGTACCTCCTAAAAGGCAGGAGAAGTGAGTGCAAAGAGTGTCAAATACCCTCAGAGAAGCAAAACATAATTCTTTGCTCCAGTACTTGGTGTTCTGAGCTGTACAATGAAGGATGCTTGCATACCTTACATACTGAGCTAAAACATTATTCTGTCTGAAACACAAGTTTTTAGCTTCCTACCTTCCTACCTCGAGAACTTCTGGTTGTGAACCCCAGCACCATGGCCCCAAAGTCACTGTTAGCCCTGACTGCCCCTGCCAAACCTGTGATTTCCTTCACCCTTGCCCATGACTCAGTACCCCATTCCAGCTCAGCCCAAGCCATCAGTCCCTATCCCAGCTACACCACTCTTGTCCTTGATCCCATCCCTGTCTCTGACCCAATCTTCTACTTCTTCTGACTGAAACTTCTGGATGGATCCTGGGTCTGGTTTATCTCCTTAACTTGCCCCTCTCTCAGCTCCTAGCTCCTCCTCCCTTGTGGATTAGCCCTGTGCTTGCTGCTCTGCAATATCCAGTTTGTCACAGGTGCCAGCTGGCACCTCAATTAGCTGTCTAAAGGCAGCACAACATGCAGTTCCTTGAGGTAACTCCAGCTTAAGCCATTTGGTTTACCTGGCATACTGCTCCTTGGTGAAGGCACTCGTGACATTGGTACCACAGCTCAGCTTTCGGATTCAAGCGGGGTCACATGAGGATCACCTACATCTGTACTTCTGCAAACACAGTCTTATAATTAAAAGCCTCCTAATAGTGCCAATGTTACCCCAGAGTCAAAGAAGAGAAAGGAAAAGATAGAAAAAATTTTCAGACACGGACAGATTTTTCTGATGGGGCAAATATTCCTGAGAGCCAGCTGTTGTGGCCCCTGTTGACACCACTCCCATCCTGGAAGCTGACTGTGGGATGAGGACTCATTGTAGGAGATAAATTTATAGGATCTTTTAGTTTTCTTTCTACTGTCTTCCTACTGCTTATAAACTTATTTTGTGTACCTTGCCTGTCCTTTCCCACCCTCTCACAATGAAGGGTATCTCTAGATCAGGAACTGACTGAAATGAGGTATTCTGAGGCTCTATGGTGCCTGAAGTGGGCGTGGAAAGGAGTTTAAACCTTCATAAATGACAGCAGCTCTAGTCATATACCAATACAGCCACTTTCTCAGTCCCCTTCATTCCTTCAACTTGGAGGCACTAGATTTAAAGCTGTTTCTTTATTGTGCTATTTGTGCCAAGAGCAAGCTGCAAATGGCTTGTGAAGAGTCAAACAACTACAGCTGAGGAGACTAAAGCTAAAAATATTTGTAAATGCTGAGATTGAAGTGGCTCCTCAAGAAAAAGAGTCAGATTGTATTTATGCCCCTAACCCATTATTCCTCGACTAACAGCATGTCCATAGAATTGTTGAGAACACTCCTGTGTGCAAAAACACTCTGCTTCCAGTCAAGAGCCAGCTGTGGAGATTTATCTGAAGTCAAAATGTTAGCAGTAGATGGTCACACAAAGGACTCAGTGCTTCAGACTACCAAAAGCAAGTGTGAGCAGCTATGTGGAAAGTTGTGCATCCCACACCTAGAGGACCTGTTTCTTCATACCAGAGGCAAGTACATTCTCAGAGCATGGGCTGTACATTCAGCCACAGGATTCTCCATGTTGGAGCAAGACAGGCTGTCTGCTTCCTGAATGCTTCTTTGAAATGCTACACTACACTGATATTTTTATTTTCACATTTTTACGTGCCAAGTTTAGCTATAAGAGAGGATGGGTGAAAGTACTTGAGCTTTAAATAAGCCTTGTAATGTGCACTACCAGCTGTTTGTAGCTGAATGACAGAGGGTCTGTAGCCAGGCTGTACCTTTTGCCTTTATTGAGTGAATCTTGTGGATGCTACAAATGAAAGAACATATGGAGATTCCTGACATGTGGCAGGATCAAGGTTGTCACAGTACATAAATCCAACACTTACACACACAAAATAGTTCAAGCTTTACTGAAAAACTTCTGAAGGAAAAAGATGAAGACCAGTGGGATCTGTGGAGAGGCAGAAGCTGATAACTGACTGTACCCAAGCACAGAAGTATCAGACATTGCCTGCTTTATCAGCCACAGTTCGTACACCAGTGTAACTGGAAAACTTCATGTAGCAGAAGCAGATGCTGCATTTGCTTACCCAGCAGCTCCTATTTGTTTAGGGGTTGGTAGCAGCCTTAGTGACATGCATGGCTGCTTTTGCAGCCACACTGCCACTCTGTCCTTCACTGAAGATCAGTTCATTTCAGTAACAACCACTCAGACCATGCAAACAGCACATCCAGCCTCTATTTAGTGAGTTTAAAAGCTGATAGCTTTCCTATGGGACAAGGAAGGCATCATCTTTTCTCATCAAAATCACTAGAAGAGGCCTCACTGCTGGTAGGTCTGACACAAAACTCAGAAGACAAGCCACCTGCTGGAATGGGAAGTTTTAACTTTCTGCAAATATTTTCCAAGTGTTTTTCCTGGAACACCATGATTTTCGAGATGGTAAAAATCCCAAGCACCTTCCAGAAGAGCTGTGACCAGAAGAGCAGTCCATAGTGTGACCTTACAGTCTATACTCCTCAACATGGGATTTTTGTGAAGAGGAGTATGGTTTTACTTTTGATTAGTCAAGTCCACAGATTCCTGCTTGTATTGACCCCATCTGTTCTTTGGTCTTAAGCAAACATGTGTGTTTTAATTCGTCAGTGAGGATAACAAGGCTAATGCCACACCTGGAGGTAAATGCCAGTTTAGTAAATGTTCTTTGGGTTCCATGAGCTGCATAATCTTGAGGCTGAGCTGTTAACAAGCAGAGGTTACTACTCAAATCATTAAAGAGTTTTTGCTCCACATATGGTAGCCACTGCATTAGCAGGAGGGCTTCCAGGCAGCTATTTGTTTGAACTGAGAAAGTGAACTGGGAAATGAGAGCACAAAACAGTGGCCAGTTAACAATGAATTATTGGAGTTTTAGAGATGTTTTAGCTCTTCTTTGTACTCTTCCCCTCCATTCTCTCCCCTTCCTACCCTTACAAACCAGCACTTTGGCTGCTTGGCAGAGGTGGGGGTTTTGACCAATGCAAAGGGAATGTAAGGGACTTACAGGAATTCATAATGTAAATAAAACTGAGTCAAAATTGACTGAAAATCAAGTCACAGCCATCTTGCTGTTCAGTCTTCCACCCATGCAGTCTGTCCTGCTGCAGTGTGGGGCCACTTTTCCCCATACACCCCTGTGTGCTGTAGGTCCTAACCAAGGTGAGCAGAGCAGTAAGGCCGTGCTGCTTGCTAGGCTGCTCTTGGTGTGAGGATCACAAACAGCATAAACATGGGTGATACCCTTGTAGTGGCAGTGAAAGAGCCTCAGAGGCAGCAAGGCTGGATTTAGTGGGGGCTGCATCCCTCTGTTGTATTGGTAGCTAATGGCCCTGATGTTGGCTCAGTCACCTCTGAAATTATGCACCAGGGAGGAAGTACTGCTGCCAGAACTGCACCTAGGGCAGATGGTTTTGCCTTGCAGAAGAGGAGTATTGGAGGGGTTATCAGATCAGTTCAGGAAGATGCTAACCTACACACAATTTTTGGCACGGAAGCCTCCAAAACTAAGAATAAAAATCCTTACGCACAGAAATAAAAGCTGAGTATGGCATTTTGGGCCAGTCATATTCTGAGAGAATACTGGTTTTCCAGAACAGATGTAACAGGCTTACTTTTGAGGATTTCATGGTGAATTTGCAGTGATGGGTAATGAATGCATAGGCACATGCATATTCTGAAGCTCCAATCTTGTTCAGTCTACAATCTACATCTGGTTTTCTTGTTCTGCCACTTCTACTCAATATCTGTTTACTTTGTGTGCTGGAGTTGGTCACATAACAAAGCAAATCCTTTTGCTTTCTTTCTTTCTTTCTTTGCATATTATTTTTTTTAAGCCTGTTTTTATGAAAAAGTGTATAACTAGTTATGCCTCTGAGCACAGATTAAATTCAATAGTAGGGGACAAAAATATAAGCTTTCCCATGTTGCTTTCTCAACTGCTTTATTCTGCATATAGAAGCAAATACTTGCTAGCCTTTACTAAAGCATTTTGGAAATTTTGAAATTTTGGAATTATTTGCAAAAATTACCAGTCACAGAGCAGGCCTATCTCATGGAGGAACAAGCCTGTAGCCAGCAAATTCGTTTACAGCCATGAGCAATTTCATCACAAAAGGCACAAGATGCCCCAACCAGACAAAGAAATAGGAAGCTTGAAGGAAGGCTGACTTCTCCTCCTGTTCCCTGTAACCACTGACATTTCTAAAGCTGCTTTCAGCACAAAATGCAAAGGCACTTGGAGCTGGTACAGCTCATTCCCAATACCATGTGATGAGTGACAGATGCTGAAGGTTTGCCTCTACTTCCAGCCTTCTGCTGAAGATAGAACAAGATTCACCTCAGTAAATAGCAGGAATGTTGAGTTCACTACAAGGTCATTGGCCTGTAAGGAATCATGGGAAGAATATACTGCAAGCTCCTGCACTGTTATGGTACAAAGGCAGAACCAGACCATTTTACCAAGGTGTGCTAAAGTTGATACTGTAAACAAAAATTGCATGTCAGCAGTTTGACTACAGGTTGCTTTCCATTTGATTGCTTAATTATCACTTTCTGGATTTATGTGCAATCCAATTTTATTGATTACTGAGACCTTTCAAAATAAAATTCTTGAATATACTATTTCCTCTTCTCTCATCAAAAAAAAACAACTCTAAAAAATATCTGCTTTGAGATAAAGGGGTGGGGGGGGAAGGGCAATAAACTGAAATTACTTCCTTAGCAATAAGTTTTCCCTGACAATCTGAATTTTATATCCTTCCCTGATACACGGTCCAGTGGCAAAGTAAACTCCTTGAAATGCCAGATTTCAATACTAGAGGCACATCACAGCATATTACAAGAGCTGTTTTGAAGAGTTGTATAGTTCTGTTTTCTGCTTAAATCAGGGCAATCATTAATATTCTATTAGGCCTGTCATGGCTTCTTCTGGAGAAGTCTTGAAAATCTCTAAAGTTTGAGACTCTACAGCATGTTTTGTAGCATCTTCCAGTGCTGCATTACCATCTTGGTGAATAATGTTTTCCTAGTGTCTTACTTGAACCTCCCAAGTCACAAAATGTGTCCTTTACTCTTGTCCCCTTTGTGCTTGCTACTGTAAAAAGAAATCTAACTTAGTCATATTCATATCTTCGCTTTGTGTAGTTTCAGGCTGTTCAAGCTCCCTGTTGTCTCTTCCTTGCAAAACTAAACAAGACCAGCTCCCTAAATTTTACTTCTCAGCTTATGTGTTCTGTGTCCCTTGTCACCTTGGTAACCTTCTGCAAGACTATCTCCCTCATGAAGTGTGTTCCAGAGCCAGACATGTCAGTCCAACTGTGGTCTCCCAAGCAGCAGATCAAAGCAAGGAGTAACCTCCCTTGATCGTCTAGCCATGCACCCCTAAGAAAACCCTTAACCACTTGCTTTATTCATGATGGGAACACACAGTTTTCACATGTTCAGCCTGGCATCCACTGTCACATGCCTGTAACCCCAGATCTTTATTACTGAGGCTGCTGTTCTTCCAGGCAGTTCCCTGCTAGTACTGATACATTGGGTTATTCTGCCCCAATGTGTACTTGCTCTTACTGAGTCCCATTTTCTCAGGTCACTGTGAACATGTGAAGAACTGTGAAGTTCTGCCATTTGAGGTTTCAGTAGCCACCCCCTAATTTCACATCACCCACAAATTTGTGGAAGGTGTGTGCATCATCAAGACAGTGGATGAAACATTGGATAATATGGATTGTAGTGTTACCCTCAGAAGAACTGCATTAGTTAGCAGTCAGACCTCAAGCCATTGATTTCTAGCCTTTGAGCCAAAATTTCTATTCTAGTCAAGTCCAAACTTCCTGAGCTGCTAGGCGAGATTTGGGTTACATTAGGAGGTGATGTCAAATTGTTTCCTAAAGGCAGATATATTATCCACATCAATCTGCCCTTGCCTTCATAGTCAGTCAATTACCTTTGTCAGAGAAGGTAATTGGCTAGCAAAGGAGGATTAACCCTTTAGAACTGTTGACTAATCTTCATTGCCTTCTTGTCCATGGGTTTGGAAATGTCCAGAGGACACAGTCCACAGCTATCTCTCCTGATTGTTATTATTTTCTATGGACAGTGGCACCACAAACACATCAGCCATCTCCGTCAGCATCCACCTCTTCCCATGAACTGTGCCCCCCTACTCACCACCCCCATGAATGTGTTGTGCCCCCCTACTCACCACCTCTTTCCAAATATATGCTAGTACACACAGGGCTCTGGGAACAGGTTTTGTCCATGAAGCAAAAAGGATTTATTACTTCAGTATTTCAGCCATTTCCATGTTTGTCACTAGACCCTCTCCTCATTCATCTGCTGGCCTACCTTTTCTCTGAGCTTCCTTTTCCAGATGATGTTCCTGAAACATATTTCCCTTTCTGACTGGGGCCAGTTTTAGCTCCAGACCCACCTTCTGTTTTGACCATCCTGATTTTGTCTCTCTAACATTTGTCCTTATGCATTGTTGTGTTGCACTAAATAGTTATTTAGTTGTTAGCACTGGGTGTTGGAAAAATGTTATTGGGTCACATATTCCCCTCACAT
>JAYDZK010000113.1:77150213-77210404 GCA_034509185.1 Euphonia xanthogaster
GGACGCCCTCTTTTGCTGCCTGGGTGGTCGCTGCCACCAGAAGTGTCCTGTCTCAAGCTAATAAAAGGGACACTCGTTCCCAGGTGGCAAAGAGCGCTTCTAGTCTTTTACCTCATCCATGTGAATCCGTTTGGGCTAGAGTCCAGAGCAAGCCGGGTCAGACCAACATAAGGCTCTGAAACCAGATGGACTACTGCAGTGCATTGCTCAGCAATATTGTTGCACGCTCATGTCATTATCTTTCTTTGTTCCCACTTCTTGTGCATTCCTTTTTTTGTGTGTGTTTTTCTTCATTGAGAAACTTCTGACTCAGCCAAACAGGCCTTCTGCCAGAATTCCCAGTCTTCCTGTCCAACAGGATGGTTTGTTCCTGAGCTCTCAAGAAGTTTTCTTTAAAAATTAGCCAGTTTTCCTGGGCATTTTCCCCCTTCATGGCTGCTTCCCAGGGCACTCTGCCTAGCAATTCCCTAAAAATAAGCCAAAGTCTGCTCTCCTGAAATACAAAATCCTAACCCTGCTGCTTTCCTTCCCAGCCCTCCTTCAGATTCTGAGCTCCATCATCCTATGGCTTCTGCAGTCCAAGATGCCAACCATGACTGCGTTTTCACTAGCTCTTCACAGTTTGTGAGTAATATGTCTGGTAGAGCTCAACCTGTGGTTGAGCCTCTAATGTTTTTATTGTGAAATTATCACCAACGCAGTTTAGGGGTTTCCTGGAATGTTGCCATGTTGTTGATGTCTAGAGGCTTGAAAAGCACAAGGATGAGAGTGTATAACCAAGAAACCTTTAGTAATTGCTTTAGAAAGCCTCATCTTCTATGTCTTCTTGGTTAGGTAGTTCTTGCAGACTCAATGCACCCTCCTCCTGGGCTGTTTACCTAGGGACATGCTCAGTGAATGTGTCCATCAGCTTTATGCTGAAACACTGCACAGCCTGGCTCTTAATAAGCCTTTCCTTATCTTCCTCCTCGCTTGTGCCCTCTTTTCCCCTGCTCATCCTTCCTACAAGGCATGACTTTACTCCTATCTGATCATGGCCTTTCAGCAGGGATTTATGCTATACAAGGAAGGAATACAGTATCTGCAACCTTGAAGCCTGTTTCTAGCTAGCTACCTGTTCACTTTCACAAGTTATGCAAAACTTGCTGTGTTAAATGCTTCATATTTTGAGTGAATGGGATTCTAGGACGTGTCCCCCTTACCCTTCTGCACTCAGGGGTAGATGTAGTTGTGATCTGAAAGGGGACAACACAGTTCTTCCCTGTGACATGTCTCACAAGCACAGACAAGGTGTGAAATTAGTCACCAGACAAGCCCCAGCACTCAGATTCCATTTTCTACCCACACTTGCATTTGCACCTTTGAAAATGCAAGAATGGTTAAAATAACAATGACTTTGCCTACACTGTGATACTACAGTTGTGCTGCACATAAGAACATTCTGGCTGAGGAAAAGAAGAAAGAGAATTGGCTCTCAACTTCAAGGTAGTCAGCACATTCCTTTAACTCAGGAAACTCTATAAAAATGTAAATATATCCTATTTCCTATTGTATTCAGTAGTGCCTATATACATACAGTGATACAGTTCACAGCGATCTTTTATAGTGCTTCAGCCAAGCTAAATGGTTTTGAAATGCTAATGAACACAATGAAGCAATTCTTCATAACCCAAAACACTGCCATGCACTCAATAAAAGGAAAGCATCCTTAGGAAAGGCTGTGTGTCCCCCTTCACATGGGAAACACGGTACAGGTCTGGTCTGTAGAACTTTTTTGTGAGAATCCAGAGCCACCTTGAAGTACTCACATGGATATCATTATATGCCTGATTATTTATAAAGCAGCTATTTTTAACTGTGTTTCAGCAACAAATAAGGAAAATTATACTTACAGTCCATGTAATAAGCTATAAGTAAGACTGTATGTGGCTTGTGTATGCCTCTTGAATTTCTGATACCAAAAAAATTTCCTTACCAATGGACTTAGGAATGCAGTATCCTAACAGAAAATATATAATGGAAATAAATGTGTGAATAAGCACATGCCCCTGAAGTATTAAGAATCACTAATGTTAATAAAAAGGCATTTCAGATTACTTTGGATTTGTTGTCTCATTCTTAGGGTGAATGCCAGTTGTGGAGAATTCATGTTTTCTGCATTTGCTATTTGCTGACAAGACAAAGTGTTCTGGACTCCAGGTTACGGGACAGTGTTGACAGCGCCACTGATGTGAAGGAAGGTGTGGAAAATAAAATGTTTGCAATCCCTGAGAAATCCCTGATGTGAAGGAAGGTATGGAAAATAAAATGTTTGCAATCCCTGAGAAATGCAAAATCTCAGCTTTTTTTCCCCCATCCCTTCACAGCTTTGAACCTATTGGGCAGTTTTATCCAACAGTGACAATAGAAATCTCACATGAAAAGTTAGCATGTGTTCACTTCTGGAGGGACTCCAGTTTTTCTTCACTTTAGGGAAAAGTTTTAATGTCAACTTTCACCCCAAGAACATCAGAAAGTATTGATATGAGCATCCTGAATGCCTTGGGTTTAGGAAAATGTTTGGACACATCTTTAGACAGACAACTGTGTCAGAAGGCAAAAAAGTTATTAAAGGCACATTAAAAATGTTTCTCTTAAGGCACATGTACATAGCAAGTCAGCATCTCATCATCATAAACGAGACCAGATGTGCTGTGCAGATGTTGGGTGCTCTGATTTTACTGCACACGTGCTTTGCAGTTGCTGTGTGCACATGCAGCACAACATGTGTGTGCGGGGTAGACACTGGACATCAGCCACAGGGATCTGGAAAACAAACTTCCACTTGTTACAGTAACTCCAATTGCTCACAGAGTGCCTTGTTTCCTTGCACAAAGCTGTTTCTCTTTGTACTTTAAATCTTGCAAGGCCAGCAGGAGGATCACTTCCTTCAAACGCTGTGAAACTCTGTAGTGCATAATTCTCATAGCTTCCCAATCGGCTCCTGCCTTTTAGAAGGGATCACAGAGCACCACAAACTTGTGTGCTACAAATGTCACCCACTGCTGTCAAAGGAGTTCAAGGCAATATAGTTTTAAGTCCAGGATGGTGGGTGGTCTTCCTAGACTCTTGGCTTTCTGAAGTAATGTCTCCAGTAATGTCTTAAATAAAATAAATGATTTCTCATGTGTCTGGTCCCTGCTTTGAAAAATCAGGCATAACTTTCAGACTGCCTCCCTCGGAATAAGCCTAGCAGCACTGTTTGCTACACTTGTGTGTCCTGCTCCATTAGAAACTGGGTATCTACCCAGCTGATTTAATGTTGGTGACAAATACCCTTGGAGACAGTAGATCAGTGCCATTCTGTGAAGCAAGCATTGCCAGAAATGGCATTATCAGAAAGCTTCATGTTTCTGCACATTTACCAATCCTAAAATCAAGCAGGATCCCCTTAGGGCTGGTTTTGATCAGAGAGAAAAGACTCATTTCAACTATTTACAATTTGAATGAACTTTTGAAGGAGTAGAATATTTCATTTATCCTTCAGCTCTACAGAAATAGCAGATTTAATAAGAATCAGACTCTCACAGCATGAAAAGGTCCATTTTTTAACAATTAAAATTATTTAGTCTTTCCTAAAATGATTGCTGGCACTGCTATTGGAAGTATATTTTATGCTACACAAACATGGTGTTTATGGTCAGTCCCTCAACGTCTTTATCATTTCAACCCAGCTAACAACCACCAGAACTAAAGATCTGAGCAAGGTCATAACAGCACTTTCATTAGTAGTACACGGGTCTGTTTGAGAAATGTAATATATCTGAGATTTCTCAACTGAGTTTAAAAACTGGAACATAGAGTGTTATTTTTGTGGACATTTGTTGGGCTTCTAGTGAACAAATAGGCTAGAAAGATACCAACAGGAAATTCTGTTCACAAGATAAGCAGCTGCTAGCCCCCAAAGCTTCAAAAGTTCATAAGGGACAAAAAATTTTCTTTCTGTGCCTGATTTCATGAATAGTCAGCATTCCACACCAGCCAAAGGAAATGCTTTGGGGACAGTTTTTACAGAGGCAATCAAATCTTGTGTTTGTGTGAAGAAGGACAGAGCTTGCCGTTTGTTTGGGAAATAACAGTTTCAAAGGTTATGCTTTCACCACAAAAGTCTTGAACTGTCATTCCAAAATGCTTGAGAACTGGCCTATTTTGTAACTTACTGTTTATTTTCTGGAAAGAGTCTTAGTCTGGAACGTGTCATTGTTTTCACTTTGGAAACCCTCATGATTTTAAAGCAGTTTTCTTGAAAAGTGTTCTGTTCTGGCTTATGATCATTCACAAGCAGCTAACAGATAACTGCTTCAGTCTTTTGGTCTTTTGTTTGTGGCCCATGGATGCTACAGCTTTCAAGTAAACCCAGAAAGGAAAGAATAAAAAAGCGTATCAATAGCAGAGTCCATGATCCATCAGTGAGTTCTTAAAATGGGTATGCCTTCAGCAAATTTCTCAGGGTTGTGTGGTAAAAAACATCTTCAGCTGATGTAGATGACATAACCTCATTTATTACTTCTCTGCTTATTTACATCAGTCAAAGCTTCAGACCTCATGAGTCACTGTTAACTCTGGGAAAATTCTGTTTCTTTGGAAATATTTGCTCTTGGAAAAGTGGTGTTGGATTTTATATGTAAAATGTGTTCAAGGACTGTCCTTAATAGCAAAGAAGCAATCAATTTAACTTTAGACAGTATCATTTCATATGAAATTGTGAAATAAAGATGAAATGCAACAAGTTAATGCAGGTCCTGCATGATCTATTTGTAGATGGCTGGTGAAATTTTAGAGCCCTGAATTCCTTCCAATGGAAAAACATGCTGTAAGGAGCTTGGCATTCATGAAATCTTAATCCAAAAGGTAATAAGCCATGCTCATTGCAGGATGATTGACATAATAACTTCAAACCTTTCACAAGCCCAATGGCAAAATACATGGCAGGCCTTCAGTCAAATTATTCTTCAGTTCTTTTCAACATATAAGAAGAGAAATTATGAAATTTGTGTTCTGCTAAAGTTTGGTAATCTGACAATGGGATCTGACAGCCTAGACAATAAAAGATATGTACAGAATGCAGCAATAATTGCTTTCAAAAATGCTACCATTAATAAACTGAGAATTTTCTCAAGGCTTATGGAATGAGGGAACAGAGGCCCACTCAGCTGCTCTGACCATGTTGCATTCAAGCTGCTTCTGGGCCATGGCCATTCCAAATTGACAGGCACTTGAGTATTCAGCTGGCTTGGACCAGAATGGATCCAATAGGTCCAACCATTTCCTTTGATTTCCCTATCAGTAATAAAGCCTCAGAAAGTGCAGGTGTAACTCCTTTTCGAAATGACTCTGTGAAAATGGAATAAAAATATTTTCAGGAACACCTTGGTTTCAATGTGACAAATTATACTTTTTTCTCCTCTGTATGTAGCACGTTCTCTTAACAATTCCCAAAGTGCATAGAAGCAGAAATGAGATATGGCATTCATACAGATTGATTCCTGTCTGAACATTTGAAAATATATTTTGTCTGGAGAAAGTTGAATAGTTTTATTTTCTTCTTCTCAGTTGCTTTTTTTCCTTTTTTTAAAATATAAAATGTTCTTTTCAAAACAGAAATAGATGTTTCAGTTTTGTTTGAGCTTGAAAGCTTGAATTTTATTGGAAGAGAAATTATTTGAATTTAATTGTGTTTATCTGCATGTGCATTTCATTATTGTGTATTTATATAGAAAAGCTTGTATAAAACTTCACTAATTAAAATTCATTGCATTGCTTTAGAAATATATTTAAATGTCTAGTCTACAGGAAGCTTGAATTTCACCTGGATCACACTTTAAATTAGTCATCTATATTTTTGAATAGCACACTTCAAGATTGAACGCTGCACTAGATCATACCTCACTGAGCTTGGACAGAATTTACACCTTTTTCCTCATGCTTTTTTTCCTGACCTTGGCTTTTGTGTTGCTTTCACTACTTTCCTCAGAGTCACTACTTGAGTAAACTGAAATTTCTGTCTTCCCATTGCTGAAAGCAGCCCTCTGGCTTTAGCTGGATGGTAGCACACAGCACCTTCTTACAGTACTCTCACTGGATTAAGACCATAGGTTCTTGTGGTTTTATTTATAATATCATTTTCATTTGTGTCACTACATAAAAAGTGTTGAGGGTTTTTGTCTGTATTAGCAGGAAAGATGAACTTCCCAAAGGCTCCCGTGGAAGTGGTAAGACCCCCACTTTGTTCAATGGGAAAATCCAGTCCCAATCCTGTGGGACCCAAACACAAACCTGAGCATACCACACTTAGCTGAGGCACTGTCTGAGGCTGCCTGTCACTGCTCTTCCAGAAAATCCTCAAATTCAGCTTTCCAAGCTGTCCTTCAAATTCATCCAAACAGCTGCCTAGAAGCTTTTTAAAGCAATGGCAAGTCTGAGATTTGCTGAGACGGAAGGGGAAGGCAGCTGGTTTTAGTCATTAGAGATCATTTGAATGTGACCAGGTTTTGCCTGCTAGGTGTAGAGAGACAAACCACCACAGGAACAGGGAGCAGCAGCTTTTACAGAGACATCGGTGCTGGCCTTACTGTCACTGGGCATGGCTACCTGAGTTCATGCCATCCACACAGGGAATCCAGAATATTTTGAAGTGGCATGCTTCAGCCTATGCTGAAATACTCAGAGACAAGTCAGCTGTCCCTCCCATTTAGTTATTCCATCTCAAAAACCAATCTGGGATTTTGTGGGGTAAATTTTCACTTCAGTATGGCATCATCCATGTCACTGCTCCACGGACAGTCTCTGAGCTAACCCAAGCCGTGCCACATCCTCAACCCCCGTTTTCAGCCAACCTTGGTAAATACACTTATCTAGAGGATACCACTTCCTCCAGCTCATGAATAAACTTTCTGCATATAAACATTCTGCATCCACTTGTTAAGTCGACTGAGTCAAAAGATTTCTTTTTCCCCTTCTCTACTCCTAAGTGATTGGTTACACACAAGCAAACACTGTCTGATGATTTGATGTTTGCAGCCACTTTCACTTGCAACTTTGAAAATTCCTTCCTATGTTACCCATACAAATATATGGTGTCCATTCATGTCGAAGTAGAATAGGAAAGCAGTTGTAGCTGTGAGGCTCTTTGTGATGTAGTTAGAAATCCAGCTGCTCTCCTGCCTCCCTAACCCTTTTCCCATTGGTCATAATTCAAATTCCTTTTGGCTTCAATTTTCCACACTCAACCTCAGCCCAGAAGTGATTACATTGGATATCTGAGTAAAATCTGTTGAGCTATTTTTGGATGATTTAAGTGTGAAAAACCTCCGCCAAATGCTCTGACCATATATAAATAGAGGGAAAATTTAGAGTCTTTTTGTTTATTTAATAATTCGTAGAGGTCACTAAACAAAATTTCTCAAGTCTTGTCAGAAGGGGAAGTTTAGAATGGGAAATTTTGTCACCTTGTGTACAGCAGCAGCTTCGTAACTCAGCCTCAGAAAAAGCAGGAGACGTACTTTTTCCCAGTTCTACAGCCACACACTGACATTTTACCCATAAGTACATAGGGGCACACAAGTAAAGGGCTTCATTCCATCTGTGCTGTCTGTGCTGATGGCAGCATAATTTAGGTTTCCTCTCTCCTTGATGGAAGTTTACCATTGTGCTAAAAAGGGAAACCCAAAGCAACACACTGCTTTCTGTTCCAACTGAACTTTGTTCATCCAAACAAAGTGTCTGAAAGGAAGACAAGACAAGGACACTACCTGGCAAAGCCTCTCTCTCAAGGACTATCTAGAGCTGTACCTCTGGAGATCAGGAAGAGATGCTTGATGGCTAAAGACAGACAAAAACCATATGTATCTTAAAAACAGGAAATGCCAAAAGGTCAACCCAAAGAACTACAGGCTAATCTGTCCCACTTTAATGGTTTCTGAGGGATTATTAAGCATGGGTTTTCTAAGCATAAATTAGGCCTGACCCACCTGATTGCCTGTTGTGATCAGGATCTCTGTTTCTGGACAAAGGCATGCGTGTCATTTATCTTGACTCCACCAAGGCTTTCAGCACAGTCTTGCATAATATTCCTGTACGCAAGTTAGAATGTTATGGTTTGGATGAATGGGCAACTATCCATCCAAAAACTTATTCATGAGGCTCATAAGGGTAGGGGTTAATGGGTCATACTTTATCTGGAAGCCAGTAACAAATGGAGTACTCTGGATCTTTCCCTACAACCTGTCCTGCTTCACAGCTTTATCAATGGCCTGGCTGCACGTTCATCCAGCTGGGAAATATAACCAAATTTGGGGGAGATTTTTGATACATTCAGGGTGTAGAATTTAGGGGTGTAATCCATAGGGACATAGACAGGTTGGAGGAATAGAAGGAGGAACCAGCTGAATTTGCAAAGGACTAATACCAAGTGATGTCCCTGGACAGGAGAGACAACCTGGTGCAAGGACAGGGTGATGCCTGCCTGACTGGGAGCATCTCTGCAAGAAGGGACCTGGAGCATTGGCTGGCACAAGCTGGGTGGACGGCCAGCTGCACACTCCTCTGTGTCAATGGCCAGGACATCGAGGGGAGGGTTTATCCTTCTCTTCTCAGCATGTCTTAAAGCACATCTCAAATACTGCACCCACTTTTGTCTTCCCAATACAAGAACATTAACAAACTGGAGCAATTTCAGTGGAGGACACCAAGCTGCCCAGGGTCTTGCCTTGTGGAGGAAACTTAGGGTCCAGGGCTTGTTCAGCCTGAAGAAGAGATGGCTTTGAGGGGACCTAGCAGTAGCCTGCCTGTACCTGCAACAAGGGAATCAAACAAATGGATCCAGTCTCTTCAAAGCAGAGTGTGAGACAGCATGTGCAATGAGCATAATATGAAACAAGAAATACTCAAGATGGAAAGTTGGAAAAGGACTGGAAAAAGGACCAATTTTTTTTTTTTTTTTTTTTTTTTTTTAAACTCTGAAGACAGTCAAGCACTGAAACAGGTTGCCCAGAGAGGATATAATGTCTCTCTCCATCCTTGGAGAATTTCAGGACCACACTGAATAAAGCCTTATACAATTTGATCTGATCTCACAGATGACCCTGCTTGTAACAGAAGATGGAAATACAGATCTCCTGAGATCCTTCCAGCCTGAATTATCCTATGATCCTTGATTATATTAAAGAGTAAATGTAGTCTGTTGTCTGATGATACAAATCTGTTCTGCAGCCTGAGGGTACCAGTACTGTGGCCAATATTGTATTAGGAGGCAGAGAAGAAAACCACAAGACCACACTGTCTGCAGAGTGACGTGTGCTCAGCACCTGCCTTTGCCTTTAGTCCCTCCTACAATCCCACATGCAGGATTTGGAGCATTTTTCAATTTTATGTCTGAAAATCATTACAGAAAATTATTTTGTAATCTGCCAACAAGCTCTGTTAATTCCATGTGTAAGAGTAAGGTCCAGCTAGCTGGAACTTAGGGTATCTATATTGATATTTGTTTCAAGAAGAGTAATTTATGCCAGACTACTATCTTCCTCTCAAGATCAGAAGGTCCAAAGCAGATTCAGTCAAATTCAGTGAAACAGCTCTCCCTTTTTTCCCTAAAGTCAGCAGGTAACCAACCATATTAGTCTAAGAATCAAAATGGGACTTCTAGGATATGAAACGTTAACTAACATAAAACATGAGGGCCACTATTATTCTTATTTGCATATAAGATTTTTAATATGTGAACAAATGGTCATTTTCCAGACTCATTCAGAAGCTAAGTAATTTGGTTTTCCCATCTACTGCCATCTGGCACTGAATCAGACTTAATGTGCAGTAGTGGAAGTAAGACTGGTAGGTCTCAGTCATATTTCGGTCATGACAATAGATCAACTTGTATTAGAGAAGCAGTGGACAGGATTGTAAAGAAGGTTAATTCCCAGGCATATAAAGTGGAAATGGATAATGAAAGACTATAATAATGAAGGGTTGTGAAAGAGAAAAAGGAAACCAAAGTTGCTGGATGAGGGAGTGAATGTCAGATCAGAGACAATTGGAAACTAACGTGGATGAATGTCTGGAAACAACAACGTAAGGAAAAGCTATGATCAAAAGGTAGCAGGACAAGAGCTTTTCCAAAAACTTCAGTCCCAAACTGGAGACTAAATAAAAATTTAGGTG
Source organism: Euphonia xanthogaster (assembly GCA_034509185.1). Taxonomy (NCBI): domain Eukaryota; kingdom Metazoa; phylum Chordata; class Aves; order Passeriformes; family Fringillidae; genus Euphonia; species Euphonia xanthogaster. Next base: position 77,160,408 of record JAYDZK010000113.1, read on the forward strand.
GCTAACCAGGAAGACTAAGCACTTAAGAATTTAGGAATAATGTTGGATCAATGGTCTCATCTTCAAAATGAGATCTGCAAAGAATTATTTCAGCAAGAGGTATATTTGCATGTAGAAGTAACAAAACACACTTAGCAGAAGGCCATATACAGCATGAAGTAAGTTTTGCTAGTCTCATACAGTCCAAAGCATAATTGACTCATAGTGGTGGAATGTGATGTAATGATTATGAGGTATTAGTCTTGCCTACTTTTCCATAACCCAAGAACATCACAGCACAATTAATAGAGTGATAAAATCTCTGTAGCTGTGATAGCAATTTGTTTTCTCTTAGTTCTTTTAGAGTTATCCTGTATTTAAGCATAAGACTTTTTCTAATAAAAATAAGAAAAGGGAAAAAATAAATTATCTGAATGCACCAGCAAGTGAAATATATGCTTTATATTTGCATCTGACTATTTAAAAGAGGCTTACTCTTAAATGGACTTGCTTTGTCCTATAGGTCCTCCTCATTATCAGTAGAGCCATGATGTATTAACAGTGAGCACAAAGATACAAGAAAATATTACAACTGATAGAACAAAACCCTAAGAAGACTATATCATTTTGGAGTGTGTTCTCGCCAGACCTGTTTGAATACTTCTTAAAAAGGAATTTTGACTTGTAAAGTGGGACTACATGCATGATTTGAAGTCTGAAAACCATGGCAGGAATGAAAAGAGTAGATTCAGTCTGTTTAGTGAATTTAAGTTTACAGAACTTATTCGCTGTCATGTGATGTATAAATGAACTCCAGTGTAACAGGACTTGTAAACAAAATTGCAAGAGTAATTGGATATATTTTGCTAAGTGTCAGAATACATACTGATCATTTTCTGATGTTGTTCCTGACTCTGGTTTTGTTATGTTTTCTTCAGTTTTATAGCACTGGAATGAGGCTGAGCTAGGAACAGCTCAACAGAAAATCAGTTTCACCTGAAACCATCAAAAAAAGTCACTCAACTTGTCAATACATATGGCTTCAGGTACCCCAAGAGGGAAGAAGGGAATGAATCCTACAGAGCTCCTGTTCTTTATTGCTTAGCTTCATTTAAAGAATTTACTTATCACTCATGTAAATGTGATATTAAAAGAAAAATACTTCCTCCCGGGCATAAAGCCTTAAGGCATATTACTGGCAAGAAAAACTAAGATTTTTGAAAGGAAAATGGCAAGCATTTTGAAAAAAAAAAGAAAGAAAGACCTTGTGGACATTGTGAAAAGGAATGAAACTCTATCTAGTTAATGTTAAGGCTAATAGAGTAGGTATTAATAGAACCAGTGCATAAAAAGTTATGGCTGATGAACAGAATTCCTTGTAAAAATTCTGTAAGAGGGAGGATGACAGCTCATGTCCTCCAGATGGATGCAGCATTCCCCAAAAGCTGAAGTACTCCTCCTTAAATTGCTTATGTCTCTTTGCTCTCCCTGGTTTTTTCTATATGGCAAAGTTGGTTTTGTCCTTAATACAGAAGGTTGAACGGCCTTGTTCACCAGGAAGGAAGAGTAGCTCACAGCTCTGACTGAGATGGGTGGTGGGGAGTACAGGCTGTGCAGAAAGTAGCTGCAGACCAGGATTTTGGCTTTCAGTTGCCCACAGATTCTTCACTTAAGTGATCTTCCAGTGAGAACCACAGTGAACCAATTGCATTAGCAAGGGATTGAGCTCACCTTATCCCTGTGCTCCTTACATCCTCTTGCATCGATTTGTTTCCAGATGCAGAGACAGAAGCACAGAGATGTTCAGCCAGGTAACTGTGGAGTGGTCTTAAGGCTAAAGACATTTTAGATGGGGTGGAATCCATATCTACGTCCTTATTCACTTGTTGATTTACATGAGCAGTGTCTTTAAGTAAAGACAAAAATAATGTAAACTTGACACCAAGTGGGTATATAATTTTGAAGGCCGTCAAATGAAAAGATAACTTATATTGAATGAGCATTTTCCTAGAAAATATGCCTACTTGTCTGGAAGTGTTGTGGGTGCCAAAAACTCAATTTTAAAAGATAAATGACTGCAGGAAAGTGGAAGGACTTTGCAGGCCATGCACTTCCCTCAAGCTATTACAATGATTGACTCAAACGACTTGTTAGCTTAAGAGACTTCTAGCAGGAACTGGAGCATGCTGTATACTGTTTATGTTATAAGAAAACACAGACTATGCTGATTTACAGCTCTCCAGGTTTCTCTTTTAAGCAAAAATACAGACTCCAGAAAAATTACACAGAAGGAAAAGAAAAAAAACACAAAATAAATGAATCCACACAAAATTCATAATTCTAGAGTTAGAGAACATTATACTCAGGCAAGTAGCAGCATTCAGTTTCCTAGTTTCGCCATCTGCTTTTCAACTTCACTCCCTATATGCAAAGCTAAAAGTTTTAGAAGGGCAGAGGGTCACCATTACTTCAAATAATTGGTATTTTAAATATGTCAGAAATACCATGAGTGCTGGCAGGAAGCCATTAGCTACAGACAAGGAAGCAAAATTTGTCTTCTCAGATTTATAATGAAAAGTCCATGCATTATACTAAATCCCTGCAAAGAAGAATCTTTAGAGATCAATTCAATTCCACAGAGTTTCACATTTTCATCAGACTATTCCTCTGCCTTGGGCATTTTAAATAGCTGCTTGTGCAAGAGAATTCATAACATAGAGGAACAGACCTCACACTGCATGAACTGTCGGGTTTCATGCTTTTGAGAACAAACATGAACCTAAATCCCTACTTTCAAATGGCATTTGTACTAGGTTTTTATTTTGTTTTGTTTTATCCTTAAATTCTGTTAATCTTGTCATTCTCCCAGTTAGTAGCACAAAATTTTTCTTTAGGTTCGTGAGCACAAAGGCTTCAATTTTGTCTGATTGTTAAGATAGATAGAATCTTAAAACCTTTAGCCATTGTATCACAGAGTGCAACTAAGCCTCTGAAGTCAAATATGCCACACCAAGATACTTTTCCACAAAGAGCTTAGAATTCAAAGGGAAATCAAGCTAAGCCTTTCAAAATGCAGTGCAGCCTAAGTGAGTCCACTTAAGGAGAGTCATGCACAAGTGACCCAAGAGCAGATCTTGGTTAACAGATACGTTTTTTCACATAGGCACATCTGAGTGGCACCTAGTATAGGCTGACTGAAGGAGATAGGAATTCCTGCACCTATTTAATCTGGAGTGAAAATTCTGAAAACGAGTGAGAGTCTCACCTTCTCCACCAAGTCACATCTATTTTGCTTTACTCTGGGGAGAGCCCATAAAGTCCAGTTGAAGGGAGAGGGAGAATTTAACAGCAAGAACTTTTTAAAATTCAACATGACTTCTACAAGTCATTTTTAATTCAATGCTTCTTTTATTAAAATGGTACTTATTAGGTAAAATTTCATTTACCCCATACAATTAATTTGAACTAATAATGCTTAGACAGTTCTTAGAGATGTGATATTAGTGTTGGCAGAATTTCCTCTATTGTCTGCCATGTTCTCTAAAATTATGCCAAGCCACAAGCTAGGTCATCTCTGCTTATATAGAGTCAAGTAAAGCTAGCTAGCAATAGTATGCTTTTGGCAGTTTTGGAGTTGCTATTTTAAAACTCCTTTGCCTGGAGCTATCTAGTCTCAAGGGTTACAAAAGGAATCCTTGACTTTCCAATATAGCATCCCAGGAAAGGATGTATCCTGACTTTTCAGTAATTGAGAATAGCCATAGGATTAGACCACCATTTGACACTCTGTTTGGATAAGACCTTCCATTTAGATGTTATTCATATCAGATGTTTATTTTAAAGTGAGGCATATTTAGGGTTTTAGTAGCTCAAGTCAGATTCCACGTCAACTTTCTCCATGCTATACATAGCCACCATCTGGCACAACTGCACCAGCACAACCCCCAGGCTTCCAAAGAGCAGCTCTCTGTGACACCAGTAGAGCTTAGCACAGTTCCAAGCAGGTGCAAATTCAACTGGAGCTGCGGCTCAGCCTCTGCAGGACTAACACTAGAGCAGACCACAGCTTTCCAGTACCTGACGCGTGACCAGTACCCTTGCATCAGATCAAGCTCGGATATTTGCTCTCTGTTCACCTGCATTTGTCTAAATTGTGGACTTAAAACCTTCAAATGAGCTAGCATCTGGTTTAAATGAGCCTGCTGGGCCTCTTTTCTAACATCACAGTGCTGAGTCAGATTACTCATGAGCAGGGGCTTGCCCATCAGGCCTCTAGAGAAACAGCCTGGTGTGTATGAGAACTGTGTTACAAGAATCCAGATAAGGAGAACATACTTTAGGTAGATGAAAACATTCCATGGTGGGCAGCCTTGTCAGTATTCATTTTTTTGATTGCTGATCTCTCTGACTGATACAGATTGTTTTGGCTGAGCCCTTTAGGTGAGGTTGTTGATACCCAAAAGCTCAGACCTTCATCTCTTAGTATGAGCTCTAGACCATTCTTGAATAAATCCAGCTGCAGGTCCAACATTAATTAGTGATACCAAATGTTTTATGCAACCATTAAAGATTAACTGTATATGCAAAATACACAGCGGTCTGCGCAAATGTGCTTGAACTATCATTATATTTCTTTGCAAAAGCCATGATGGACTGCCCTTAAAAAAGCATACATAAACTATTTCTATTTCTCACAGGGCAGCAACTTCCAGCCAGACCTCACAGAACAATAACTTAATTGGGCTATGAGGTGTTCAGCCCACATGACCATATTTACCACATTTCCTTACTCTGTTTGCAAGGATAACTATTTGGAAGCATCACATCCAAACATATTAGGAAAGTGCAGAACACGACACCTGCTGTGCATAGTTTGTGTGCTGCATACAAAAACAGTGCAGAATTGCACACTGGAGAAACTCAACATGTGGCTAATGATTCTGCCACTGCAAAGCAGCAAAGCTTTTGGCATTTCATATGTACTCGCAAAAGTGAAGGTTAACAGTTTTGAAATTATTTATTTTATGCTAAGAGCCAAACAGTAGCTTTCTTCTTGATTCGTGTTCTGCTTTGCATTGGGACACAAAACTGAAACAAAGAAATGAGAGGGATAAACCTCTGTGATATCCTTAGAGAAATACTTGTAAGGGGCTGGGCTTCTGCCAGGGCAGAAAATGGTGTAATAGTTCTGCAGGGTTATACCAAAGGTATGGTCAGACTAACAGCTAATACCTGGAAAAGAGTGTGGCAGTGCACTCATGTTCTGACACATTCCCAGAATACTTTTTCATCCTTTAGCAGTTTGCAGTTTGTTGGCTTCCACCAGCAGATATTGCAGGCTTGGATGTGGTGACCTCCAATGGATACTCTTCTGGGAATGCTTGGCTGCTTTTCGAATGCGTGTACACCAGCAGTGTCCATGGCACCCCTTGGCAAGGGATTCTTGCAACCATTTAGCTTTACATTGGAAGAGGAGATACTTTCTTCTCCTTTTATTTGAAGTCTCCTTACTTCTAATCTGGCATGCTGACCAATTCTTCAATCAAACAGCCGATATAACCTCACCATCTCCAGGGAACTGGATTTTTAGGACTGAGTCTCTCTCCAGTTATCCCTTTCCCAAACTGAAGAGTTTGGAAAATCTTTCACATTTTGATAGCTTTCACTAGACCTCTTTTAATTTTGTTTCATCCTTATTGAATTGAAGGTGTGCAGAACTGCACACTACATCTATAATGGGGGTGTGCCATGGAAGTATTCAGAGGCACACTGATATCATTTGTCTTCTACATCTTTGCTAGTAACTTTCAACACCACTCTTGCTTTCTGAATGCTAGTGATGTATCCACACATTAATAAGTAAATTATTACTTGTAAGTCATAGTAGTTTGTTGAGAATATTTTAATTGTGACCCTTTGTTTTCATGAGCACCACTTAATACTGAACTAAAATTGAAGTTCAACCCTCATTTGAAATTCCAGTCACTCAGTCCAATAAGGGCTACATGCAATTCATTCTTCTTATCCTCTAAAACCTGAAATAATTGGAGGATTTTCTCACCTTGCTGCTTGTGCCCTTCCAATTTCTTTATGGCTGTGCTGAACAGCCTATCTCATCACATCACCCTTACCACATTTCACCATAATGTGCTGCTGATGTCTCTCTCCATAACTAAAACCAACCTTTTGCTCCTGTCCTTGTCTATTAACTATTTAATTATCTATGGAGTTATCTTCTCTTGTATGCAAAGGACACCTCCTTTCCTTAAGAGCTCTCTGGAAATCCAGGAAACTAAATCAGACTGCACCTTCAAGAGTTACAAGAGATTTCTGAGACGTGACTTCCTTCACAAAAACATTGATCCTCTGAAGTGTGTCATTTATCCATCTGTTGGTTATATAAAGTAGCTCTGCAGCAACAGTTGAAGAATTTCCTGAACCTCCCCTGGAATTTCTTTTCGTGAAAGCATCAAGGAAGTTTATCCAGATGATTTTAACCTGTTAGGAAGAATCTGCATGCCAGACCAAACAGGAAGATATTTAAAGGTTTCTTGCTGGAATCCTCTACAGATTGTATCAGGAAAATCATACACTAGCATGCCAAGTCTTCTGTATTGTGCTTCACTAATTCAGAGTAGTAGTATAAGCAGGAGGGAAGAATTAAGACATAGCTGATAGAGAGGGGATAAAAGACCCTCAGAGCCAATCTCAGGTTCAAGGAAGCCTGTCTTTATCTATAGCAGTGATTACAGGCACATATGTAATGTAGATATCTATATTCCTCCAGAATCAGTATTTTCTAAAAGAGTACATGAGTTGGAAATTATAACTTCTATGTTATCTCACTTTCTCACAGTGAGAATAAAAATCATTTTTGCTTGAGCCACATGGGTGTCCTGTGATGCCCCAAGAGGGGATGCAAGGCACCAGAAAGTAGTAACTGAGTGATAAAGTAGATGTGTTTCATCTCATATTACAAGTTTAATACTAGAAAACAAAGTATTGAGGATGTGTTTTCAAAGGTCACAAGATCCCACCACTTCTGATCAGGTGGTATTTCAGATGCTTCAGTACCCAGTGAATTGGGCTTTGTGAACATTTGCAAGTATGCTAACCGAAGGCTATAATATCTTTTCTGGGCACCCTGTTTTGAAAACAGAATTATTGTGTGTCTACACTTTTCTTAAAGCACAGTGATTTGGAGATTCTCCTTATTACTTAAATATTTCAATTAGAGCATTAATTGTTGTCACTGACAACAACTGGAAATATCACAACATAAAATGACACTTAATGTTATCTCAGACTCAGTGCAAACCCATAAGTGTGATTACAGTTTGAAAAGAAAGCCATGCATTTTGAAATTCACATTAGCCAGAATACTGCTGCAAAAAATGCATGTCAGGTGATTTCAGCACTGAGGGGGGAGTGGATCAATGGGGCGTAACCACATTTACTGCGGTGTGTAACTAATGCATAACTAACTTTCACCTTTCAGTAGGGATTGCAACGGGCAATGGAAGCTTTAATATTAGTAAGGTTTTTGCTGTACTCCTCTGATATATTGGAACAATGAATATCTGCCGTGGTTGTTCTGGGAATTAATATGGTTAGGGTCAAACTGCCAAACGTAAAAAAATTTCCAGGCAATCTAAATGTATCTCCTCACTGTTACTGTTCCCACTGGCTTCTTAAGACCCTGACTGAAGCAAAGCTGTGAATATTCATCTTGAAAATTTCAGTGACAATGTCAGAAACAAGAAAGAAAAAATTCTTTAATAGTGAGGATTTTCAGTGAAAATGTCAGAAACACGAAGAAAAATAATTCTTAAACAGCAGTGATTTTTCTAAAACAGGTTTAAAATCTTCGTGAAAAATCTGAAAGCATCTATCGGGTGACTACCAAAGAGAACTGGATGATACACACAGGGTTTTCACTGCACATATGCAAAATCTTCTCTTACTTCATGTGTGGCCACAGTTCAACTAATTTTGATAAAGCACATTTTTGGACAAGCAAATGGGAAAAAAATCCATCAAATTATATTAAGTAAAAAGATGTCTTCCTTGTCAGTGAGTCTCAGCCACAAAATGGTAGAGGCTGGAAGAGCATTTATCAGATGTGGCATTACATAATGGCCCTGCTCTTGTATTTCCCCTACATCTGCTATGAGTTATTGTTTTTCCTGTAAGCACTGACAAGTGTCCCCAGAAGACAAGGGAGGGTAGACAAACACCAAAAGGGAGAGTTAGAGGCAGCAAGCTCAGGAAAAAGCAGAAGTGAACCCACACAAGATGTGTTAAAAGGCTGGGGTGAAGGATTAAAGAATCAAAAATGCAAAATAGCCAGAGGAGGTGCTTAGCTGGTATCTCCAACAGTGCCCGTTGCTCCACAAAATGTGTGAGGAAGCAGTGGATTCTGCCAGGGTACTCTACTTGGAGACAAAACAGAAAAAGAGAGCAGAAACGGGATCTACAGTTGCTGAAGTGTCCCCTTGTCATGCAATTTTTTTTTTTTTTACTGTAGTGGGGATCAGTTCAGTTTGGGCAAGGAGAGCATGAGTAAGAATGTCAGGTACCAAAATTGAGTGGGGCAGTGCAGCCAGAACCTCAGCAGGAGGGTTTGGACTCAAAAGAAAGGCTACAGCCTGGGGCATTTAATAAATTCAATATACTCCCCTTTCCCATGAGCTGGAAACACAGCCATGCCCATCACTCGAGAGCTAAGTTTTCAACTCCTATGATCTGCAGGAAAACATACATCAAACTTAGGTCATATTTTAACACCCCAAATCACAAATCCAATAATGAGAAAACTTTGGGTTATAACCTTGAAAAATGCAGTGTTCTGTACTATGTAGTGAAGTTTTCAGTCACAGAAAAGAAGAAGAAGCTGTTCTGAAAATTTGGTTACAGTACATTAAGAAATGCAGAGGGTATATAACTGGTGTGTAAGATGTGACATTTGGATGGGATATTTGTGCCAGCTGTGAAGCTAACTGAAAGTTTCTGTGGCTGGGGACCCAGTTAAAATGATTTAAATTAAAATTCTTCCTTCAATGGTAGTCCTGTGTCTTTCAGGAATGGTGACAGCTGTTTCATTACTATTTTTACAGCACATCTGAGTATCTTGACCAAAAAATTGAAATGGTAGGAACTATTTTATTCCAATTCTTTGTTATTGAATGTGACTAAAACACCACAAGATTCAAATACTTTTTACTGTACTAGAGTGCTTTCTATTTCTTATTTGAAAGTGGCAATACTACCACACTTTATTTTTAGAAATAAGCCTGCATTTGTTAAAGTTTTGTCTGTTTAGTCTCCTTTGTTCTGACAACATTCTTCCCATTTTGGTAAGTATGTGCCTGCATTTACATGGCAATATTATAAGAAACAATTAAAAGTTGCATCTTGGAAACTGTGCCATATATGGATGATATTTTATCTGTATCCTTGAATGCACATGGTAGAATAAATTGCTTCTTCAGCATATTGGTGAGAAATGCTTTCAGCTGGTTGGTGGCTGAAGCTGAGTCTTAATTTAGGCCAATACATTTTAATTTAATATAACTTTTCTGATAGGCTGGAAAAAATAGCAAAAATAATATTGCCTCTCCAACATTACCAAAGGTGTCATTTTCAGGAAATGTCATAAAATGGACAGGAATTAAAATTAAAATTAAAACCAAGTTTGAGTAGCTGCAAACACTGCAAGTGTTGGGAGTTCAGAATCCCAATTCAGATTCATCTGTTACATTTGACCTTGAATGTATGAGCTGGGATAAATCCATTGGAGAACCACATCAACCTGGAGATCAGCTCTCACATTTCTCCTTTTGTCAAATCAAGACCTAGCGCTCATTCCCTCTGCCTTCAAAAGTGAATCCTGTTGTACATGTTACCACAGCTGTGGTCTGTCTCTCACTTGGAAGCCTGGCCCCTGTGGTCCCTATATCCAGGGTGCAGAGGAGCAGCTGTGTGAGATGGGAGCTCTACAGGCATTAGACCATATGATCATTCTCAGCCAGTGGCTCATATGAGCTCGCTTTCCTTCTCTGCATGAATAAAGAGTGCTTTGTTTGCACTGCAGAATCAAAGACTACATGCAGGCTGTTCCCATGGTATAGTGGGACTGCAGAAACTTGGCAGGGAGAAAAGCCAGTGCCAAATACGCTGTGTGGCTCCAACCAGCCTGCACCCTGGTTTGCACCCCACAACCACCCACTGTTGCAGACCAGGAAGACTAGTCAGAATTTTCTTTCAAAGCAGAAGACCATGGAAAGGAGCCCAAATGTACCTGTTTGCTCTGTGGGGACCTAATCAGTTGGGGAAAAAAAACAACTGGAAAAGAGCCCAACATCTCCAGACAAACAGCCTTCCTCCTCCAGGCTCTGCCATCCAGCTGCTCTGCTCTGCCAGACACTCTGCCCTGCCTTCACATCTATCTTCTGTCTCCTAGGCTCACCTCCATTTCTCTTTGCTAAGACAGGGAATTAAAATCTCTCTTTCTGGCCAGTGTCTGACACGTGCTGCCGCTGCCAAGAGAGAGAAGCCCTTTTCAAACACTGCTCCTTCTTTTCTCTGTGCAAACACAGCACTAAATTGATTTTGCAAACAGTTCAGTCTGCTTTTCTGAGGGCTATAGCAAACTGTAAACTTTGCACTTTGCACTACAACTTAGTGCAGAAAAAAATAAAAAATTGATCATTCTCAGGCCTTGAAGAGTTTCCACACTGGATGGCAAGAGTTGCCTGTGCTGACAGGAGCAAGCATTGCCAACTGCATGTGTTGAAAAATGAGATGTCCCACACCAAAGAGCAGGGAACACTTCCCTTCCCAAGGATGTACTTGTGTGTTAGTAAGTAGCAGCTTCTGTTAAAAGAAAACAGTACCAAAGTACATGATCCTAACTGGAAGCAGGGACTGTTACCAATCATCCCTAAGTGCAAAAACCTTGCAAAGTGTTTTTGATATGAGATGCCACATGTGGGTAGGACAAGACTGCACAGTCTAAAACCATGGACCCATATTTTAAGGCAGAAGCTTGGGAGTTGTAAGGCTAACAAAATTTTTATAGCACTCCTTTGACAGAGGCTTTGGAGACTGACCTTCTAAAGATGGAGAGACTGTCAGTCATTTTTCACTACAGAAATTAAAGGCAGGGTACACATTAGTATGAGAGCAGCTTGGATATCCTAAACCAAACCCCTAGTTTATTTTCCTGCTTCTCAGCTCCAAATGCGGTTGCATTTCATCACTGACTTCCACATGGCTGCATAATGATTCCACCCAGATTTGGATCCTATGAGAAGTACCTAGTATTTGTCTTTAAACGAGAAATTGATAAAAAATTTCTGTTGCACAGAGTTTGCACAGACTATCTTATCCAGGCAAATTCAAAGTTTATAAGCCTTGAGAAGATTTAGACAATCTTTAATACACATGCTTTATTCTTTTTAGTGAATGTCTTGATACTGTGGATTGCAGATAGGTATTTCTGCTCTTCTTGTGGATTATTTCATCAAAACTGAGTGAACAAAGGACAGCTGATAGCAAGCTTTCAGAACAAAAAGGCACTAAGAAATTACATAAACTTCTTCCCTTTGATGAAAGCTTTAACAAGTAACTGAAGTTTAAAGATGTAATAGGCATTAGTGTTTACATTCTTTTCTTTTCTTTACTATAATTGTCCCTAGTCGGGATTATTAACTGATGCTACACTGCAGTGAAAACAAGCTTGGTTTACAGAAGACCTGCCCTTGCCCCTCATAACACGTCTTCTTCTTCATACACTTCTGATATATTTACAAAGTACATAGTTTTAACAGCAAGGCAAACCTTTGTCCAGAAGGTTTATAGTGGTACCAGGCTCCCTGCCTTTCCTCTTTGATTTGGATCTATATTTCTTTGTGTATTAGTTTAGAGACAACAGGATACTGCATCATTACCTTCCCTGAGGCTGGCTTCCTTTATTTTTCTGAAGCAGCCATGATTTCTACCTCTCAATAAACTGCTGCAACCAGCTCCTAATTGCCTTTCTTTAATAATAAATATAACATATGATGGCTACTTAACTCTTAAATTTTTCATAGCCAGTGGACTTAACATCACACTATCTGTGTGAGGTTACAAAAATACGGTTAAGGAAATTTATATTTGGAAATCTCAGCCCTTTTGTCTAAACTAGCAGTGTACCATGCCCATTTTATGAATGGCAAAAAATGGAAATTGACATTGAAGACACTGGTTTGTTCTTTCCAGTATGGTGCACATGCTCCATGTTCCTGTCTCTTGGGGGTCCCATCACAAATGTTCCTGTACTGCAGCAGTAACTTTGTATTTTCACACACGTGAAAAAGAAGACACATCATGTAACTTTTTTTTGAATATATGTATAGGGAACCATTTCTTGGGAAATATTCCCAATAGGACTGTAATTATATTCCCCAAAGGTTTGGGCCAAAATAAATTATTACAGATCAAAATGTAGAAATATTTCATTTTTTATTTGATTCTGCTCCAGTATATTGTACCATGTAATATTACCTATTTTATAGCACCTTCTTACTGAGGATGTAATAATTAGTATTCAACTTGTCATTTTTTAAAGTTGACAAGTCCATTGATAGTGTGTGAGAGTTACTAGAAACTAATTAAAATTATATCCAATTTTCTATTGTAGCTTTATTCACTGTGTACTTGAAGGAGTTTGATGTCATGCCTGTGGCTGAAACCTCAGTGGATACTCTTAGGACAAGCAGTGACTAAAGAAGCACTTGGGATGGGCACAAGTCCCTGCTGGTATACACGTGGGTTTGGCTTGGTCAGCCAAACCTGGTTTGCAGAAATGTTTGTGCTACAACTGCAAAGCCTTAAAACTGGGCACTCTGCTATTCATCTTTGAAACAGGGGATGAACTACGTGTTTCTGTGCCCAAACAGGGTTAAAACCTGCAGGGTGGGTGAGTCTAGATCAGTTTATAAAAGTGCAGAAGAAGAGTCAAGCCATAGTTCTCTCTTCCCTCCATTACTTGGTACAGCTGAGCACTAGCAACCTGTCACAGCTCATATGGCACCTTTGCAGAGGATTTTCCTCTTCCATTCGTAAAGGTCAGGTGTAGCACCACCAAGAATCTCCTCCTGCAGGAAGAGAATTGTTAAAGAATTACTATTGAGCATGGTTGAAGGGCAGGATATAATATACAGCTTAGCAAGAGTGATAGTCACGCAAAAGCTTAAAAGAAGAGTTTGTTTTTAGTGGGGTGCCCAGAGGCAGCAGTTTTTTGGAATGTGTATTTGGATGTTGCTGGTTTTCATTGTTGCTCTTTGCTCAGTAAGGCTGTGCTCCTGTCCAGGTCTGATGTCCCTTCCCAAGGGGCTGGCTGGCTGGGAGCTGGCAACTGAGGGCTCAGCAGGAACCTCAGGAAAACAAGTCTGGTTTCTCTTACTTCTATGCAGCACAAGGAATGTCCTTTTTTACTCTGGGGTGTTAGCAAAGAACATGTAGTTTAATTTTGTTTGATCGCTTCTTAGTTTATAGTGCTGCATAGAACCACAGAATCACAGAATACGCTGAGTTGGAAGGGACCCTCAGGATCAATGAGTCCAACTCTTGATCCTGTGCATGGGTCAAGAATTGGCAATCCAAGAATCACAGTATGTGCCTGAAAGTGTTTTCCAAACATATCCTGGACTCAGACAGGTTTGATGCTGTGAACATTTAACCAGCAAGCCTGTTCCGGTGCCCAAACATCTTCTGGGTGAAATGTCTTTTCCTGATATCCAACCTAAACCTCCCCTGACTCAGCTTCATGCTTCTTTCCTGACTCCTGCCACTGGTCATCACAGAGAAGAGATCAGTGCCTGCCCCTCTGCATCCCCTCATGAGGAAGTTGCAGACTGCAGTGAGGTCTCCTCTCAGTCTCCTCTTCCCAAATGACCTCAGCCACTTCTCATGCAGCTTCCCCTCCAGACCCTTCACCATCCTTATTGCCCTCCTTTGGATGCTCTCTAATAGCTTAATGTCTTTTTTTCAATATTGGGGCACCCAAACCTGCCCCCAACACTCGAGCTGAGGCTGCCCCAGCTCAGAGCAGAGCAGGACAATCCCCTCCCTTGCCTGGCTGGTCATGCTGTGCCTGATGCCCCCCAGGACACACTTGGCCCTCCTGGCCGCCAGGGCACAGCTGAGTCATGTTCAGCTTGACACAGAGCAGGACTCCAGGTCCCTTTCCATAGTGCTGCTGAGCAGCAACTCATTCCCAGTCTGTACACACAACGAGGCTTGGCCCTTCCCAGTTGCAGAATCCATCATTTTTCCCTCTTTAATTTCATATGGCTGGTGGTTGCCAGCTCTCTAATTTGTCAGTCTCTCTGCAGGGCTTTTCTGCCCCCAAGGGAGTTGATATTTCCTCCGAATTTAGTGTCAATGGCAAACTTACTTAGTGTTCCTTCAAGTCCTCTTTCTGAGTTGTTGAAAGTGTTTAAGAGAACTGAGCCCAAATTGGAGCCCTGTGAAACCCCACTAAAGACCACATGCCAGCTGATGCCACCCATCACAGGATGTGGCATTTATCCAGTTGTGTGATGGATATTTGGTCCAGAAGGATACTGAGAGAGTATCAAAAGCTTTGCTGAAGTCCAAAAGATTGCATCTACTGGTTTCCCTTGATCAGCTAGGTGGGTTACCCTGTTGTAGAACAAAATTTTCTCCCTGCAGTGGCTTCTGCAGTATTAGTCATCACTAATCCACTTTCCTGAAGCTATAGCACACAGATAATTGAGGGAAAACAGCCCCAAGAGATGTAAATACCTAACAAAAGTGATGTGGGAATTTTTAAAATTAAAACATTCCCTTTTCAAGTTGAACAAAATGTTTTCTTCAATCTGAAATCACTCTTTTGGAGGAATTCTTGCAGCTTCTAGATCTATCAAAAATGTTGCCCCTGAGCACCACAATAAAAAAATCCACTGCTCAAAGCAAGATTAAATAGCTGAAATGGAAGCTACACTGAACCACTGTGATGATAAACCAAAGTGTTTTGTCTCTCTTTTACCCCATAAAGTATTAGTATCCCAAATTAGGAATTCCTCTGAAGTAATGAGGGAAGTGATTAAACTGACTGTGGATTTGACAGTATGCCTGAACAGTCAGCATGCAAATCAGAACACATGCTAAAAAAGCTACAGATGTCTCTGGTTTGCATTTTCTTACTTTGCTTCTCTGTACTTATCTTTTGGTCAGACTGCACCAGCATGCACATGAAATGAGTTCCTAGCCACTGTAATGGAAGCTAAGTGGAATACTAAAAACCTGTTTCCATCTGCTTATCCACACAGAGAGGAGATGAATATTTTCCTAGAGAATGAAATAAAGTAACAAAGCAGAGCAAATCCCCAGGGCACAGCATCACTTGCTGCATTATAAATAACAGCCTCGTTATGAAGGATCCTGTTGCTCCAGGTGTAAAGACTATGCATGACATTGTAGCTATAAGAAAACTGATTTTGGGTGCACCAAAATGGATAAAGTGAGATGAACAAATGAATTTCTTCTCCTGTTGTGAAGAGGAGGAATGAATTTCTTCTCCCCATCTGCTTTGCTACTTCCAGGTCAGGAGAGATTTCCCACCTTTTTCCTGCTAATTTAGCTGCTACGGGGAAGCCTGCAGTGTTGTCCTGCAGCCTGTCTTTCACATTTGTTGCTCCAGGGAAAGAGAGGGCACAGGAGAGCAGGAGGCCAACAACAGTTCCTATGGCATAAATTCTTCAAGCAGTCCTTACCTCACCAAACACAGCAAGTTTAGTTCATTTTTACTATTTATGCATCATCCACAGCACAAGGAATGTATCACATTTTTCTTGACAAGCAAGACTGGCACTAGACAGGTGAGCAGGTTTTACAGAAGACCCCGAGGTAAGCTCAGCTGGTTAGAGCGATGTGCTAATAATGCAAAGGTTGTGGGTTCAGTCCCTATTCACTTAAGGGTTGGACTGGATGATCCTTATGGGTCCCTTCCAAATCAAAATATTTTGTGGTTCTATGACATCAGAGTAGGTAGGACTTAATTTATCTTAATACAGACTGTGAAAATAGCTACTAGCCATTATTGCAATAATGGAGATTAAAGAATGGATAAACTGTTTAGTCTGAAAATGCGTGAGCTGGAGACTTCCAAGGTCTCTGAGGATGCAACTGTCAGGAAAAAATTGCCAAACATCTTGAGTTCAAAGGTAGAGCAAGTTCTTCTTAACAGGATGACTCCTTACTGAGCCTCAGGGGAGGCAGGGCTGCCTCCCTTTGTACATCTCTGGAGGATGAGATGTTACACACTGGAGTGCTGTGCACATCACCTGCACTGGTGATGTTGAAATAAAGTTCAAATTAAAAAAGATAAAAAGTAATGAAATACTGTGTTGGCCCTCACGTTCAGGGTGGCTCATGCGTTGGACTTGAAGATCAGGGAGTTGCATAAGAGCGCTGTTTTCCAGCCCACACTCAATTGTTAGAAAGAAGAGCAAAAAAAGGGAGTTTCACTGGACATTTCTACATTGTATTTGCCCTGTTACCTGGTCTTGTTCAGTGGAATGGAAGACATCTGATTTTCATCTGTTGATCTGAGTGCAAGGGAGTTCATCCCACAATGTCTGACACCTTTACTAACACATTGGGAATGTGTGCTCCAGCCATACCATTCCTCCAAGAGAATAATACAAGTTTCACAGGTATGAACAAGCCAAGGACTATTTCTTAGTCATGCTTGTGTGGGAAGAAAGTCATAGGAGAAGGACAGACAAGCACTATCTCTCTAGCCATCATACCAGTAAATTGCATTTGAGGCAGAATTCAACCTCATTCCAGTACATGGAAATTGACATGGAGAGTTCAAGAAGGTCATAAATTGAATGTTTTGAGTACCTACTGTAGGTCTGGGCAAGGGGAAGAAAGTAACCTATTTTTCAGTGGCACTTCGTGCTGAATAAATCCTAGTGCTTGTCCACCAGTTCCTTTGGGTAACTGGATTGGACAAGGAATAGCCAACAACCCTGAGCTGACTGTTAAGATAGAATTTGCACAGGGAAATGTTGGGGAGTGTTTGGTCACATACAGTCCAAACTGAACAGCTTTAAGGTTACACAGGAAAGCCAGCCTTCTAGTATATATTCATTTAAGGAGATTAATGTATAGAAATAGGTTCCAGAGCCTTTAATGAAAGGGATGAAAAAGTTTTACTCTTTGGTTACAAGACCTCAAACCCTCAGACTTATAAAAGATATCCTTAGGCAGAATCAGGTCAGTGCTTGAAGCGGCAAGCTGGGAGGACTGGAGAGGATCCCTGTCCCTCCAGATCATCTGACTAGCGTCCAGCACCGCTGTCAGCATGGGGGCACTCTCCTGGGCTTCACGACCCTGGACAGCACCTAAGGCGACTGCCCTGAGCTATGTCAGTGGCAGCCTCCTTGCTGGTGGACGAGAACTTGCAGCAACAGACAGCAGAAGGCAACGAGAGCGGACTCCAGCTGAGGGTGCAACACAGATTATTGAGTCCCACGGGAACCGACAGCCGAAGACAAGGATTATAGGGGTGCAGTCCCTTATAAGGGGCACAGGAGACAGGGGAGTGGTCAACATCTGGGCGAATGGGACTCCAGAGGGGAGTGGGATATCAAAGAATGACATTGGGAACAGACCAGTAAGGATAGATCAAGGGAAGGGCCCTGGTCCCTGATCCAATCACTCGACGCTCTTGGTAGAAGCTTCTAGAAGAAAAGGAGGGAGCGCCGAGTGACGGACAAAGCACCAGGGAGGGACTTGGGGAAAGATACAATTGTCTCTATGGGGATATGGGAGGAGTAAGGATGGCAGGCAGTACAGAGGAGGGTGGAGAGAACCAGGACAAAACCATTACAAATGTAGGGGGATACAGAGCAGTGCAACTTATATCCAAACACAACACAACAAGTGCTATGGCCTCAAAGGCACTACAAGTCCTGAATGTCCCTGCCAAGCCTCTCCTGTGGTTACAGCCACACTACCCATGGCTCAGGACCTCATCTGAACCCTTCCTGAGGCACACAGACCTTCTTTGAGCTATGCCAGAGGAGTCCTGGTCTCCAGCCCTGCTTCATGGATGGAAGACCTATGCTGCAGCCTCGTGTCCACCCCTGGCTCTGTCTTTGTCCCTTTTTGCTCCAGAGGGCACCTCCTGGAGGAACCCTGAGTTGGCCCATCAGTTGCAGTGGCTGCCAATGGACCCTGACATCAGCCTGATGTGTTCAGACCCTGTGAGACAGGCGTCAAGTAGAACCCCATCTTCTCCTCTCTTGTGGAGCAGCCCTACTCTCATTGCTTCCTGGCATTCTTGGACCATGTTTGGAGATTAAACAGCGCTGGGTTTGTCTATAACAGCCCCTCAGGAATGTAAAATAACAGTAAGATGTAAAAGTGAGCCTCAAAGCAGTAAGACCTTTTTTGCTACTTTTTAAAAGCACTGCCTGGTGTTCTTTCATAAACAAAATTCTCATTTGAAGATTTTTTTTGTAAGTCTTTCATTTTTAGTTATTTATCCCGACTATGGGATTTTCCCAATAAATTTATGCACACTCAACAGTAACATCCAAAGGTTGTATATGTCACCCTGGCACAACAAAATCATGCTGGATTAAGCTGTCTCTGTTCAATCCATACTTGACACTTCCTACTGTCACTGGACCAAGCTGACAAAAAAGCTGAGGTGTTGGTGTGTGCAGTTAAGATGCATTTTTCCTTTTTTTCCTGTCACTTGAAACTCAGCATTAAAATTCTCAGGTATGGCTTCTTAACAGAATAAATTGTTCCCATTGAGTTTTCAGGCAAGGATAAGGGAGAGACATTAATAATTCAAACATTTCTGCTGCTTTCAGAGTTTCAAAAGCCAGGTGTGTTGTCTGATATTTTCCAAAAGGTCAAAGACATGTTTTTACTGCTAGTGAAATATTTCATATTTGGCTGTTATGACTGCACTTTACATCAAGTGAGCAATAAAAATCTGACAGTCAATGCATGTTTAGAAAGTTTGTGTCAAATTGAATGGTTCTCCTGCAGATGATTATTTCACCTGTATCTACTAGTCATGTGGCCAAGGGAACTTTTTCACCAAACTGTGAAATAGCTCACAGAGAAGAGCAGCCTCAGGCTGACCTTTAGTAGTGTTTTCCAAAGACTTCTGCTACAGGAAAAAGTATTCCAATACATTTTCAGAGTAGCTCTAAAGAGACGTGGATGAACTTTCCTAGTAGGATGGGAGTGCTCCAGAACCAGTGTTTGGTCTGCTGGTTTGTGTCCTACAAATTTATCTACCTCTAGCAGCCATCTAAAAGACAACCAACTAGCTAAAAATTTATTCTTCTTTGGAGACACAGAAGATTAGTTTTAAAAACACAAAAATTGAATTATTTATTGAAATCTGGAGCACTTTTCCATGCTGCAAGTTGAGAATGTAGTCAACGTTTTTTAGAAAAGGTAATCTAAGGATGAAGTAATCTTTAATGTTGCACAACCATGATAGCCCATGCATCTGAGCATGTAACCTCAGCTCATAGCCATGAATTTTGGATAATGACATGGCAGAGAACACATAAGTCCCTGAAGCCATGGTTGCAGCAAGGTATTAAAAAACCCCAATAAATTCTGTGCTTAGCAAAACCAGTGAAGAAAGTAAATCCCAGCTTAGGGTTGGGGTGGTTGTAGGATGCTGACAAAATGTGGGAGTCAAGATCATTAGAAGCTGGTCTGTTGACTTTATCCAAGTCTCATTAGGTTAGGAATCTTGAAAGATTTGGGTTTCTTGCAAGATTTACAGTAAAATGTGATTTTTTGGCTTGGGAGAAAATACCATGAGAACAGTCTTTTCATGGACGTTAAACTAGTAAACTTTGGTTGGAGCCAACCACACAGAATGTGATGCGGTGTTTGCCAAAAGGGAATTGAAAAAGTTTAAAAACTTAAACATTTTATGCGGAAAAATAGTGATGAAATGTAGGCATCAGGGAAAATTCAGACTGGTTTGTATATTACCTAAGTACATTTCCTTTCCTGTTGAGGCGATGGCAAGGCTCCTGTTGTCTTTGTTGTGCTTTGAATTGTATTGGTATCACTAGCTCAGTTCCTGTACAGCTGTTTATTATGAATACTTTCAGTGAAAATATTGAGGAAAAATATATTCAGCCCCTGCTTTTCTTCCATAATACATTTACATCTTCATCTCCTCCTCTTGCTTAATTTCTGTAGAGCTGTCTTGAGCAGCTGATCACTTACTCATGAGCACAGCCATACCCTTAAAGTCATTACCAGGCTTTCTTTGGGCTTAGCTGTACCACGCTGCCAGAAAATATCAAGGGTCTCCATCCTGGCTTATAATGAAAGTGTTTGAAGGGAATCAATAATTCTTTGTAGGGTGGGGATGTGTTGGTGGCATATTATAGTGAAGTTTCCCTGAGCTTCTAACAAGGCCTCAGGTGGACTACCTTTTATACTGTTATTCTTGCATGTTAGAGGTCTGCTGTTTATACAGTATGTGATGGGCAAAAAAAGTATTGCTTCCCAGAGCTTGCTGCTGATCAACAGCATGAAGTTACTAAACAAGCCCAACAGAAATATTGCTGCATGGAGGTTCAGTCCTTTAGATAGCAGTCCATTTGCCTGAGAGATCTGAGAATGTAAAACCATGGAAATTCAGAAACGGGCTGCAACTTTTCTTGGAAACAAAGTTCTTTTCAGACAAACACCTTCTGTCTCTGTCATACGTATATGCATGATAATCTGTGAAAAGTGTTATTTATTATTTTGGCCAAATGAAGACAACTGGAATTCAGAGTAGTTTGACATTTTCTGGGAAAAATATCTAGACTGAAAATATTTTAATTATAATCCATATCAACTTACTCTACTTTGAACTATGCTGTTGAACTAAGGATCATCATTTGCTTCTCTTAGATTATCTACATGCACACACCAAGCTCTGCTCTTCTGGATAAACCTATCTACAAAGGAAAAGACAGGACTTCTAACAGAAAGATGAGATATATTTCCATGCAACCTATTCAGTATAGAAAAAAAAAGGCGTAAAATATTAATTACATCAAAACTGAACCAGTGGGGGAAAAAATTCTGGTTTAGAGCAGTATTACAGAATATCAGCCATGATCAGTTGTTTAAAGCACTGGTTAAATGGTATGCATGCTTTTATGAGGCCAAGTAGTTTTCAACTCCTTCTGTTATCTGCTGATAACAGATAATTTTAAGTTTTAGCTTTTTTAATGAAAATATTTTATGTTTCAAAGTCCTTGGGAGAGGGAGAGCTCTTATTTTTTTTGTCTTATCTTCAGGACTCTTTTTGAAGATATGGAAGTCAGATAAAGGTGGGTAGATGAAACCAAAAGATTGCCAACATGCCAAGTCACAAAGCATCATCCTGTGCTCCTGTGTCATTCTATCAACTCAAGCCTACAGTGGCTGTTCAAGTCATCAGTGATAATTTATTTCCTCACCTTCTGAAAGTGTCCTGTTTAATTCCCTGAGAGTCTAAGCCACAGGTGATTACACTGTCTTCAGTCAATTGTGGCCCTATTCACTCTCCAAGTCTTCAAAATATTCCAATCAAATTTACCACAGATGAACACATCTACAATAATTACTGTAAGTTTCATAAAAAAGAGTTACTCAAAAGTTCCTACTTGGATAACTACTACAATTTCTCTTTTTTTTGTTTCCTTACTAGATATTGGGAGCCTCACGCAGAAGAAATGCTCAGAGCTGAGAGGACTGTGAGTTCACCTGTAGGAAATCAGACTCCTTTAGTGCTCACAGCCCCACTGATCCTTGAGGTGCTCTGCAACAGCTAGCAGTGGATGTCCTCTTCTTTTCCTGGGTCATATATATATATATATGTATCTCATTACTCCCATAAGGCAAGAAAACAAAGAAAAAAGCAATGAAGCCAGGGGGCAATACCTGTTCACTTCTTGAGTAAGATCAGAGCTAGCAAGGAACAAGCAATATAGCTGAGGGGAGTTTCACGTCCTGTCCAAGAGAACTACAGCCATCATCCTGCGTCCTTTTAAATAAACACATAATGGGTAAAAAGATTTGGATTTTCAGAAACTTATTACTTACTTCAAAATAATGTGGGAAAAGAGGTGAATTTTACACTCTTCAAGACTGTAAAACGTTTTTTTTTCACCAAAACTATTTTCATTTTGCAAGAGGTTACTTGATGTATTAATTCACATAGCAGCCGAATTGTCAGGACAGAGGACTCTGCCTTAACCTTTTTCTTCTTTTCTTTTTCCAAAGTATGCAAGATTTCTAATTTTGGCTTTAGCAGGATAGCTTCCCCTATAATCCTAAAACAAAAATAGTTTTCATCACTGTGCAGTCCAATATAAACAGCCCCGGAAAACACCTTCCAGGCTTCCAGCAGCCACTTGATATCCTCTTTGGATAACTGTTTGGCTACAGTAGGGATAGAGAACCTATAAATCTATCACTTTTTTGAATTTTGCAATTATACCTTCATCACTGCAAGTTATATTAGTCCTATTGCAAAATTAAGTTAGTGGTCTAAACATTACTTGAGCAAGCATGCTTTCCATTCCCCTCCTTTCTTTCAATGCTATGCAATTTTTACCCAGGCTATCCTAGATTTTCCTTTTCCTTTTAGCTCCCCTAAATTAACATACCTTTCACTGATATTATAGTCCCAGGCTAAGTGTAGGTCCAAGCATTCTTGAACTGAGTGGGAAATTATATGCAAGTGTTGGTTTTGAATGAAACCAAATCTTAACAATAATCCAGTTCTCAGGAATAAAGTTAAAATTGATTAGGCACCAAGCTAGAGGATCGTTAGAATTTTTTGTATAAGCTTTGCATGTGTTACATTGTAAATAGTGATGATTTCTTTTTTTCCATCTACTTCCTTTTTCATGATGTTTTTTGCATTGTTGTAGCCCTAATGGCAGTTAACAAAGAGGAAATAAATACTGGTAAGAGAATCTGAAGTAAGTCTCATAGCTCTTAAATCAAATTAAATTCTGCAGTCATGAACTAATCAATTGCCTTTTACTTTTGTATGATTCAAGATGGAAGTTGTGATTTAAGTTTTCTGTAATTTAGCATGGTTTTTGTACAAAGCCTTTAGAAAGACATAAAATTAGCACATAATAAAATGAAGTGCTGAATTTATGCCATTGAGAAAAAGAGCCATAACGCACTCATGCATATCGTGTCTTATGCTGAAGAGAAAAAAAACCCAACTGTTCATACCTAAAAAGTGAATGCTAAATACTATTATTTCATGTAGTTACATTAAAGAATTTGGGCAAAGATGTTGGAGCTATTACTATCCTTGAAGGCAAATTATGTTTTAGCACAAAACCAGCTAGAAGTCATCAGAGGTAAAAATGGTGATGTCAAATCTGGAAATTAGTTGTGATCTGGAAGAAGAGGATGAGCTCTTAATACATACCTTCTCTTGGGTGCTATGTCAAGAAATGCTAATCACTCTTAAGATCACCTCTGATAGCTTATTAGCAAAATATTTCATACAAAATTTGGTGTTAGTGCTGGGAAGAAGAAGAAAAGAGATTTAGAAAACTCAGTTGATGTGGAGTTATACTGGGGAAATAAACCACCTCCAGAACACAAGCTGAAGTAGTGGCTGAGGCAGCTATCTGCTACCCAGCTCCCATTACTCTTGATGTCAGGTTGTTTAAAGGTAAGGTATGTTTAAATTCAAGAGTCTGTCACCTGCCCTCAATTGAACAACTAATGGTTTACCTGCTGAAATACTAAGGACAGGCTTTGGTGTTTTTAATTGTCATATCATTCCCAGCTAGCCAGGCCTGCTGTCAGTGATTCCTGGGCCTTCTATAATATAGAGCTTTTTCTTTCTCCAATATGCATCAGGGGTTGGTGGAAGAGCAAACATCAAGATGTTGGTGTCTGGTTCTGGGGATATCCAAGAGAAGTTTTTTTGACTACCCTAGAACTGGCAGTTGTGGAAACTGATGATCACAGTTTTAGCTGATGGCCAGCAGAGACAAGCACTGTCCTCCAAAAACTTGAACCAACAAGAACCTTATATTAATGTAGGTTCCAACCCTGCATTTGAAAAAGTGACTTGTCAGGAACTTCAGAAAATAAAGGAAAGTAACTGCAAGTTACTGAGTTCAACAAGATGAGGTAGGCTTCATTTTCACTGGTGCTCTATTATATTCAGAACATCTTTGTTAAAGATGGCAATATTTTAACCTTGGATGAACATTTATTTGCACCAGAAGTCAAGCATGCTCCACTCTAGGACGTTCACATAAATTCAATATTGTGGACTAGAAGCCAGTCTCAGAGTGTCAGAGTCTAGATGGATTTGGTTTTGTAACATCTGCATTTTTGTGTGTTTCTGGGAAAATGGTCAACAATGAGATGTGGCAACATCTTAATTCTCTATGTCTGGTTTCATGCTGCCAGACCACAATGCAGCAGGCTCTTCTGTTTTGATGTGGCAGGTGAAGTTAATAAGGAAGTGTTAGGCAATATTGTGAACTGTTGGCAAGTACATCCATGTAGATCTGAATAAGGTGAATTATAAAAAAGTTAAGGATTAAGAAGTTTTCAGTTTTGGTAATAACACATGTATTAGCTTTGATAATTTCACATAGTAGCCCAAAACCAAAAGTTATTACTCTTGACCTCATTAGTACAGGCAACAGGCTGAACATGGGCTTCAGTTGTTCCTGAGTTGTTTCTTCCTTCTACACTGAGATACACTCATCCTCCCAGGAATGTTTTGTTCATATGCTTCTGTGACTTAGAAAAATTTTTAACAAAGAACAAGTCCTGTCCAATGTTTTTTGGCCTGAATTATGTTCTTTTGTGTCACAGACCAACAAAACTGTTTATGGCCAGAATCATTGGCACTGCCACAAATCCCTCAGTAGCATTTGTGGCAAATCAGTGAGACCCCAAGTGCCATACTGCAGGCCCTGTCAGTGACTGTAAGACAAACAAGTTTAAATACTGGAGCTCTGCCAAACTGAGTGCTTCAATAAGAATCTCAAATTCCTATGTTCTGGCATGGCAATCATGGCAGTCACTCTGAAACAGTACAAGGCAAAAAAAAAAAAAAAAAGCAGTGGAAAGGAATATTTTCACTTTTCTTGTAAGCTTTAAAGTATGGCACAGACAATTTAAGAGGTATCAACTAGCATTTATACTACACTACTATACTGTGAGAAGACTTAGAAAGAAGCTATGGAAGACTTGCAACTGTCTATTTTGTAAGGACTAAGAAGGAACTAGACTGGGATGTAAGTCATAACACTGTCACCCCTGAGTGGACTTGCCCACATGAACTTGCCCATCAATAGAGACCGTTCAACCACCTGTTTTCTCTCTCAGGAAAAAAAGAAAATAATAAAGTAGACCTGGGCTGTGGAAGATCACAGAGTCTTGTTGCATCATTTGCCAGTTGCTATTGCAGAAATACACAATCATTGAAGCATTGGTTAGGGTCAACAGCTGGATATCAGTAAGTCCATTGTTCTGCTTAAAACAAGAATTATCATCATTCCTAGTTCATTACATCTATCACCAGCTACCATTGACTTTAAGCAATAATAGAGCAGTGGGTTTGCTTAGCTGGATATTGAAAAGCAGAAAAATCAGGCCTCTCTCTGCCTAGGTCCTTTCAGTGTTTCACTGCCCTGCTTGTGAAGAAATTCATCCTAGTGTCCCATCTGAAAATTCAAAGTCAGAACACGTTTCTTGCCCCTCATTCGGTTCTCTGCTACTGTCATGAGAAGTCTGTGTTATCCTTATAATATCAAATTTGTGGACAACACTGTGCTGGGTCATAGTGTTGAGCTGCTGGAGGGTAAGAAGGCCCTGCACAGGGCCTGGACAGGCTGGATCAATGGGCCAAGGCCAGCAGCATGAAGTTCTACAAGGCAAAGTGCCAAGTCCTACATTTTTGCCGCAACAGCCCCATGCAGTGACACAGGCTGGGGACAGAATGGCTGGAAAGCTGCCCAATTGAAAAGGACCTGGGAGTGCTGGTTCACAGCAGCTGAACATGATTCAGCTGTGCCCAGCTGGACAAGAAGGCCAAAGATATCCTGGCCTACATCAGCAGTAGTTTGGCCAGCAGGACCAGAGCAGTGACCATCCCCCTGTACATGGCATTGTGAGGTCGCATCTTGAGTTCTGTGTCCAGTTTTGGGCCCCTCAGTTTGGAAGGACATTGAAGTGCTGGAGGCGAGAAAGGCAATAAAGCTGGTTAAGAGTCTGGAGCACGTGTCCTGTGAGGAGCAGGGATTATTTAGCCTGGAGAAGAGGAGGTTCAGGGGAGACCTTATAACTCTCTACAACTCCCTCAATGGAGCAAGGTGAGGTTTAGCATCTTCTCCCAGGCAACAACTGACAGGATGAAAGGACATAGTCTTAAGCTGCACCAGGGTAGGTTTAGGTTGAACATCAGGAAGCCATTCTTCACAGAAAGTGTGATTAGATATTGGAATGGGCTTCCCAGAATGGTGGTGGAGTCCCTGGAGGTGTTTAAGGCAAGGCTTGACGTGGCACCTAATGCCATTGTCTCATTAATATGGTGGTGTAGAACATAGGTTGTATTCAATGACCTCAGAGGTCTTTTCCAACCTAATCCATTCTGTAATTCTGTGATAACCTGCTGTCTTTGTGTAGATGCAGTTTGCTACTCAATTCCCCTTTAGCCCTTCCTTTGCCTGACAAAGAAGTACAACTCCCTCAGGTTTTCCTTGAAGCTCATGTGATTTATGTCCCTGGCTATCTTTGATAGACACTTCATACACCCTCTCCAAATTTTAACATCTCTCTTGAAGTGTATGTGGGCTCCCAAAAGTGTACACAGTAGACCAGCTATGCCCCACTCCTCCAGCAGCAGATTAAGCACAGAAGAACCTCCCTTGCTGTGTTTGATCTGCTATGTTTCCCCTAAGGTAACCCTTAGAGGTTTACTTTGATCATGATGGGAGCACAAGGTTGGCACATGTTCAGCCTGACATCAACTCTACTGATTGTTTTAAGAGATGTGTTATATCTGAATACTTACAGTTGATCCTAAGCTCTTCTCCTGGTTTGCAATGTAAAAGATCTCTCCTGAATGGACTGGACCCTAGGTGAATAATGCTAAGAGAAGAAGGTGACATGTAATAGTCACCAGATGGCTTCTGCCCACATGGTACTTTTTTAGAGGAGGACTGTCCTGTGCTGCTTTCTTACAAGCTGATCTACTTTAGCTGCTCAGAAAACAGCTGTGGTAGTTCTTAAGCACTGTTTACTGATTGAAACCATGTAATATTATTAGAAACATTTATAAGTATTGAAAACATAACAATGCTGAATGATCTAGCATCTTCATGGAACAGCTGATATGCTGGTACCATTCTCTGAGATATGTTTTACAGCTGTAAATTGTGATTAAAAGAGTGGGGGAAAATGAGCACAACAGTGGGAACTGTTCCAAGGGCAGTGATAAAGATCTCCTTCCTTGTCTGGAATTGCCCTTTAAGCCCTAGACTCTTAATCAGCAGCAGAAGGAAGCAAAAGCTTCCTTCCCTGACTAGACCTGATTTCAACAAAGATGTGAGAGTGTCTTTCACAAAATGCTCCCGTCACAATCTGTGTAAGGGGTGCTTTAAAAATAAAAATCAAAATAGCTTGGTTGTTCGCTTCCTTCAGTTGTTAGACTAAATAATAAGGGACCCTTTCTGATGGTCACTTTCATGAATACAAAGCTGCCCCTGTTTCACTGAGATAAAGCACTTCAGCAGTGTGTGTTCTGCTTCTCCAGATACAGTTTATCTTGTTTAGATGACGATATTTATGCAAGTAATCTGCATCCAAAAAATGAAATATAGCCATCTTTATAGGAAGAAAATTATCTAAAGTTTGCTGGAAGATGATTGTATTCTTCAAATCTTCCCATCAGTAGAAAATTTTTGCAATTCCAGATCTGACAGGGAATTAGGACTGTTGTCCTAAAGTGTATTTCACACTATGTCATGTAAAGAGCACAAATTTCTGTCTTGCTAGCTCAGGACAGAGAAGGAACACAGGACAGACTGCAAAGCAGAGGCACATCTGTACCTCATTACTATGAAAGAACCTCTGGCCTTTCCAATGCTAACATAGCCAAAAGACAGTGAAACATAACAGAATAATGGTGACTAGGCCTGAGGAATGATAAACTCACAGGGAAATGGGCTTTATGAAAGGAGACTGACAGGAACCGGGGTCAGAATTAGTAGTAAAAGGTAGTCAGTTGCTGAGGCAGAATACCCTCTGTGTTTTCAGTGTGTGGCTTGGCAGATTGCTTGAATACTCTCCTTGCCTGAACAGAGCAATGGAAAAATTGCTAAATGTTGGTATTTAAGTGTTAAAGAGCATCCTGCATCTATATTGAAGGGAACTTTTATTCCAGGCATAGATAAGAATTTGGGTACTTTCAAAAGTCCCATTAACCAGCTTTGTAAATCCTTAAGGGACAAGTGTGGTAGTAAATCACAGGAGAAAGTCTTCCATTGTATACCACAAGAGGAAAGCTGCTGTGTTTTATACAGGATAATCATTATTCCAAATATAATGAGTCAGGCTGTAGATCTGTCATGGAGAGCTTTGAACTCATACCAAAAAGCCATAATTCATAGCACTTACAATTTGGAGTGTTTACTTAGGATTGCATGTGGCCATGCTTTTACAGAGAATAGGAAATGTCACTAAACCTGCTTAATCAAACTGACTGTATTGTAATAAGTGTTGTTCCCACATTACTTTTCCCTTTTCCCAGCAGACTCTCAGCTCAGAATTAGAGCCCAGAATTTGCCTTTCCCTAAAGGAAAAATATCTTTTCCCTTTGTTTGCCTATCCTTGTTACTTTTATGACCCCAGCAGCTTCAGAAATCTGCCCCATAGAAGACAAAAGAGCCATAGTTTCTGGTGTATGGCTGATGAAGTAGGCATGTAGGCATGTCTGTAAGAGTTGGGCAATGGAGCAGTAACATACTTCAAGTGCTTCTGTCTGGGGCACAGTTGAATATCATGCTAAATTAAGTTTGTTGACAAGTACCTCAGACAAGTCTATGAAACTTCTTTTCCTGTTCAGGTTTACTAGCTTTGATGTTCTTATCTGTAGAACTTTCAAAATGGCAAGGCTACCCAGAGAAGTTCAATATCTAAAATTAAGTGTGAATTTAAACCAGTATAAACAATCCCTTTTCTTTGAACAGTTCCCATGGTCCTTGGTATAGTTATTTTGATCATGCAAATAGTGGTGAAATTTGTGGATTTGCACCATCTGCATTTTTATTTCCATTAAGTTGTCTTAGTTTATATCATGTTAAGTGCTAAAGAAAACATTTTACTTAAATATTAATTGGAGTGAGTCCAAAAAATATGTTTCAGTTTAAAAAAAATCCCTGACAGTTTAAAATCCTGACCCAATTAAAACTTTTAAATTAAGCATGTTGGTCAGTGTAATATGTTAATTTTCCTTGCCATGTAGTGTAAGATGCTTTAAGCAGGCTGTGCTGTTCAGCCTAAGCAGAGTATAGACAGAGTATGCCTAACTCCAAGGAAACATCTCCCATCTATTTGTGGGGTTTTTTTGCCCTGCAGTTTTAAGCCAACTCCCAAATGACAGAAATGGGATGTTTGACAGGCATTAGGAGTTTGTGTGTAAAGAGCAGAGAAATAATGAGTGAGTGGGACTGTTTTCAGCTGGAAACTAGAAGCTGCCGGGTTTACAGGTGGCTGTGGGACACCCTTTGTTAACTGGTCATGCAAATTGGATCAATAGGAAAGAGCTGATAGCGGGGCTCCAAAGGCCAATGGGTTTTGGTAAGTGCAGGAACACGGCTGACAGTGATGCTTCCCTACACAAGGGTAGTGTTGTTGCTGTGGGTTTTAATCTGAGTTAGATGCATGAATACAGATGTCACTAGGAAAGAATTTTAAATGTTCAGGTTGCCAGAGGTTGTAAAAGAAATTAACAAGGGGTGATAATGTGATTGGTCACATGTTTCTTCTCAAAGTATTTTTTCCCAAGAGAGCATTAGCCTGGGTCATTCATGCTGCACAGAGTAGAGGGTGCTCATGATAATTTTGACTACCCAATATTCAATATCATGCAGCGCTCAATTCAGAGTAATAATCATGAATAATGGGGTTTCTTATCCATGTATCCAATTACCATTCATTAGCTTTAGGTTTGACAATGGGTTTATATGAAAATAGAAGCATATATAAGTGAATGAGTGCCTGCAGGGTGCCACAGCTTGTCCTTGCCTTTTGAATTTTTCAGAAAAAAGTATGAAGTTGCCACTTTCTCCACAGAAGCTGATGCATTGCACAGACATCACTGGGTGAAGGAAGAGCCAGGCTGCAGATATGGAAATGAATGGGAGGGTTTGCTCCTAGATTTCATTTTTAATGATTGGATTCCAAGCTAAATTTAGAGGGCCTTGTTTATTACAGGCTCTTCTGACACTGTCAAAGAATCAGTTAACTGCTACAGAGAGCTTGGTAACTAGGGTTTTTTATAAGCTCCTTTTTACCAAATGCTTCTATTTTTCAAATGCAATTGAGACTGAACTTTCTTGGGATATTTGCCTAAATAGAGTGGGTTTTGAGCATCAACTTCAATACTGAAGTTGCTTCTATGACCAATACCACAGAAAAATACATAGTTCTGATGATAGAAATTCAGTAAATTGGAGAAGATTAGGGGGACAAGAATAAAAAGGATAGTATGGGGTATCAACAGGGATCAGAGAGGGGAGAGAGGGTCGTAAAAGAAAGGACAAGGAGTGGTGAGGATGTGCACAGACAGTAACAGAAAAGGTCCAAGGAAGTAGGATAAAAGAAATTAGGCAGTAGGGACTGTGAGGAACTAGAAGGTATTTGATTCAACTATCTGAAAAGGCTCAGGAAAAGTCACCTGTGTCTCCTCCAGTAATCTGCCTGAGCAGAGAGGAACAGTCTACTGTAATTACTGTTGCCTCAAATGATAGAGGTCTGTGCCATGATGCTAAAAATCCAGCTCTGTTGATAGGCATTGCTAGAATTGTCTTTTTTAAGATCTAGGAAAGGGCTTGAAAATTACTGCCTGTGAAAATATTAAGACATTAAAATCAAACTCTTGTCAATTGTGTCAGAAATAGTTACCTGTACTGTTTAAGCTGACTGTCTGTTACTTGCATTTTCATACTTTCTATATAGAGCACAGTATGACTTTCCCCCCCAACCCCCTAAAACTCAAAACTGTCTTCATGATTTTGGCCTACATCATGTCACCTTTCATGACACTCAGGTGTTTGTTCAATATATTGAGAAGGTATTAATAGTACATTTTGCAAGCACTGCAAGTATTTTTAGAGGACTACTGATTTCTTATACTGTAACACAAATCTGAGACAAATTTCTTTACTGAATGATATCTTGAATTGAACCACAAGACATTTTCTGTTTGAAATAAACTGGAATTGCTGTGTTTTCCTGAGAGGATTCAGCTTTAAAAGTGGAAAGTCATTAATGAAAAACTAAATGTATCTCATGAAATGCCTCTTTCAAAAGTTAATTTGATGTTTTCAAACTACCATATTCTGCAGGCATGTCTAAAGATCTAGAGAGCTTGTAGGGATTTAGTAAAGTACCAGCTTAAAAACGAGCTAAAGAATGCTTAATGTCTCAGCTTTCTCACTGATTAATGTGTATTTTTAGTGGCTCCCTGTCTTTTAACTAATTAAAACAATGTATTAAAGCTGCGTATGGTTGACATACACCAAATAACATGTGTAACATATTATAGTTAATAAAAGGGGAATTGCTGATCTATAGTTTATAAATGACAAAAGGACTCTGCTCTTAGTTATATAAATTATTCTTTAATTTGAAGACTGCTAATGTTGCTAATATAGCCCATTGTTGAATGTAGCCTGCTACAAAGTTTTTAGTACCTCTAACTTTCATTAGTACAAAATCCTTGAGTGGTTCTTAATCATGTTGCCAATTTTTAAGCAGCTTTGAGACACCAAGAGAAATTACTCCTTTTAAACCCAGTAAGTCCTGACCTGTAGTTCTTAACCTATCCCTCCTGAGACAGTGTGTAATGTTTAATAGGTGTACATGCAAGTTCTAAATTCAAATTCAGCATGCCTACAGAGAATGATTTCAACCCCCACCATCAATCTCACCCCCATTATCAATACCCCAGAGGTACAAAACTTCCAAAAGGGTAACTGTGGGAAAATTAGGAATTTGTTAAATTGAACCTAAAGTGAATAAACCTTTGCAGGAAAAGAAGGTTAGTGTAGAACTGCCTACTGGAAACCCAGCAGTGCACCACCTGTTATAAAGGCTTGAATAAGGGTGAAAAGGAAGCATGTATAATCAAAACAATAAGCAGATTATTAGAGTAAAAAGACATCTTTGAAAAAGATGGAATTGTATCCAAACGAGGAAAAGACAAAGGATTTTGAACTCTGGCAGATTAATTGTATAAATGCAATAGTGCATGTCAAAACAGAGCTCAAGGAACAATGAGCTAAAAAGATCAAATGAATATTAAATTTTCTTGCAGACATGAAGAGAGGGAAGCATACTAGAGAAGCTGTAGAGCCAAATGGTGGTCATGGCATTGAAGGAGCACTGAGAGGGCACAAACACTGCTGAGAAGCCAAATGCATTCTTTACTTAAGCTTTCTTTGTGAAATAAATTGGAGATGCGTGTTAGATCCCTTTGGAGAGAGAAGATGTTCCTCAGAAAGTAAGTCTGACTTAAGTGGCTAGAGAGGTCAGGGAAACATTGACAATGGAAATACTAATTAATGATGGTCAGTGTTTATACCTGGGCTTTAAGAGAAGTCGAGGATGAAATTGTTGAATTGACAATGGTGATGTGTAGCCATTCCATTTAAAACTATTTTGGAAATGACTGCAGATATTATACCAGTCTTTAAAACAGGTTCCAGGGAGAAGGAAGGAAATCACACATCTGTAGCACAAAATTTAAACCAAACAA
This sequence comes from Euphonia xanthogaster, assembly GCA_034509185.1. Classification (NCBI taxonomy): domain Eukaryota; kingdom Metazoa; phylum Chordata; class Aves; order Passeriformes; family Fringillidae; genus Euphonia; species Euphonia xanthogaster. Next base: position 77,193,478 of record JAYDZK010000113.1, read on the forward strand.
GTTAGCAAAACTCTGAGAAATAATTTAACTAATGGACATGTGAATATATGTGATTTGTGTGGGAAGATGGCTTATTCACAATGTCATCAGTTTCCTTCAAAAGCTCTTGAGAATCCAAAGGGCCATGTGGTAAGACATGGATCAGCTATGGGATGGGATGCAAGGGATGAAGGAAAATGTTAATTACAGCCTTTCAGAAAGCTCACCAAAGTCTGTGGGTGTCCATGCTCAAATCTGAGCTACCTTATGGTATTTATGAAGATTGCCCATGGGAAATGGGAAGAATGATGTGCAGAACTCTGGGAAGAATGATGTGCAGAACTCCATGATATCAGAAGGCTAATTAATTACTTTCTTATACTATATTATACTGTAACTATTTGACACTGTATTACACTAACAAGAACTCTAGTAAATAGAAGAAACTCGTGACTGTCTGCTGACCAGAGAGTCGACACAGCTTGGACCTGATAGGCTGATTAACATAAACAATGTCCACCAGAATCCAACCAAGCGATCACCTTCAGGTAAATAACCTTCCAACACATTCCACATGTTCAAAAACACAGGAGCAGCAAATGAGATAAGAATTGTTTTGGTCATTCTTTTCTCTGCTTCTCTCCATTCAGAGGGAATGTGAATACCACACAACCTAAATGACAGAGGAAGGAGAAGACAAGGAAGACTTTGAGTAGGAGTGAAAGGATTTACAGAGGATTTGTGTTCTTTCTGATAGTAAGGATGAAGACAACAATGAAGAAGAATAGCAGAACTTTCTGAACTAGTGACTGGACAATAGAATGTTAGATGAAATTCAATGCAGGTAAATGTAAGGTGGAAGAATTCCTTTTTGCATAGATACTGGATTCTGCACTGACCAGTGACACTCAGGAGGGAAGCCTTTGAATTATGAACTGAAATTCAATGGAAAATGTACAATTCAAAATCTAATGGATAGAGTTCAGAAAAAGGCAAAATAAAAGTTAGGCATGATTTAGAAAGGGATGAAATGAAAATCAATAGCATTATTTTGCATGCACAAATGCATTGTTCACCCTCAGCATTCATACTCCAAGCAGTTCTGCCTCCCTTATAAACAAACAAACAAAAAACCCTAAAACAAAAAACCAAAAAAACACATAAAATCATAGAATATGCTGAGTTGCAAGGGACTCATCAGGATAATCAAGTTCATCTCCTGACTCTGAGAAGAGCACTCCAAGAGTCACACCATGTGCCTGAGAGCGTTGTCTAAACACTTGAACTCTGGCAGGCTTGGTGCTGTAAACACTTCCCAGGGGACCCTGTTCCAGTGCCTAGCCACACTGTGGGTGAAAAACCTCTTCCTGATATCTAACCTAACCTAATCCTTCCTTGCCTCAGCTTCATGATTTTTCCTCAAGTCTATGACTGGTCATGCAAGGGAAGAAATTGGTTGCTGCCCCTTCTCTTCCCCGCATGAGGAAGATGCAGAAGAAATGAGATGCTCCCTCAGACTCCTCCAGGCTGAACAGACCAAGTGACCTCAGTAATCTCTCCTGTGGCTTCCCCTTAAGGCCTTTCATCACCTTCATGGCCCTCCTTTGGAAACTCTCTTACGAGTTTAATGTATTTTTTTATATTGTGCTGCTTACAACCTTATACTGTACTCAAGGTAGGCTGCAAAATAAGTTTAACTAAAACTGGAAAATCTTTTCAAAGAAGAGAAACAAGGATGATTGAGTACATGGCAGAATCACAAGCAGTGTAGGGTTTCCCAATTTGAAAAATAAAGGGTTTATAAGGCAACGTGACAGACGTCTTCAGAATCATGCACTGTGTTAACATAATGGTAAAGATTGTGAGTTTGCTGTATTTTGCAGAGCATGACAGGCTTTTAGTAGGAACTGAATCCAAAGCAAATGGAAGAAGGAAGGTTTTGGCACACTTGGTTTTTAAATGGAAAAATAATGTTAGGCCTAGACTATGTCAATCTAAAAATATGTGGTGGTTAGGAGAGTATTTGAGATAAGCCACGTGCCCTATACTTACTCTTCATCAGCATCTGTTTATTGCCGTTGTCGAAGAGAGGTTATGAAAAAGGAAACTGGTCTCTCTATTGGATTCTCAATGAGAATGCCTCACTATAGGCTTTCCACTGGGATTATTCTAGGAGGATAAAATGTATCATTGTGATAAACCTCACTTGTTGGGAGACTTGAATGAATGATCTGCTCTGAAACAAATTTAATCTGTGGTTTATGAAGGATAGTCTTAAAACTAGAGAACCATTCAGGCAATATGCTATATTGTGGTCATTCTGCCTACAGTTTGAAAGAGTTAGATGTGCTTAGTAGTCCAAAATAGAAATGGTACTCATTATTTAACCCTTGAACAATGTTTACTGTGCAAAATCACCATAATTGCCAAAATCACCATAATTCTCCAATCACAAGTGAAATTGGATCAACTACTGTCTGGTGACAGACAGCTTTATTTGATACAGGATTCTATTAAGAAAATAAGGAGAAACAACATTGATTCATACTAGAAGTCTATCTAACATCTGGTCTATGACAGAAGCCAACAGAGAAAGAAGATAATAAGGCATAATGGATATCTTCCTTAAATACCTAGATCTGCTCTTAGGCAACTTCCTATATGGAAACTGCCCCATGTGTTTTCCTTTCTCTGCATCTCTTCCAGTTCTCCTGCATATATTTTCAATGATAATGGATCTGTATGAGGTATTTTAAGTGTAGGGGTACTTTTAGCAGGAATATTTAAACATAGGATTTTATATAGTGGCATTATATCTTCAGCCTTGCTCTCCATTCCTGATATGTGTCTGGTTTTTTTATTAGAATTTCCTAATATTGTGTTTGCTATTGGACACAGAGTCAAAGATTTTGGGGAAGTACATCTCCTAGATCTTGTTACTGCATGGAAACATTGATTTCAGATCCTATAGTAATGGGTGTATAAATTTAGGATTGCTCTAAATTTATCTGAGTTTCATCTGCTATTTTATGACCTAGTAAACCTCATAACATCTTTCAGCTAGATATTTCTCTTCATTGTCCTCAACAAATTGCCTTATAATGCAATTTTCTTGTCTTATCCTTTGTGTGTCCCTTTATAGTGACCTGCAATGAAAGATACCTCTGAAGAGAATACATGTTTAGAGTCCTGCTTTATTTAATTTAGCCCTGACTCTGCTGTTAATCCCATGCTTTCATAGTGACTCTGTCAGAGGTATTTCCTCTCTGGACATTATGCTATGAAACAATAAGTACACACGTAATGTAAAACAATTCCATTTATCATTGGTTTCATGCTATGCTTCTCTACAGCAGATCAGCAAATGCTCTGAAATGGTTTCTTTGTGGGAACTCAAGGGCTATGCTACTCAGAGTTATTATGATTGTGACTGCTGTATTAAGGAAGGAAAAGTTTCAATGGAAGCCTGAGGCATTTTCTACGAAAGTTAAATACATTTTATAAGAGCATTGTTAGCCAAACCCCTTCAGGATCACAATACAATCCAAATGAACTGGGTGCTGCTCGATACTGTGTTTCTCACTGCATGATAATATGCCATTGTAGTGAACTATGAGAAGAAAACAGCATTTAACATGTTCGTTACTCTCCTCCATAAACTTTTATGACAAATTGTCGTAGCTGAGTTGGTCACAATACAAAGCAACACACTCCATTTTCAGAAGGATTCAAACCATTTTTATTATAGCATGCATGTTTTTAATACATTCTTACAAAACTCATAAGTTTACACTTTATGTGTAAACTCATAAGTTCACACTTCATTGGTCACGAAAGACAAACAAAGTACTTATTGGAATAGGCAGTTGCAGGTTTCTCTTATTTATCCTTCTTTCTTTCTTTCTTGGTTTCTATGTCAATTACCCTGGTAGAAAATTCTTTGAGGGGAAAACATGGATGCTGTTATCAAACTTCTCTCTGGCTCACAGAAGTCACTGTAAAACCTCTTCCACAGTGAATGGAATTCGACATCATCAGAGGAAAATAAATGCTGGTGCAAAGCAAAACCCAGCACAGAATCAAATGGAGACCAGTATATAAATAAAACACTGTCCCATATGGTTGGCATATCAACCACAGCCCCAAGGCAGCCCAAATGTATTGAAATGAGCTACAAACCCCTAAAATCCCCCCCACTGACAGTATTAATTAGGTGAATTCTTGGTAAAAGAGATCTAGGGTGTGAAAGCTGTCAAACACCAACCTGGTAAAAAAGTTTAAAATTTACTCTCTTTTACAACAGACTTTCTTCCTGCCAGACCAAACAGGCATAAGTTTGTGCAGGAAGAGGACTGTGAACATGTGGCTGGAGAAAAAGGGGGCACCCATAGCAGCTGGCATTCTGTAAGTTCTCTCTTTATAATATATATATGCCTTATTTTCTCAACATATTCTTAACATATACTTCATGATTCCAGATTTGGCACTTTTCTTCCTTCTGACATAAATTCAAAATCAGCAGGAGGTAATTTCTTATTTTATGGATAGATAACAGCACTTAGTCTACTAAATTCATTTTTATGGCAAAGCAATTTTTCAAATTTGTGTATAAACAAGGGGCAAATAATGTACTTTTCCACTTGTAAAAGTTAAAGAACTTCATTAGCCTTGATATATTTTCCTTTTTGCTACTCACTTTTTATAAGAAACACATAATATTAATTTTAGAGAATAGTAATTACCGGGGACTAGCAGTCCCAATTTGGTGGTTCTGCATCACAAAGGTATCCCTTGCAAGTAATGGAAGAGAAATTTCACTTGTGAAACTGCATTTTTTAGACCAGTGATGATGTGTAAGAAATAAAAGGACATGTCTACCATGGTTAAAAGCCCAGTTTAACTGTAGCCAGAGCTGAAACAAAATGCCATCTGTTTGCTTCATTCTTTCTGTGCTGAACTTTTTGAATTTTTCATAAATAACTGCAAAGAGCAGAGGCAAAAATTAATTCAGATGATTCATTTAATGGTCACACTGCTTAGCCTCTTTTTTTCCAGGGCTACAGAACTTTGCTTTTCTGTACCGTCTGCCTGGCCTTAAATCCTGAGATCATAGGCATTGTGAAACTGTGCAACAGGAGATTTTCATTAAAGGTGACTGTTTAACTGTTGTGTCATGAGCAATTAAGTAACCCAGGAATAAGATTTGTGCAGAAATTCTGAAGCAAGCATAGTAGACTGGTTTCTTTTGTCAGTCCATGGAAGATAAATGCAATCAATCCCTGTTAAAAAAAAAATAAATTATAGGCTTGACATCAAAAGTGAAAACTAAAGAAAGTATAGTTTCACAATCAGTGAGGGAATTGGAATTTCTATTTATCTTCTGCTTCTGCCAATGTCTTGTGGTCTCACATAGGATGAATGGCTCATTTTATAGAGAGGTTATTTGTGGTAGTGGGACAGTGATAGAAACATAAAATGTTTTTTGTTGGACAGGACCCTAAAGATAATTTAGATACAACCCCACTGCCATGGACCAGCACATCTTCTGTTGTATCAAATTGCTCAAAGCTCCATCCAGCCTGGATAATCTCAGTCTCAGCTGTTTCTTCACCCTCATTCTTTTCACTTGTTTCTCCATTTTCATCTCCTTTGTAGTAGTCTACTTCAGATCTTGCTTTGAAAAATATCTCTTGTTCCTTGTCCTTGTCCTCATGCTCTACATTCCCCAAGCAATGCTGCCCCAGACTCCCAGTTTGGGCTCAGCAGCACTCCCTCACCACTGCCCACCATGATTTAACCCACAGGAGGGAGTTCCTATGTTGAACTTACTTGTTAAATACTGGACTGTACTTGCTGATGAACAAAGGATACCGGAGGCAAGCTATGTTTCACTGACCAAAGACAGGTTTTACATGAAGAGCAGTCATTTCTAAAGGAGTCCCATGCTCTCTATAGCTCACTGATAACAGTATCCTGGTTTTCTGGTCAGAGATCCCTATAGTGCACCAGGCAGGATAAGCTGTGGCAGCCTGGAGCTACAAGGGTGCTCTCCTGCTTGCAGCTGTCCAGCTGGCCAGAGGGCCAGCCTCAGCTTCTCTTCAGTCACAAAGCTTGGGGAAAGAAAACATTAATAGAAGTTTGTCCACATACAATATTTTAAAACTTTATTTTTAAAAGTGGTAAGTTTTTCTTCTTAAAACTCACATACACAAAAGTAATATTGCTTACTAAAAAAAAAAAAAAAGCATTTTCGTTCTCTTTTGGCATATGAGAGTGAATGAGTAAATAAGTCTTGGGACATATTTCCTATTTAATTCTAGAAGAAATTAAAGATTTTAATTTTCTTCCTATAAAGGATGGTTGACTTCTACATCATAGGAGTGGTGCTATTTATACAGTTTATAGCGGAGGTGCCACTGTATCAGACGTTTTGAATAGAGCCCCTTTTCAGAATTCCTGCCCATCTGATAGGTGAAAAATGAAATGAGGGAAATTCTCTCTCCCCCAAACAGACTGTGTAGCCTCCTGACCTGGTATTTGAAAATTTCTCCTTTGCCATATGTAGTTTTAAAGAGGTAGATGTAAGGAATGGGAAGAGACTCAAGCAGGCCTGCTTGGATTAAACCTGGTAAGCAAGACTGGACTTTGACTAGTCAGGATTTACTGTTTTCTGTATTATCTGTCTAGCAGAGGCCATGCAACTTTCTCACCAAGCAATTTCCATCCAGCATGGTAATTTATGTAAACTGTAACATACTGTAAAACATTGCATTCTGAAAGGAAAACAATCTCTTTGTGTAAACAGTATGGGCAGCCAAGCTTACTTTAGAGCTTGTACATAATTTGTGGTGTGAACTTCACCCCTGTGAACTTCATCTCTGGCCACTGACTCTTGGAAGTCCTTTCTTTCGTGAGCTCTCTATCAAATCTTCATCACAGCATTTGTAACTCTTAACCTTTCTGCAAATAGGCAAACACAGAGCTCATCATTTTTTATCCTTCTGGCCTCTACTTGTTTGTTTGACTCCTCTTTTTTCACCCTTAGCAGCTTCTTCCAGTGCTTATGATTTTTTTGTCATCAGTCTTAATTTAACTCATAAATTCCAACCAGGAACTTTTTTTTACCCATTGCCATGTACTAACACACTGTATAAAGTCAAATTTTCACTATTAGAATAAATTGTGTTGCATAACCCAACAATAATTCTAATACCAGTGTTCTGTTATTAGCCTAAATAAATATTCTGAGTGATTTTTCCAAGTTTGTCACAACAGTTTAGCCTTTTTTTTTTAAGCAGTAGTCTTATCTGATTTTTAGTGCTGAGGTATAGGTCTTTTCTAAGGACTTCCGTAATGCTAAATTAAATATGTATATGAACTTTACCTCCCAACCTGAAGTCAGTGAGTTTGAGGAAGACATTTATTTACATAATACCCAGGAAGTAAAAGAAGAACCAGTTCTTCCCTATAGTTATGTCTCTGTATGACTTGGTCCTTTTCAACACTGGTAAATCATATTTGCTCAAGTTTCCTATTGGAACTACTAATGATGGCAATTGTTTTTAGCTTTTCCAGTGAAGCTTTTAGAGGTCAAAGTACAGCATCACCCGAGGGTGAGGGAAGAGTGCTCATAACAACGTATTTTGTAAAATGGTAACATTTTGTGAAGTTCCTATAAAATGTAATTTGTACTTGCATTAGGTAGTTAAGGTTAAAATTACTCACTTGAGCACTTGTTTTACTAAAACTGACAAGAAGGATTTTAGATATGGCATTACTTTTGACAGTGTTAACAGCAGAATATACTCCAGTGTTTTTTCTCACCTAGTTATTGGATACAGATCCTATAAATCATCTACAAACTGTTGATAGCATAGGTAAGCTGTCTTTTTAATTGGAAAGTTTACTCAAATGTAATTTGTATCAGAGAATTATTGGGAAGACCATAAGCCAATGACTCCAGATGCTGAGCATGTGCCTACCTCTAGGCCTGAAAAAGCTTATGAGTGTTTTGTTCCTCCAGTCCTGTTCACGTAAGGCTGTTATTCAACATTTGAATGTTAGAAGGAAAAGCACAAATCATTTATGCCTTCTCAGGGCTCCTTTGTGACAGGCTGTCTATGTTGAAGCCACTTCTGTGAAGACAGTATTGTGTAGACCTGAGTGAACTACCTATAAACTGGTTAGTATGGCACGTGAGCAGCACAGTAGTGTAGGACTGCACTAGGCAGAACATGCATTAGTTGTTCCATTACTTGGACAGCTTTTCAAGAGCGTGTTTCAACGCAGGTCACATCGTGTAGGTCCTCTTGGCCAGGCTAGCACAGGAAGCTGCTGCAGTATTCCCGGTGAAGATGTCCTCCTTGATTTTTGAGTTGAGCGATTCCGAGTCTAAAACTGTTGTGAAGTCAAGTCTACTGGTACTGAACACAGGGCCAGTGCCATCATCAGGCACTGAAGTATGGTGTAAGGAGCCATAGAAGTGTGGCCAGACTGATGTATCCACACAATGTACTGATACATCTGTGTGAGCAATGAAGCTCCTCTGGAAGCAAAGCAAGCCTGTCTCTTGAACGTGAAGCCTCTTGGAGCTCAGGCACAGAAATGCTCTGACCCATAAGCACTGCTCCCTTTTTGGAGACTGCTTCTAGCATACACGTGCCCAACTCCATCATGCATTTCCATGCCCTAGGAGAGCTTTTGTACACAATTCCAGTCCCCTCAGTCCACACCTTGCATTAGCTTAAAGGCATAAAAATCACAAATACAAATTTCCTGCAGATCCTTGTCAAGTATAGTAGAAGAACATCTTGTCAGACATTTCCCATTTCCCATAGTAAAGGAAATCAGATACACTATGAACCTCTTACCTACCTTCTTAAAAACTTCCTTATAAATACTTTTTTGTCATGTTGTCCTAATAGGCTTAAATAGTCTTAACATTCACTTTAAATGTTTTTAAGCCTTCCAGTTGTGCAGCATTCTTTTTGGGAGAGGATGACCAGGTGAGGTCGCACCCCCAGTTTAAGGAGATTTGTGTCTCTCTGGCTCTATTGGCCCTGTCCCTTGTCCATCTGACTGCTCTGCCAATAGCTCTGCACAGCTGGTCTGTCATCATAGACTGTCATCACAGTGTCCCTGAAGCACAAGTGGCAGCCAGCTGCCCCTCCTGCCATGATTTACAAAGCTGCAAACAGGAGTCTGGTTGTGGAAGCTGCACGGAAGAGGGATGAGGGCAGTCTCCTGCCCCGCAGGACAGAGATAGCTGGGTTTCAGCTTGAACATTAGATGGGGAAAAACTTTTGTTTCCCAAAACTAGCTCAGGAGGTGGTTTCTGGAGGAAGTGGAGCTGTGGTAGCCTCAGAGAACAAAGTATGCCCTATTAAGTGCTAGTATGATAATTCTTACATATCTTATCCTTGCAGAACCCATGAGGCACGTATGGTAATGTAAACTTCACCTGCCAGTCGGTGCTAAAATTCATTTCTCAGCTTGTTGTCCATACACTTACTGATGCCATGCCAAATTTTCTCACATCTCTTTTCATGACTTTCACATTACTTGAAAAATGCTGTTATCCTTTCCTTGTGTTCTCCTCTCTGCTTACACAGTGATGCTAAGCACTGGAGCAGACTGCCTAGGGAAATTTTGGATTCACCATCCCTGAAGTCATTTAAAAGATGTGTAGATGTGGCACTTGGGGACTTGGTCTAGTGATGGGATTGGCAGTGCTAGGTTAACAGTTGCACTGGCTGATCTTAAAGGTCCTTTCCAAGTGAAATTATTCTATGATTCATGACATGTAGCAGAGCTCTGCTACAAAACGGCCACATACAGGAATGAGAAACAGTGCCAGGCTACAAAAGAGGGCTTAGAAATATTGCACAGACATTCAGAGGTAGGGTTAAGAAAGCCAAAGCTCAGCTTGAACTGGCAAGGCCATTAAGGTCAAGACAAAGAGCTTCAGCCTCTGCATGAGCAAAAAAGGCCAAACAAGATGTTGCTGCTAAGGAGGGTTCTTGATTTCATGGCTGAAAAGATGGAAAATTAACAAATTGCTGCTACATTCTGAATTATAAAAACAAATCTTAACCCATTGAATCTCAATAATATACATAGATTAGGAAGTCCTTTAGGACTGGATAACTGTATGTTCACTTGCTAGCATTTGGCACACATGTTTTTAGCACATGACTCTTTCCTGACTGAAACTTAAATTCTTAAGTTTACATAACTTATACTACTAATATTTGGTTGATCTTGTTTTATTATCAAAGATAGGCAAAGTAATAAGTGTTTTTTAAAGACAACACTAGAAATGAAAGCATATAAAATATTTTCAAATTAAGTATTACATGTCTTTTTTGCTACAGAAAAAAAGCTTGAAAACTTTAAAAAAATGTGACAAGTAGGAGGCTAAAAGAAAAAAGAGTCCAAATTATTACTCAGTTCTTGAAAGATAAGCTCATCACCTGGATTTTGTGGATCAAATGAATATTTTTGATTAATAGTTTGAGTTGCCTGATACAAAGCTGGATTATATCAATGGACAAGCTCTCATTTGTTGTGCAACATCTGCTGCAAAAGGAAAATTACAAAGTAAAAGTACCTTTGCTAAGGCACCATTAAGAACTGTTCTGTTGAAATGTTTTCTGATTCCCTTTTGGTATTGGGCAACATATCATGTTTGTGGTTATGACTTCAACATAATGAAGTATAAAATATCTGCATGTACTGCAACAAAAAGAATAATTTCTTTCCTCAAAATGACAGTTATTAGAACCGACAATTATTGTGAGATGCATGGAAGCTTTAGTTCCTTTTAAATACAAAATATCAGTTGCATGGCACTGTGTCCTAAGGCAAGGTCAGACATCAATTCAACAGTGTTGCAGGGAATAGATGATAGACCACTGGACCCTAGCTCTGCATCATAGATACAGTAATCCCTTCTGGGTTGCTTTAAAAAATAGGAGAGTGCTTTGACATTTAGAAAGCTAATATCAGAAGAGTTGATGATCTTAAAAAAGCTATCAGGGATTTATTGCCACAGTTCTGTGAAGCATTGAATTTTTAATGTGTCGGTTAATGAGAAAGATAGACTTAACCATCCTCCCATCCCCAGCTAGTGTTGCAGGAGGTTAACATCCCCCATCCTTTGATAGTTTACAGCAGCAGTTCATGCAGAATTGGGTGACTAAAAGTGTGGAGCAGATCCAGACTCAAGTGACATGATGTGTATTTCCTTCAACCTCTGCAGCTCTTTGACAGTACACTTCAATTATGATTTGCATCATCACTGCAAGACTTGTCTTTCATGTTTCCTGAATAAAACCAGTCATTGTTTGACACGCATACAAAGGGCTGGAAACAAGTCCCCTAATATTATTTTTAATACTGTTCTGTTGAGAATGAGAGTAGCCTTGTTTATCCAGTAAGAGATTTAATTTGCAAAACAAGACTGGAACCTTTCTTCTGACTCACCTGTTGGGTATCGTGTCCCTCCCATCTTAAATGTTTCCTCTGCATTCCCTTTATAAATACCATCTGTTCTAAATAAAAAGTAAGTCAGGATGCTGTGTTTATATTAAAGTTCTTTAGTGTATGTAGATACTACCATATGGTTTTATTTAATTTCTAAAAGGAATTTCCTTCAAGGTCCACCTGTGTAACAGCTGAATAGGAAACCTGTGGAGCTATTACAGTTCTCAAATAAGTTACTTCCTGCCCAGATTTCCACATAGAAGTCTTCCAAACCTCCAGAGAGGGTGTGCTTTTGACCTGTAGCTGATTTTCCACTGTATCCCAGCTTATTTACTTAAAACAACCCCAAACAAACAAGCCAAAACCAAACCCCAAAACTTAAATGATATCATAAGAATTGGAAGATGTATGTGAGGGAGGAAGTTCTTCAGTCTGGGACCTTATTTTCATGGCATCATTGGCTAGGACAGCAGGATTGTACCTGAGATCAGAGCTCCTGGGAATTACTCCTATACAAATGCAGAGGTGGGCGAAGATAAACAGCATCAACTTAAACATATACTTTAAATATTACCTGAACAGTTTTTCCTGCAGATGGAGAAGAAAACTTGTAAAGGGTCAGAACCAATTTATAGTAATCTCAGTGCAAGAAAGGATTTTAAGCTAACTTTGTGTTTGCCCATGGCCTGGGAGCCAGATGAGTGTTTGGTGAGACTCCATAAAGCCACAGGGCTTGAACTGGGTGGGAATGTTTTACCAATACCACACTAATTTTTGTGTTAAAAACTGTTTGAAATCCACCAAGATGATGAAGAAAGTTGTCTCAGAATAGCTAATGTGTCTGGGTGAGCCTCTAGGCCTCTTTGGGTAACTCCTTATTCTGGTGTCTTCATTTGTACCTGGATATGTTACCCCCGCAGGGTGACTGTTCTTGGAAAGAGTGGATTGGGCAGGATACTTCTATTTCTCTCTTTGAAGCTTTTCTGTGTTAATTATTGAATATTTTTGAAAGCCCAGCTGTGAGATATGTAACTTGGGGCAGTGGAAACTAAGGTTCACATCTTCACTGCACAGAACATGACAAAACCCTTGAGAAGTGGGCCATTCCAACAGCAGAGACTGGGAAACCTGCTCAGCATGCACCCGTACTCTGGTGTCTGTGCTGTGGAGCTGAATCAGACCAAGGAGTAATTTAAATTTTAGCCTGGTTTATTGGCTATTCCAGTGTATATAAGCTGGATCAAAAGTCTCCCCAAATGAAATTTCCATTGATATTAACACATTCCCACAGCCTTTTCTTAATTATTGGTATCTTCTGTCAGTTTGGTTGGAGAATTCCCCATCATCAATACTGGGTGTTAACAATGGTGTGGTATGAAAATAGCTAAAGACTCTTAGGACCAACTGAGAATAAGAGGAGTTTAAGAAAAAGAGATGTGCTAGTCCTAGACCTGCTGACAGGGAGAGCTAGCAGAGGATCACACTGGTAGCTTTCGACCTTTTACTGTATTGCTTTCCTGTAAGATGTACCCAGCCCAAGGGAATACAGGAAATAGCACAATATAACATTAAGAGAAGGATTCCATGGTATGGAGATCAGAAAATGATAATATGATAACAACTTGTTATATGTGAAAAGTAATTGCAGGAAGGCAATGTTCAGAATAATATCACTTATGCCAAAAGATAACTAAATGTCTAGAAAGTCACTGCCAAAGAAAACTGAGAAATAGACAGGTTTTCCAGAGGGAGAAATCAGAGCTAGTTTAATTGCTAATCTATTCATAAATTATTTTATGCAAGCAGAATAATCAATATTATCAGTGATGTTTAATTACCTTATCAGAATAATAATATTTTGTGTAGCTCAGGATAGTTTTACATTATCAATAACACAATAAAAGAAGACGGATCTTCCTATACATTGCTAAGCTATATCTTTGTAGGGAATAGTTAAGGTAAGAAGATTTTTAGAAAGCTGGGAAAAGCAGGCCTTAGAAACAGAAAAAACAGAGAACTAGCTGCAGCTGCAAAGTCTGAAAGTAGAAAAAGTTACAATAATATAGCAAGCAAGGACATGAAACAATAGCTTGAGCTTTAGGCTTGGCTAAGACAGACCTTAAGACTGCAGAAAAATATGCTTAGCAAGATAGTAGAAGGTTTTAAGCTCAATAATGGAGTATTGTGTATTGTTAATAGAAGGCACACAAGTAAGCATTGTGTGAAGCAGGTGTAGATGTACTTTTAGTGATTGGCTAGAACAATTGTCTGTAAGCTTTGGCAAGATGCTATTGGCTAGAAAGATTTTAAATGCTCTGTAGCAAAGAAATCTTTGGCTGTTGCTGGCAGTACATAAGCTTTTGCCATATTTCTGTTGTTTCAGCCATGTAATGAGGCTGATGCTGCAATGCTCAAGGCACATCTCCCAGCAGTCCTGTCCTGTTCATGAAATAACCTCCAAACATATATCTTGACCTGCTGCTGCCTTCAAATCTTTGAAAATCAGACTCTGAATTTACATAAGAAAACCTTTCCTATTTTATAGAATGGGTTTCCTACTCGTTGTTTTCTGAAATAATATTCTAATTTTTGAGTGAACATTCTGTTCACCCAATTACTAAACTTACATGTGCATCATTGCTTTAAATCTCTATTATTATAATCATTTTGTATTAATATTTATTTATCTGTCATGTGCATATTTGAAAATTCAACTTATCTTTTAAAAAATGCATTGTTATGACAGCTTAAATTTTGGGAGATGGGTTAACTGAACTCTTCTGGTTCCCTGGTGATTAGCATTTGTGATTTTTCTTTTTAGATATTGTTCATCTGTTCACTATTTGCAAAAAACTAATCTTTTTTTTGTGAATGGCAAAGAATTGGTGGGTGACAAATGTACTCTCCTTCATATGGTATCACAATCCAGACACTTTTCCAAGTATTAGAAACTATAGCCATTTTACAGGTCTTACTGGAATACTAAGTCTCTCATTTTATAATCCTGTTAGTTAGATACTTTTAACAATGCAGGCTGAATAACTAATCCCAATAGAATTGTTCTCTGACCAAGGCATGAGTCCAGGATGTCTGGGTTACATGTCCCTTTTTGCCAAATTGCTAAACCTCTTTGTGCGTCACTGTTTCCTTAAAGTGGAATTAGCATGTGGAGTGTTAAAGCACATTTAATATTAGAAAGGGCCTTGAGATCCTTGTATAAAAGATACCATAGAAAATTATAAACATTGGACTCCATAGGTTCTTATCCATGAGGACTTTATTTCCAAAATTGCTATAAAGTTCCAGTTAACTGTGGGTTTGAATGGGCTTCGCTATGTTCTACAAACTGAAAATAAAAACTCTAAATATCCTTGAATACATCAGCTCTAGCCAAACTTATGCCAAACTTGGTTTTGAATTAAAAGGGTTTTGAATTAAAATTATTTTGTATTAAAGGGATTTTTTTTTCCAGATACAAGGCTAGAGATGGTGAGATAAATGAACTGATGTTAGGCATCGGGAAGCCCATGTAAATTAGCCCCGACAAAGAGCCCTAGGGATGAGCTCACAGGTTTCCCACAGCTCAGAGTGCATTTTTGCAGTGTGCACAGGCAGGTATTTAGTGAGCTGCTCACAGAGATGATCTTGCTAGGTCACCATTGGCATTTAATTCCTGGTGTTGCCAGTGGGGCTTGTGGAAATGGGGATGAGTGCTGGCTCTTTCAATTCCTGCCTTCAAGCCATTGTGTTACACTTAAGTTAAAATCCTAGCTGATTTTAGGGAAGATTTGTAGCAAACCTGTTCTGAAAAATGCTGAGATAGGTATATCATTGCAAATCACCTTATTTTGACAAGCAGTACTCCAGTATGTTGTAAACCAAAGAAAGTGCCTTATATTACCATTAAGCTTTAAGTTTGGACAAGCCTTTAAGAAATGTAAGAGATATGAAAACAACAACAAGCAACTGTAACACCAAGGATACTGGAGACTGCAAAATGTTGATGACTTCAGCTGCTGACCTAGAGTACAAGCTCAGATCAAGAGGCTGAAAGAGCAGGAAAGATGGAAGCTCTATCAAAATAATTTATCAAAATACATTAATGATATAATGCACAGTGTATCTAAATTATTGCTACAGTTTTATTTCCCCATGGGTCAAATCCGGTTGCTGTTTTCACAATAAAGAAAGAAAAAAATGTATTTACCTGAATGGGAATAGTAGGTTTACTGCATTCTCATGAAATGGGGGATGAGAAGAATGCAGGAACCCAAATGCTGGTTATGCATATGGATGTAAATTTGATGGTGAGTGTAACTCACTTTCCCATGTTCTTCTTTGCTGTTTGGTATCTGGTGAATATTATTCAAACCATTACAGCTCTAAAAAAATGTAGGCAGAATTAGTAATTTTTAGGAAATAATCTCTCATGATTTTGAATTGATCTATTTCCAAGCAGGTCAAGTTCAGAGTTGGTTAGCTAATATAAATGTAGATTATCGCCCCCAAAGCAGCTTTTTTTCCTAGTGTTTTTTACTAAAACTATGCACTATAAATAATTAAGAGCATTTGCAAGAACATGAAGTTAATTTTGACTTCCCAAGAGTGAATTTAAATTTGCTCCTGGCATGAATAAGAAAACAATTAAATTAATAGCAAGAAAATCACATTCCCTAATTTCAAGTGGGATCTGGACATTACCATCCCACACAACAGATGAGCTGCCTTAACCACCAAACTGTTTGTTCTTCTGGCATGCCTTCTACCTATCCAACAATACTTTTATTCTGGACTGAAAATATAATTAAATGCCTTACACTTTTTTTTCTTTAGTGAATATTTTAGAAAAAACAATTTGTCCAAATAAAAATTTTAAAGCTCCTTGCAAGTTTCTAATCTGCTGAACCCAACTATTGAAATGAATCTCTGTTTTAAACCTTTTGGTTACAACATGCCTTGGTTGTGCCTTTGTCCCAAACGCGTGCTGTTTTTCACATGCCGTAGGAGATCCTCCGCTGCTCGCCTGTGCCTGGGAGAAGAGCTGGTGAGGGGGGACTAGAAGATACTCAGCTTCCCCCAGCCTCATCCTGCTCCTGGACATGGATTGACAGCTGCATCCAACACTGCATATTCTGGAGCAGACCTCAGAAGTAGGTTAGCTGAGCTTTCAGATGACTTTGGGTACAATCTGATGGCTGCTTGATTCTTTTGTGTTTAATGCCACTCCTCCAGCACTTCCTTCTGTAGGAAAGACATTTTTGTGCTGTTCATTTGAGCCAGTGAAGGCTTCCTGAAGATAAGGAAAGCCTCGTATCTCTCTCAAGGAAGGTACCAAGGCTATCACTGTGACAATGTGAAGAAAGAGAGAAAGTCAAAAGATACAGACTTGAGTTGGCTCACGGAGTGATGTGGCTCCTTTTCACCTATTGAGAGTTCTGTCTCTTTTTCATGACCAATGGGCAGT
>JAYDZK010000113.1:77218132-77269189 GCA_034509185.1 Euphonia xanthogaster
GGGGTTGTTTTTTTTTTTTTTTTTTTTTTTTTTTTTTTTTGTTTTTTTTTTTTTTTTTTTTTTTGTTTTTTAATTTTCCACTGAAATTGCAAGCATGAGTGATGCTGCAGTAACTTAATAATATATGGGGTTTTCTGTTGAATAGGTTACTAGGTACAGACACAATTTTGGTTCAGACTGAAAGCATGGCAGAAATTGGGGCGTGTTCAGTTTTGCTGGCCAAAGTTAACATTTCTGTTTTCTGTAGGCTCTTCTGTAGAGGGGTTTAACATAAAATTTCTATATGAGATCTTGTAGTTTTTCCTAGTGTGCAGTTGTGCTTAGGTACTTTTTCCCCAAGGGGTAGCCACAAACAGTTACTGGGAAAAAAAACAAGGCACACTTCAGCCCTTTAACAGCTTTGAGGAAAACTCTGCAGTTTACCCTGGTATATGGAAGGAAGTCTTCAAAAGTGAAAGGTACTGGTAACTTGTATGGTTTGCTAAACTTGCACTGAAAATTCAGATGAAATAAACCTCAAGCAGGATTTTTTGTGTGTTTCAATGACCCCATCCCCAGTAAGTAAATGTAAACATATGGGAGCAGCGCCTGAATATGGGAGCCAGCGTAATACCTTTTAGCCCTTCCAGGATTAATGGCATACTGCAGGAAAACTTTGTAGAGGATAGACTTTACTCATCTACAATCCAGTGTCCTGCCAGACTGTTGAGTTGAATAGGCTTCCTGTATTTGTATGCTAATACGTTGTAGCAGATGCATACATTGTTTCAGTGGGTCATGTTGCCTGCTTTATGGTATCAGACTTTCTTTTCTTTAAAAGTATGTTGTTTTCATCTTGCAGCAACCCTCGCTAGGCTTTTGACTTAATGTTAAGCTAAGGTGAATGTTCAAGAAATGAATGTTCTTTTTAATCCATCTCTTAGATGGATTAAATGTTTCTATGACATTTTTGGTGGGTTTGGTTCTGGTTTGTTCCAAACGAGGCAAGAAGGAAGAAAGAGAGGGTAGCTCAGCAGCAGATTTCAGGGACCAAGCTGTGCCGTTGCACGGGACCCTGGCTGGTGGCATGCACGGGGTGAAGGGCTGTGTTGGAGGACTCAAGAAGTAAAAGATTAACTGCCCTTTGATGTATTAGTATTGCCTTTTGCTATATATTCTTGGGAAACTATTCATAATCCTTATTAAAGGTCAGTGATGCAAGCGTGTGTTAATACAAGTCTCTTCTGTTTTGGAGAATGCCCTTAAGGGCGTTGCTGTGAGGACACCTTAGCAGAGGAAAATGTTTGGTTGCTGCTTTTTCCCCTGGGGGGCAAAACTATGTTCCCACTCTGAGCAGGTTTACCCGAGGGCCTTTTATCATGGCACATCCTTCTCTGTACTGGAGTTGTCATCATAAGTATTGAGGGTCTTCTGGGTTGTGTTCTCTGTTCTTAACTTCTTGGCGTGGTAATGCTGGCAGAGTGGCACCCTGCTGCCCAAGTCTGCTATCATGGTTTCAAAGTCAGGATTGATTGTGGTGCCTGTAGCACAACCTCAGGTAGAGACCTGAGGCTCAAGGGTTGCTGAGTACCAGCTGTCAGCTGGAATTACAAAGCAGAGTATTACTGAAAGTTGTTATCAGAGTTAACACCCCAAATCCCTTGGCCCTCTTTCTCTTACAGACTTTCAGAAGGCTTTAGAAAACTACTTTTGATGAACTACCCAGCATCTGGAGAAAACATTTCTGTAGTTCTTGAAATGATTGTGAACTCTGAAAGTCATGCTACTGGCAAAGCCTTGTGTGGTTTTGGTGTTGTGCACTGCATGTGCCTGTTGATCTCACTGAGAGAAGTGCAGGATTTCTCTGAAAGGTTCTCACGCCTTCTCTTTTGCATTCAGCCAAACTGGCCCTGGGTTTGGGGACAGCAGATAAGAGAACATAATTCGTTGTTTTAAAAAAGTATTGATGTTTATAGCATTATCGGAAATGGATTATTTATTCTTATTTTAGTTGTTGTTGTTTAGAGTGACATTGAAATGTTTTCTCCGATTAAGTTAAATATATTTGCTAAAATAATGGGATTGTTTTTCTTATGAAGTTGTTTATCTTGAGGAGAAGTCAAATCCCTTTGTTTAATGTACGCATCTGATTACAGAGCCAGTGGACATCATTTCTGTTTGACCATTTTAGTGGATCAAACCCAGCTTTGTGTCTTGGTTAGGTTATATTTTTATTTGCTTCAGAAAGGAGCCAAGTTGGCGGGACACGAGTCACGTCAGGAGTCACACTGGAGTTCACGTCAGGACAAGGAGTAGATGCTCATTCTGTAGGTCAGACTTCTTGCTTTGCTGGTCGTCTTCTTGGGTCTCTTCCCCTTATTAAATATAGACTGGGTTTGTGATTAGGGCTTATCCCCTCATTACAGCTTTCTGGTGATGGGTACGATGAATAGGTTTGTTTGGTGTGTCCAATCAATTAGTATATTCCCCACAAGAGAATAAGAGCAGCGTTTACAGCAGGGCTTTGAAGGGTGGCATTTCCTGCTGCCTTTCAGACCGTGTACAGGAGGAGTGTCCCATGAAGTGAGCTCTTTGTTCTTGAAACTCCAGTCGGATTCTGCCGTGTGATACTTGATAAGCTATTTCAAGGAATAAACATACTCAGCAAATCTATGCTAGAAAATATAAGTGCAGCAGACCCCTTTTTTCATCCTTGCAATTTCTAATAATTGCACACCAAATTTTAGAAGTTTTAACAGACAATACATGGGATTTTGGTGTTTTCACAGCAGTTAAGGCAAAAGGCTGATTCTCTGTTTTGTGTTAATTTTAAGAGTCTCTACTCCCAATTTCTGTTCCTATCACACCATTTCTGCCATCATTTTGCCTTGGTGATCCAGTACCTTAAATGACTAGGATTCTGGTGCAGTAGTTAATACCCCAGATTTCTTTTGTACAGAAGCCCATGAATAAGCTGAATTGCAATGTGATGAAATAGTTGTATTAAACTTTTACTGTGTAGTTACACCTTTGTCAGTAGCATGCCTTTGTACCAAACAGTTAAGGTGAAGATGCCATCAGTAGCTGGTGGAGGACAGAAAATGGTATGGAAATCTGTGCATTTTCTTACGAGCATCCAGTGATCCTTTGCTGGTGGCTTGTTCTCAGCAGTTCTTACTGAGTGAAAAAGGAAAACACCAAGTCATGGAATCCTTTACCTTCAGACAGGGAATCAGCAGTTACTGTGTTCCAGGTGCTTCTGGACTCAGGCAAATAAAGGCTGTAATTCTGTATTTTGATTTCTTGAAATTGTGTGCCACTTACAGAAACACTTCTTTATATTGCTTGGAAACATTTGATTTGAAAAGTGCACAGTCGCTTTATGCAGTCAGAGAGGCCACAAAAGATTTGCTGTTTTCCTGGGATTTTTTTTTCTTTTCCTGCTGGAAGGCCTCAGAGGTTTTGGTAGGCAGTATTAGCTGTGACTGTCCAAGAGCTCAGGGATGTGCCTCTCACTCTGCATGTAGATGTTAGGCAAGAAGAGTGGCTGCACATAAATCAGTGGCTAAATTGAAGGGACAAGAAAGGCTTAAGGCAGCAAAGGCCCAGACACCTGCAGCAACAGATCATGGGTCACACTGCTGCTGGGATGGCCCCAGGCACTCCTGGGGAGGTGAAGGAGAGGAGCTAGCATCAGGCTCTGAGCAGGAACAGATGGTTTAGAAGGATGGTTCCTCAAAGGGGGCTCCTTGTTGGATACGGTGTCTGATAGCTCCTGCTTTAAAATGTATGAATTAAGCTTTTCTTTTGCTTTGTAGTTCCTTTCAAGTTTGTAGAATAATTTTCTGTTGCTGTCCTCTAACAAGCTGGAGTTTTCCTAGCTGTAGGTTTTGAGTGTGTATTTGCTGGTCAGGTCTTTAGTATTATAGAATATCCTGAGTTGGAAGAGACCCACAAGAATCATTGAAGTCCAATTCCTACCCCTACACAAGACACCCCAAGAATCCCACCATATTCCTGAAAGCATTGTCCAATGCTTCTTGATCTGTGTCAGGCTTCGTGCTGTGACCACTTCCCTGGGGAGCTAGTGCCCAGTAACCCTTTGGGTGAAGAACCTCTTCCTGATACCCAGCCTAGACTTCCCTGACACATTTCCACATCATTCCCTTGGGTCCTGTCACTGGGCACCAGAGAGAAGTGTCTGCCCCTCTGTTTTCCCTCAGAAGGAAGTTGTAGACAGTGATGAGGTCTCCCCTTACTCTTCTCTTCTCCAGGCTGAACAGACCAAGTTACCTCAGCATCTTCTCATACAGCTTCCCCTCCAGATTCTTCACCATCTTTGTGGCCCTCCTTTGGGTGCTCCTTAATGGCTTTATACCTTTCTTACAGCGTGGCACTCAAAACTGCACACAGGACTCAAGATTGAGGCTGCCCCAGAGCAGAGCAGAGCAGAGCAGAGCAGGACAATCCCCTCCCTTGCCCGGCTGGTGATGCTATCCCTTATCCCCCCCAGGAGAGGGTTGGCCTTATTGGCTACCAGGGCGCTGCAGACTCATATCCAACTTTCCATCAACCAGGGCACCCAGCCAGCACATACATTCAGGGCTGCCCCATCCCAGGTGCAGAATCCAGCACTCTTACCTTTTTGAACTTCATGTAGTTGGTGATTGCCCAGCCCTCTGATTTGTCTAGGTCTCTCTGCAGGGCCTCTCTTCCTGTGAGTGAGTCAACAGCTCCTTCCATTATAAATGCCAAAATTTTGGAAATTCTTGCATTTTATAATAGTCTTTTTTAATATCTTTTTTTAGTAGTATTGAGCAATGATGTGCTTCTAGATAGTTTGGTATAGGCATATTGGAGAAAACTGGTTTTTCTCAAGAAAGCTGCTGTAATATATGTTGCAAAAAATGGGACTTTGGCATTTGTTAGTAGTGCTTCATGGGTGGCAAAAATTATTGTAATAAAATCTTCCCTCTTGCGTTTTCCCTACTTTTTGTTGCTGTGTGATCATCTTTTCCACTCATTTTGTTCCAGACAGTCTACCAGAGAAACAAATAGTCAGCAAGTGGCTCTTTCTCTCCCGAAGTCCAGTGGTGGTATTACCACTTGTTTTTCAGGAAAGAGCTGGATTTTTATGAGATCTTTGTAACTGTTAGAAAAGGGAGAAATTTCAAGAGTTCTGTCACTTGGCAAATGTTTTGCTGCTGAGGCTGCTGGAGGTAGTCTGTACCTGTGACCAGTGGGATGTTTGCTCTTTACATCTTCACTTGTGGAAGGGTCTGAGACCACTGGGAAGTAAGGATGCTTCTTTGTGCTTTGCAAAAAAAAGGTTGTGTCAGTAAGCTCAGAGGTATGACTCGGTAAGGTGCTGGTTCCTTTGTGGGTGTGTATATTTATTTAGCTTGCTGATATTTTATTGTACTCCAGCTGCAACGCTGTGCTGTTCCTTCCTTTCCCTATGTACCAATGAAGAGGAAAGGCGTGGGGGAAGAGAATACCTCATATTGTTTGCTGGTGTAGATCTAAACAGGATATTTGTGCCTTCTGTTAACCTGTTGTTCCTTGCTAATATTGATGTTACCTATGATTCTTGTATATTGCACGTATTTTTTCCATTTCTTAAATTTAAGTACATTATTTGTCACAGCTGCTGGTTCTGCACAGGAGGAAATATATGGCAAGGAGTTACTTCAATGTTATTTAGAAGCAAAAAAAATTTGATTAGTTTGTGTATCTTCTCCCTCTTTCTTACCTTTGTAGCTGGAATTAACTGAAGCAGCAAAAAAAAAAAAAAAATTGTGTTTGTTTGTTTATTTTTCCCAGTGACCTGGGAAGCTTGTTGACAGCTCAAAAGCCATACTGAGCAAGAATAACATAAATGTCTGAATTGCTGAAAGCTTAAATTCCCTGATGGAAAGGTGGTTTGTTGAAGAGAAAAAATATGGTCAGAAGTAGTAGCCATTAGTGGCTATAAATAAAGTTACTCATTTAGGCCCTTAGATGGATAAAAGAGAGAGGTTGTTCCAGTTTTTCATCTTTACCATGTGGTAAAAAGTAAGGTATGTCATGCCCTGCTGTTTTTTAGATGGATTTAAAAATAGCTCCACTTGTGTTTTCTGCTCAAAGGAAGGTTTTCAAGCATACTTGGATAAGTGACGAAAGCTGTTTGGCCCCAGTCTGAAATAAATACATGAGTTTATGAATCATTTCACTTCTAGTAAGTTGTGCTCCCTGCAGGGCAGTGTCTATTCTGTCAGTACATTTACAGTTCGGATAAAACTCTGAATTTTGTTTTAAATCTGTATCTGTGGTCACATGAGCAATATGGAAATGGTGTAGGGAGTTGCTAATGTGCACCCATGGGTCAAGTCAGCCTTATCTTTTGTAAAATAAAACATGGCTTGCAACCTCATGAAGGAGCGGACTGATTTTCTTCCTTGGGGACAACAGCCATGGAAGTGAGGAGGATGCAAAAAACTAGCCCAAAGCAGCAATGCACTGAGACTGCCCAGGGGACCCTGGCAGAGTCTTGAAGACTCCAGGGGCTCCCTGCTGAGTTTGGGAACCACTTCAGACAGATGGCTGGTTTCCCTAGGCTCCAAGTGTTAGGATTAACCTTATTGAGAAGGGCACCAACTGCAGTCTGGATCTTTCTGTGTCTTTATTGCACTGTGTACAGTGCTGAACCCACAAATTACACTTTTAGTTTAAAAGTCTTTGTTTAAGAAGCAATTCCCTTCCACGCTTAGCTGTGTTTCCACCCAATTAAGTGAAGGATTTTGGGGCTTGCCTGAATAGGTGAGTAATAATTAACCTGTCTTTGACTTAGTAGTGCAGAACTGGAACATTCGTCTTCAGAGCTAGATTTCTTCTGCCTTGGTGTTGTTGGCTGACTGAGCAATGACACATGTCATGTAGTTTTTCCCCTTTAAAGCCAAGTGTATTTGTGGACCTGCTACATTTTTCAGGCTTCTTTGGAAAGTGATAATAAAGATGCAATGCTCTTGGGCTTTTCCAGAGTCCTTTATTAGGACACTAAGTGTTCTACTTGTTGTGGCTCCCAGCTCCCTGTATGCATTTTGCCCAGCAGCTCTTCCGAGGCTGAAGGAGCTGTTATATAGGTCTCTCCTGATCCACGGGGAATGCACGTGAGCAGACTGTTCCAAGTCTGTGAGTTTTGTTTCTCTTACCAGCAGATGTTGGCAGTTCCCAAACAAGTGGCTGCAACACTGGTTTCTGACTGAGCAGGAGCGGGAAGTTGCTGGGTAAGCAAAGGCTTGTGGGGGCTAGGTTTAAAGGCACAGAAGAGTTTTAGGGTTTTGGTGATCTATAGCTAAGCTATGTGATCATGTCTAAAGATAATGGACACAAAACAAGAAGTGGGAGTTAGTGTTGAGGCTTGAGTTTCTAAAATTTGGTGCCTTGACATAGTACCCGGGCTGTGTAATTCTTTCCATGGAAATTTAGCTCCTGATGTTGCTCTACTTAAAATAAGTAAGGACATGGTAATCCCAGGACGAATATGGGACACATTTCCTCTTGAGTAAGTGCAGAGTCATAATGTGTTTAAGCATTTTCTGAAATATCTCCGATTTCTCATTTCTATCTGAGTGCAAGTCATTTGGCTTCTTACACGTCAAAATCCAAGCTTGCTATGGGAGAATTAATGAGCATTTAGGGAAAGATGTCCCTAACTGTGACAGAGAAGGTTGAACTAGATGATCTTTAAAGGTCCCTTCCAACATAAACCAGTCTATGGCTGTGAACCCTGCATCTACTGGGACTCAGGAAACTCCCAAAAATCCACTTAGCAGTAACCAGGAAAAAATGACTGAAATCCAGGAGGTAACTATTGCTGATCTTGGTACAAGTTATATTGAAGTAGCAGTGACCATGGTCCAAGCACAGCTTCTGCAGATCTGCTGTCACCCTCACTGCAATGCCCACTGCAGGGCCCCTCTGTGTTGCTGCTGTAGCTCCCAGGTGGGCAGCAGTAGGTGGCACAGCCCGGCATGGCCTCCGCAGCCATATCCATCCTGTCAGGGATGAGGGCAGGAAGCCTCTGCCGCAGCCATGTCTCTGTGCTCTTCACACAGATGTGGCTTTGTTAGCACAGACCCTGAGATGGGTTAAAAAGCAGTGGTGAGTTAGACTTGTCTAACTCACCACTGCTTTTTAACTCATCTCAGGATCATTGTTACATTGATTTGTACATTGACCCTAGAGCTGCTTTTGTTGCAGACATGTCCTTGGACATGAAATCAGAAATCAGTTTTTTATTTCTACTTAATTTCTTTTTATGACGCCACCAAGCTGTCTCCTTACGTGTACAGGGCATGGCATGTATTGAGGGAAGAACATTTACCCCTGGTGTGTTTTGTAGGAAAAATGCTAAAATCTGACCCACAAGATCCACAGGAGATTTTTTTCGTTTTTCAGGAAACTGCCCTTAAGAGACTGCTGTCTTTGAAAGACTACAAATACTGCTGCCATATTGGCACACAAAAGGTCAAGTTCAATGATGTTTCCTTTAAATTATCAGAAAGGAAGCAGAGCAGTGCATGAAGTTGAGAGTAAAGGAGGGGGTGCCATGAAGTTCCTACCTCTGCCAATGCAACAGAATTGCCTCAGGGCTGGAGAGGGGTAATTACACCTCAGCCTTTGTCTTTCAGGCACCAGATGGTATCATGAGAGCTGCTGTTAGGGGCAAAAAGTCCTGAGCTGGAAACTTGGTGAAGAAAATAGGCTTAAAGAAGAATTGGACCTTGCACTTTCCCCCAAATGAGCAGGAAGAAGTTGCATGTGACATTATAAATAATTGTGTAAAGTAGTAACTGTGTTTTACAGGGCAAGCAGTGCTCCACACCTGTGACGCGGCATGGTCCCTGTTACTCATGGAGCTGCCTGGGAGCAGCGGGTGTGGATGTGTGTGCACTCAGGGTGATCCATCACCAGCCCATGCTCAGTCTTGAGTTGATTCAAGAATCAACTTGCTGGGGAAAATTTCTGCTGGAAGCTTTCTTTTTCGCAAGAGAAGAAGCACTGAATGATTCACATCCTTTTTTTTTCTGTAAACATGTCCATAAATAATTTTTAGATGAAAAATAAACGGATACAGTTTTATCTGAGGGAAAGCCTTGTGCAGCGTATTAGGCTAAAAACCCCAAACAAGCTTCTTGCAGGTTGGCTGAAGTTGTCTGTTATCTCTGGAAGTTGGATGTGTTTGAGGTGGGTCTTATTGTGATCTGGAGGAACAAAAATGGAGCGTCTCCTCATACTAGCTATGGGCCTAGATTTTGTAGTTCTCCTCTACAACTGGGATCTTGCTTATGGGAACATGAGGTGTAGATTTAACTCCGATAAGAAGAGAATGTCATGAAACCATGTGTATATCTGAAAATACACACAGAAGTTCTGAAGGTCACATTTGTGCATAAACAAATATGCTCATTTCTCTCTGGAGATGAAAGGGAGCTGAAAACGTGACCAAAACAATGTCATGTCGGGGCTCTCTTAAAAAGATCTATGTTCAGCGATAAACATGCTGCCAGAATTGAGCTGTGCTCATCTTATGAGTACGCAGCTAGAATTATGATGAAATTATAGTAATTTCTTCAAAATAAAGCCAAGTTGGTACTTGAAAGAACAGTGAAATTGTAGGAAGAGTGGCTCACGAGCAACGGGAGGAAAGTGACATCGTGTGAATGCTGTCGTGGGATTTGAATGATTTAAACTGCATTGCTGCACGTGCCAAAGTGCTGCAGCCCTCAACAAAAGCTTCACTCTGCTTTTGTCACGGTCATCCAGTTACTACAGCGTTTCCCTTTCCAATATGTTTTTCCCTTTCCCTGGGTGGAGAGGTGTAGTGTATAAATAAGGTTCTTGCCCTCCCTTGGAGTTTGCACCCATGCAAATAAAACCAGATCTACTGCCTGTGCTAAGCAGGGGGCCAAGTTCTGGGTAACTTGCTTGGAGGAGGAGCAGCAGGCACATAGTCCCTGCAGCTTGCAATATTTTCCACTGCACACATGAAAATGTTATGGAGCTCTGAGGACTCGAAATTAATTTCCTTGGAGGTGAGGAAATCTCTGTTCCTGCCTGCAGAATGAAGTATTTCATATGCTGCATCGTGGGCTAGAGGTACTATGTGCAGTAAGCAGAAAGTTATTGCTCCACTTTGAGATGATGATTTATGATTTCTTTGAAGAGAAAATTGGTTATTTTTAAGGCCAAGTCTTTTTGACCAGCCAAGTAAAAGCTTAGAGGAAGCTAATACAGAGCTGGCAGTGTAGGAACACATTGCTACTGCAACATTTATTTGGAGTAAAGCCTAAGCAGCTTTTCGTGTTTCGTACTTCCTAGTGTTGGAGTGTTGAAGAGCCGCTAGCTTCAGCAAAACTGTCTTGTGAGGTTGGGCTTTTTTGTAGTCATGAGCAAGATGACAACTTCTCACTTGTTTTGCCACTGAGATTAGTGATAACAGACTGTTGTGTTTGTTTTTTGAAGAGTAAAAATACAATTTTGGCTAAAGTAGTACAAATAATTAGTAACAGGATTGAAAACATTCACATTTTTTGAAATGATATTTCTGAGAGTAATTCAGTAGGGATGAGTACCCCTCCAGGTGATCATGTTGGATCATTTTCCCCAGAGGAGCTCTGGGCTGAAGAAGCAATCATTCATTCTTGTGTTTGTGTCACATTCATATCAGCTGATGTGCACGTGCTCTTTCTGACTAATGAGGCTTTCCAAAATCCTCTTCCTAATCCACTAATTAGCCAAAAGTGCTTCTCTTTGCACAATTCCATGCTTCAGCATTTGTGGGAAAGTTTTTTTTCAGTAGTGTTTAGGTCATTTTATTTTACGTAAGACTTCTTAAAAAGTCCTAACAAAACAAGACAAAACCCACCACCCAAACAGAACAAATAGCTGGTTTGTTTGGTTTTTTCTTTTATTGGCAGCATAGTAATATGAGGAGTAACTTTATTATTAGCGTGAAAAGTAGTAAAAGATACTGGCTGGGTATAGGCAGAGGAAGGTATTTATATTTGTTTTATACTTGCATTCTTTTGTGCCATAAAAATCTGATTATGAGCATGTACAATTAAATCTGTTTTAATAGCACTGTGTGAAGCAGTCATGGAAAATCTCCAGTTTGAGCTTCTGCAGGCCTGCTATGAAGCCCGTTTGCTTTGAGTTTTGCTTGGGTTATTACTTCTGCTTTTAGGGCTTCCGTTTGTTTGGGGGTTTTTTGTTTTGTTTTGTTTTTAATTTAAGAATAAGCACCTCTCTGGGCAGGGAAGAATCCATAATACTGCATTTTGAGTGCTGCACTTGCTTTTTAATTTAGACACACTGACAATTTGACTTGAAATTATTGTGCAGTCAGCTTCTTTATAGATAATTTAAAGCATCATCCTTGTGATGGAAAGCTTGCAAAGCCCTCCTGGATCTCACAGACTAGGGAGCTGCACCATGCTGTAGGAAGCAGGTGTTTATGGAATTGTCTGGGCTGACATTTACAGAGTAGTTGGTTGATTTAATTCAAAAGTGTACAGAGGAGTTGGTTGATGTAATTCATTTCAAAGTAAGATGAATTTCCATGTAAGGGTTTATGCTGCTAAGTAGACACACTTTCAGAGGTAACTGAAGAGAAAAGTCATGGTTCCCTGGGCTTTAGGGTCAATGAGGGTTGCTTGTGAGGACCTTCTGTGCAGTGTGCTGACTCATAGCTTCCAGAATACCTTGGGTGGCAGGGTGAGGGAGGAAGCTGGGAGATGCAGAGCAGGGATGTGTAAATCTACTGGAGCAGTTACCTTGTAGGAGAAAATTATGTTTTTGTCAGACTTAAAGTTGCTCTGTGATCTGTATGTGTTGTCTGTCTGTTGCCTGATAGCAGTGTCTCTCTACAAGTACCTGTAAGGAGGTGGAAGGCGGGTGGGGTTGGTCTCTTCTTAAAAGTAATTAATGATGGGACCAGAGGAAACAGCCTCCAGTTGCACCAGGGAAAGTCTAGACTGGATATGAGCAAACATTTTTTCACCAAGAATGTTGTTAAGCTTTGAATCAGGATGGTGAGGGAGGTGATGGAATCACCATACCTGGAGGTATTTGAAATATGTGTAGACATGACACTTAGGGATGTACTGTGATCAATGATCTTAGATGTCTTTCCCAGCCTAAATGAGTCTGTGATTTTATGTTAGTTTTATTGGATGGTGTGTACTGAAATATGAGTACTTCTTGAAGACAAGATGTGTAGAGTGGGAAGAGGAGCTTGCTCTTGGCTGTGGTCTTGCTAGCTCTGGCTAGCAGCTGGATCCCCCTGCCCGTACACGATGAGCTCACCACAAAGATACTTCAGCTTCTGATGCAAATAATGTGTCACACCCCCTACATCTCTACTGTAATTTCATTACTTTCACCAGCCTAAACACCTGCTGAATTTGAGTTTTGAATATCATAGAGTCATAGAATTGTCTGTGTTGGAATAGACCTTAAAAACCATTTAGTTCCAGCCCTCCTCTCCATGGGCAGGGACACCTTCCACTAGACCAGGTTGCTCCAAGTCCCATCCAGACTGCACTTTGAACGCTTCAAAGCAGAGGCATCTAGAGGTTCTCTGGGCAACCTCACAGGAAAGAGTTTCTTCCTTATATTTAGTGTAAACATGCCCTCTCTCAGTTTCGAGCCGTTCCTCCTCGTGAGGAGTGTGCTTACGCTACGTGCTCTTTCAAAAAGTCTTCCTCCAGTTGTCTTGTAGGTCTGCTTTAGGTACTGGAAGACCACAATAAGGTCTCCCTGAAGCCTTCTCTTCAGCTTAAACAACTCCAACTCTCTGTCTTTGTAGGAGACTTGCTCCATACGCCCAGGCATCCTTGTGGCCTTTCTTTGTCTGGTATATCTCTGTCTCAAAGCACCTGTGTTCGTGCCAGTCCTTCCTCTGGTCTTGCATCAGTTTTTCTAATATGGGGAAGCACAGCTTTCCACAGCTGGCACTTGCAGGCTCTTCCAGGCTGGGGAAAACGTGACTGTCAGTCACAGCTGGCAGATGTTTGTGTGAAGGAAATGGGATCTCTTCCGTGGTTGAGTTTGGTGTCTTGACCCAGTTAGGTCACATCAGTTAGTAAAGTGTGTGATCTTATTTCAGTCCTGATCCTGGAGTAATGGGGGAGCAGAAATTCTGCCTCTCTGCTTCAGCAATGCTTCACTTCTTGCTTGAGCTAATCCCCTTGGCTAATAGGAAGGGCTTAGGT
The DNA here is from genome assembly GCA_034509185.1 of Euphonia xanthogaster. Taxonomy (NCBI): domain Eukaryota; kingdom Metazoa; phylum Chordata; class Aves; order Passeriformes; family Fringillidae; genus Euphonia; species Euphonia xanthogaster. The sequence continues at coordinate 77,231,368 of JAYDZK010000113.1, forward strand.
GCAAGAGGTTCCCACCTTGATAGATGAATGGTGCATCTCTGGGAGATTACAGTGTATAGTCAAAATTATTTGGCTGAGGAGGTCCTTTGCCTGCTGACAGGCATGTAGCTGTTCAGCCCTGGTTTAATAATGCTTTTGCATGCTGGACATAGTAAACTAGAAGAGAATCTGAACCCAGATGTATTTCCTTACTTCTGATTATCTCTGAGATAAATGCCTACTTTGTCAGGGGGTAATGCTTTAAATCTGCTTGGTTAAGCTCTTCTAATTGCTTTGTGGTTTAGTTTTGGATTAAAACTTCAACAACCTGCTGTACAGTAAAACGCACATGTGTGCAAAAAAAATAATTACAGAAGCAACTTCTTTGTGTTTCTGCTTCTCCTACTCCTTCTATAAGTACTAGGTTGAGGTAGTCATTTTTCCTTTTGACAATACCAGCTCTTGTAAACATGCATTGAAGAAAGAAAAAAAATCAAATACCAGAGTCATACAGTAGGTGTCTGTCCTTGTCATGGAAACAAGGATGCAGAATGGGAATGCGTCAAGTCTCTAGGTGTGCCTGAAATGAGGAAACGTGACACATCTTTCTGTTGAAAGGTGGAATGCAGATTTTAAGCTTCTTTGGAAAAGGCGCTGCGAGCTGTGAGGAAGGGTGTGTCACTGCACGCCCAAGGAACCTGTGAGCTGCCTTGGGGGCTTGTCCATAGATGTGAGATGGGACAAGATGCAGTTACAGTGTTCTATCCAGTGTATGATGTGCAAGTGTCTATGACAGGAGGAGAGAAGGTTTGCTCATATAAAATACATAAAATACTCTGTTTCTGTGTTTTCTGCTAAAGGTTTTCCCTTCTGACAGTTCAGTAGTGAATGAACTTCAAAGGAGTAATTTTTATTTAATGTAATATGTAGGAAAAATGCCAGTAAAAGCAATAATGACTTGCCATAATGACTCTGCTGACTTCCCTTGTAGACATTTCATTTTCTAGTTGCACAAGTGCAGAAGAATCTAGACAGATATCCTAATGAGGGTAGCATTACTGCAAGGAAATGTATCTGGTCAGGGAGAAGTGGAGTAAGCAAAGAAGCAGGAGATTGCTTTTCAGAGGGTTGTGACCTTGGGCAGCTGAACATAATGAATGCAGTGTTTCAGGCTGCCTTTTTACCTTGCAACTGCTGCACACCATTGGTATTCATCAGCAGTGACCAGGCTCTGCAGTGGGGAGCATTGCAAAGCATCACATTGTTTCCGAGAAGTTTAAAGTTGATAAAATGCAAAAGTGTTCAAAGTGCATGCAGGAAATGCTGTCTTTTAACTGAACTTCATGGATTTCTAACTTTACCCACTATATAAACTTTATTGCTGAATCTCCCTTCAATCCCAAACTCTCTTTTATACTGAGTTTTACCTTCTGCCTGTATTACAGTGGTGTGAAAGGCCACCGTGCAGCCTGCTTTGGTGTCAGGTGTCCTCTGGGAAAGCAGCGATTAGCCCTGAGTGACAGTCTTCCACTCATACTGTGCAACAGCTGGGAAGGAGACTGGGCTGGCATTAAATTTCTCTTCCACTAGTGCCACCTAATTTTCCTTGTCCTGTGAATTGGCAAAATGAATTAGGCGTTTTTCAACTGCCTGTTGCAATTTATTTTTCTTTAAAAACTTATGATTATGGGTTTGAGAAATAGCTCATAATCAGCTATTTCATATTTACTGACACCTTTGTGTTTGTTTTATGGTTGGTAGGTTAGATCCTGTTTATAAAAAAAAAAGGAATTTTGAATTGAAAACAAGTTATTTAGGTCATAGGCTTCTATCCTTTGCAGTTTGACACATTGTCTTCATATTTTAAGAAAAAACTGAAAAACATTGAAACAAAACAGTGATCAAATCTTATGTGTTTTACATCTTTGTTTGTGGCTGAGTTCTAAGATTTGTTGGAAGTTTTTTCTGAGTTCCTGACCTGAGAAGGAGGAGAAGGTAATAATTGGAAAAGGAGGGAATGGGAAGAGCTAGCAATTCTCCTGTCTGCTCCAGGTGTAGGATGAAAAGATGATATAGGAAAGTGGCAGAAAGGACACTCTTCAGCATTGTAGACAGGTGCAATAATTTCAGAGAGTCTTCTTAGTATCCTTTTTTTCAGATGCTGGAAATGTGAATTAATTCTGAAGTAAGTGGCAGGTGGAATAAACTTTTTTTTTTTCCCCTGTGTGTGTAGACTTGTGTGTCTCTTCACAGGCATGCTGGGGAGCCTAACTGAGGGTCACCCTTCAACTCTTTTAACACCACTCCCTCTCTTCTAAAAGTAAAGAAAATCTATTTAAATAGTGTTACCGAGATTACTCTTTACTTAGGTCCTTAGTTCTGTTCTGTTGACTAAAGCTTCCATAACTCTCCAGCAAAAGGAAACTTTCCTATGTAGAAGTACAATACCCATTAGTTAGTGTGTTATGAATGCTTTCATACACTGCTGGGATTTATTAAAGCACTGTTGCCTGCTTGCTTTTGTTTTTTAAGATGTGCATTCATTGCTGCATGCAAGGCAGAGAGCTTCAGAAAGTCAGAGGGCAAAAGGCATCAGATACTAACGCACCGTAAGTATGTGCGTGTCCTTCTGAGTTACAAAATCTTTCCCACAGAGAGGCTGGTCACGATGTCCTGTGTGAGGAGCCAGGCTGAGCTCAGGCAGTGCTCAGCAAGCCCAGCAATAGACCTCTGCATCCCCCAGCTCCCCGGAAGCATACGGTGTGCTTGCCAGCCTTTCTGCCTCAGGTGCATGGGAATAAGCCAGTGCTCTGCCCTCTAATGATAAAGTGTGCCATTACGTTCTGCTTAATTGGTTGTGTTTTCATCAGGTGATCTCCAGACAGGCAATTTGGAGTTGCTCAGTGATTATTGTGGTTGGCAGTGTACAAATTAGTGTGGGAAGTTGCTAACATGAGCCTTCCAACTTAGGACTTTAGTGGCAGTGTCGGCTCTTTCAGTGTTCATCCGAATTGCAAGAGGCAAGGAGGGAGAGCATGGAAGGGCACTGTGTTGCCTGCCATTCACTGGGACACCTATGCTCTGGCAAAGGTATCATCCCGTTTTCCAAACCTGCTTCTTTAAGCCAGGCAGCACAGGTGGACTTCAGACATAGACTCCCCTCCTCCTTACCACCTGGTTTTTTAGTATTTTTATTTATTTATTTTTTAAGGATTATTACGTTCTGGGAATGTAGTACTGGTTCCCCACAGCCTCAAGCTGTTTCATAACCCATATTGGACCCATTCTGTATGATGCTGAAAGCCTGGTAACGTCTGCCCAAGCTTTCCAAATGCACCTCAGTGCTGCTGCTCCCCACTTGCTGCAGGCCAGAAATCCACTTTTTTCTGACTAGGTGTAGACATGATGTGTTTAATCTTCAGCAGGCTTCCCTGGGCTCCCATTCCTGCCTTTGAGCTGTGGTGTGCTGCCTTGTGCTCACCCTGAGGGACCACAGGTGTGTGGGGCAGTCTGCTGGGATGCCCAAGTGTCTCATCTCTCGGATCTGGTGTTGTGAAGGGGTGCTTGTCCCAAATCCTAGATGTTGGCCCTGAGTTTTAGCAGAGCATATAAACAGGATGGAGCGGGGGCTGCTGGTGGAAGCTGCTCTGTGAGTCACTGTGGCTTGTGGGAATGGAGGACCTGAGCTCCAACTGCTAAGGTCTGAGCAGCCCTAACCTCTCAACTGCTTGTGGTCAAAGTGTAGCTGGGATTCGTTCCTCAGTGAGGGGTCAGACCACTCAGAGGGGCTTCAGAAATACAAGGCTGAAATGCTTGTTGAAAAGGCTACTGTACAGGTGCAACAGCACATCCTAATTTACTAACTGTTTTTCTTCCATTTCTCCTTATTCTACAGATGTTTTACCTGTATACAGGGTCCTGTGAGCATCTGAAGGCCATCATAGTTGGGCAAAGTTAGCAAAGAATTCTGGTGTTTGTAGGGAAAACCCCATGTAGCTTGCCAAAATTTGATTTAAAAAGCAGAAAACAAAGAAAAAAATCAAACCAACCAAACAAAACAATAGCAAAAAAAAACAAAAAAAAAAAAAAAACAAAAAAACCCACAAAAAAGCCCCAAAAAACCCAAATAAAAAAACCCCAAACAAAGAAACAAAAGCAAACAAAAAACCCACCCAAAAAACTCCCAAAACTACTCAAACTGAAGCATGAGCTAGCCAAGTAAAAAAAATATTCAGTGTAAAATACATCCTTCTAATACTTGTGTTCCCGTGGTAAGAGAGAGATACGTAGTGGTCATGTGTGAGAGCAAAGCTGCCAAGTGAAATGAAGCATACTGAATCATCAGTTGTAAATTCAATGTGAGGGGATCAATGCAACTTAGCAAAATAAATTTTGACCTGACATTTAAAATTCTCCTATTTTCAATAATCAGTGTTTCTATTAATAAAAGAATGAAAGAACTGTGGTCCATTATTCTCTTTTCTCACTCCTTTTCACACTTACTTTTTTAGTCTTGGATTGAAGTCTTGCTAAGTCTTATGGCACCAAAGTGTGACCCATGTCTCTACAAAATCCTGAGTTCTAATTTCAAGCAAATATAGAGCTTGGAAGAAGAGAGGGGTGAAAATACCCCAAACTACTTACAAAGAATGTGGGCTGGGTGGGTCAGGTTTTTTTTTTGTCTTATGGCTCTGATCTTGTAGCTGTCTTTTGCAACAGTTGAGTCTGGAAATACTTTCCTTGCTTGTCTGTCCCTACTTCAATGCATGAAAATTGTTCATGTGTAAACTAATGATTTTGAGTTACAGCGAGACATAAACAAAATACAAAAAAATCCCTCTAATGTTTTCAGACCTGTAAAAGGATCACGAAAACTGACAATATGGAATATAAAATTAAAGTGGAGCCTTTTGTGCTTCGATGCCAGTAAATTGAAAAGTGAGAACAGTAGTATTATTCTTGGGAATAATTTCTAAGTATGCTTGTTACCTTGCACAGTCTGCTGTTTAATATGGGTTAGTTTTTTCACACCAGAATCCCACTTGATACCTTGATAAAGGTATGCTTTCCTGGAATTGCCTGCTTCTTTGGCATGAGAAGAGAAAAAAAGAAAAAGGCAACACTGAGCTTCCTAGAAGCCAGGAATAGTCCTTACCTTTCTAAATGCAATTTCTCCTGCTTGCTTTTAGGTGCAACCCTGGCATTATATCAGTGATGCTTCTTGATGCAAGAAGGTTTTGACTAATACTACCAGAATAAAAACAGATAGCTGACAAAGACTATTCAAAGGTAGAAGATGTATATTGATCAGAAATTTAATCTGCTTTGCAAATTCAAATGAGGCTGAATCGTTATAATGCCCTTCTGGACAAGGCATATCCATGCTTGTGTAGCACAACTAGCATCCCTAGAAAAACTAGTACTACTGTGTAGTTGTTTCATACTGGATTATCTGCAAAAATTTCCATATCCAGGTACATAGAGATCCGTGTTAAGAACTGAGCAGTGCTTGACTAATGAACCTAATGGAAAATCTAATGTCTCATGAAAATAAATGGTAAGTGCTTCTCTTCACAACGAATGTGCCCAAATGAATTGTTTTTTTTTCTTTTTCCACTTAATTATCGTTGAAGTACTCAATTATGATGTTGCTCCTCAACAAAATGTTTTGAAATGAGACTGAACATGTACATTTGCAAGCAGGAGTTTGCATTTTGGAAACAAGAGTCTCCTTGGGCTTTACAGACAGTCAATGAGAAACATCTCTCAAGTTCAGTCTCAAACTAAACCTTCATTCAGAATGGTTGGTCTCTTATGCCCTGTGGCTGGTGCTTGTGAGTTGGCTTGCCTGGCCTTTGCTTTGTGTCCAGACAGGAGAGGCAAGAGGAAGGTGAAAAAATTGCTTGGATGTTTTGCAAAACTTGGGAAAAATGGTTTTGAGACCATTAGCCACCCGTGCAGATGACTTTTGAGTTTTTAAGGGCAAATTTCTGAAGAAGAGCAAAGCTGTGTGACTGAGCCCCAACAAAGAAGGTAGTAAAGAAATTTCTACCGTTGCTTTGCCTCATTGGTCTTTGAAACCCGAGTCTCAAGAGAACAGCTTAAGCAAGAAATGAGAAGAGAGTGCTAGCATGATTTCTCACATGTGTGGATTTAAAAATCCTCCCCCTTGATGTGTGTTTATAAGCATGTCATGTAGCATAAACAAAACATTGCCAGGCTGGCAGCTTTTGGACTGGAGAGTGCCAGGCCCAACCAGGCTTGGTGGATGAGCTACAGGCATTTGGGCAGGCTGTTGTCCTTTTCCCTGAGTCACTAGCAGAGCTGCAGAGCAGTGTAAGAGCTGACTAGATGATGTGGCAAAGAGTATGTAAGCAGAAGCTAGTGGTGATTGAAATTGGGCAGTCGTGCTGGGACAACTACTGCTGCTGGCTGCATTGCTGTAGGCTTTGGTGACTGGTTCTTAGTGGAGTCTCTCTTCCTCTGCTGCTTTCTTGTGCACTGTCCTTCCTCAGTTCTGCATTCCTTAAAATACCTGTTGGAATTTTTGTGCTTGGCTTTGTTGTTAGAGTTTTTTTTTGCTGCTGTTTTTTTGCTCATGTGTTTTTGCATTTGTGGTCATGACTGCAATTAATTAAAAAATGAGTTTCTGAGAAAAATATGAGTGCTTGACAGAACCGTGCCGTCATCAAAGACAGAACTGCAACTCATATTGAATTCTGTAGACACAGAGTTAGGGCTTGTTTGGTTCTCAGGATAAATTTTAAGGGGGTTTTTGAGTGTACTGTATATTCTTCTTCAAGAACTCAAATAAGGGGGTAGAATTACCTGCTACTTTTAGGATGACCATGAATACACCAGGATGTCTGTCACTTGCCTGGCCTTTGCTACCCCCTGCCCTGATGTAGACCCGGAGAGAAAAGATGTGCAGTGGCCCTAAGCTCCTTTGCCCATGTGTGCCCTACATCTCACTGCTGTCATCTGTACTGCTGACAGAGTAGCTGTCTCCTCTTCCTTCTCCTCACTCACGTGTTTTCTTTTTGCATTACTTCTCTTCCTTACTGAGTTTTAACAGATCAAAATCCTGCCTCCTCATTCCAAGCTAAGGTAGAGGGGTGAGAGTGGTGGAGGCAGTGCCATAAGCCAGGCTAGTCTGTGATACCCAATGATGATGTAAAGTGGGACTTGAAACTGTAGGTCCAGTAGATAGAGAAAAGTTGCTGTATGTGTTTCGCTGCTTCATTTTTGCAGTTTTGTTTGTGGTCAGTTGACAAGTAGTACTTGCATCAATGATTTTTAATTTCAGAATTAATGAGAAATGCCATTGTCCTGACTGCACAGGTTATTTCTTTACCTTACATTTGCAGGCATGAGAACAAGCTGTTGTCTGCTGGCAGCCTGTCTAACTTGACCACAATCAAAAATGGCAGTAGGCTTTCCAAACTTCTGCAATGTCATGTTTTTGCAGCCATGATGCTGGGGTATGGCTTAGGCAGTCTTCAAAGTGCAAAAAAGTATTTTGCAAAACTTGTCAAAACAAGTTTGCTGAATCTCTCATGAAAGTCATAACTCAGACTGTGCCTATACCGGTAGCTCTTTCAAAAAGATTTGATGGTATCTTCTTGCTGGATTTGCTTTTGAGTGTGTGATAAAGGTGCTGGTTCCTAGCCATGCAGAAATCTGTTGTCCTCAAGAGCTGACAACCACATCTTCAGAAGCTCTAGCAGAGAAGTGCAATTGCTTTTTGATGGAGCTGTCTTTTGGCTTTTGAGTGAGGTCTGTTAGTGATTGATGTCTTCACACTCAACAGCAGAAGGTGAGGAGGAACATGCTTGTCCACTTGCATGTGTTGGGAGTAATGCCTGTGTGCTGCTTGTGTTGGGCACAATTGAAAGATAAAAATTTTTGTGCAGTTATTTGTTGGAGTTTTTAAAATTTGTGTAGAAAATACTATCTTATATGAAGCAGTGGTCTTGTAAGAAGTGCTGGTGCCTTCAAAGGGCTGAGGAAGTTACAAATTTATTCTAGTTCCCTTTCAAGTCAGTAATAATAAATGTTTTAATTCAGTTTCTTATTTTTAAAGTAGTATACCATCACTAGCTCTGTGCTATCTCCAGTTACTGAAACAGGAGGAGATGGAGCCCATTGAAGGTTAATCAGCAGCTGTTGCACAGACCTCAGGAGTAGGAGAGCTGGTGCTTTGATCTGATGTGGGGGATTGACAGACAACAGAAACATCTCATTTTCAAGGACATTTTGCTCTGCAGGAAACTAACCCCCCTGAACTGCCCTTATATCCCATAGAAACATCTTCATGCCTTTGTTCTGCTTTAAAACAGGAAAGAAAATAGTATTGTGTAAGAAACAAAACTTAATCTGTTGAGAGGAAGGTGTTAGATTTTACTCCTGAGTGTTTTCTGAGGAAATTGTGAATACTACTGTAAGGGTTTGAAAAGTAATTTTACCCCATTAAGCTGGATTAAGTATGTGTCTTGATTTATGTAGATAATCAGTTCATGAAGTTGAGTTTAAGGAACTGAAATTTGGATTGCATTTTCAAATAAACTTACAAAGCTGCACTTTCTTTCACTATGTACAGGGTTCAGCTAGTCCTTCTCTTTAACTCTGTGCATCCTTTCCACCCTATCATCCTTGATTAAACACTGCTGATTCCTGACTGTTGGCAGAGAGGGGTGGTCTGGCTGTCGAGAAATGGAGCCTATTGGTCTTGGAGCAATTTCTGGAGTGTTCATTGATTTCCCTTTTGTACATTGTGTGACAGTAGTAGCCACAGACCTTTATAGTAGGTCCCACATTCAGCCACCACTGATGACCAGCTCTTCTGGAAGCCTTTTGTTGATGGAAAGCAGCACCAGGGAAGCCAGACAGTGCAAAGGAGGGCATCTAGACCAACATTCTGAATTAAAGAGCAATACATCAGACAAATGGCCATTACTGCTTGTTTCCCTGGACTTAGATGTGGAAGAACAGGTCTGGTTTTCTGCTCAAGAGGCTGAATGATTCATATATGAATTGAACTCAGTGAGGGATATTCATCTTCCAGTGAACTTTCCATTGAGTAGTCTGGCCAGGCACTTAATATGGTTTTGGGTACCTAAATTTAAATGTTTTCAGTAGCCAAAGCCAACAAGGAAGGGTGAGTTTTCAGCACAATAACTGACTATTAATATGAAATTAGCAAAGTTGTGGTGTTTTTCTTGATGACTTCTTTCTTTTTGTGGCCCCTCCCTAATTGTCGTCAGTTTGTGACTTAGGAAAGAGAAGGAATGAAGATAAATGTGGTTTTGGTTATCTATTGCATTGAAAAGCTATGTCCTGCTTGACCCGGTTAATAACATCTCTTCCTGTCTCTCAGACTTTGTATTTGGAGCCAAGCTACTGAGGTGCATAAACAAAAAGTTCTCTAAATACATATTGACTATTGTTCCTTTCACTTTGCCAAGCCTCAATAGTGACATGCTTTTTGAATGCAGATGCAGCATAACCTACATTCATAGCTCTTCATTTAAAGCAATTTTAACTGTTTTGAATCAGCTGCATTGATGTATTGGCTGGATTTCACATTATAAGGTGTGAATGAGTAGCATTTGCACTGAGATAAGAACACAGTTGTTATACAGTATCTGCTTTAAATATGTAGACATATATATGATATATATGTATATAAAATGCAATTAATGTGCATTTATTTTATGCAGCATACAGCATGGATGCATATAAAATCTAACTTGTTAATTAGAGTTTTGCAATGAATGCTCCCCCATTTTACTTCATTGAGATAAAGTTCTTTATTAATTTTGTGATTTTCAGCATATATATCCAACAGAAACTAAAAATGAATGGATTTTTGTCATCTCCGAGTACAGAATACTGAGGAAGACAAGAAGTAGTGTTTGCCTTTTCAGCATCAAAATATGTGAGGTAGAAGGACCAGGACTCCTCCAGGTGGTCGTGCAGCTGTGAGATCTGCAAAGCTATTTCCTTTCAGTTTTGCAGTCAGGAGAAATTTATTTGCTACGGAAATGATGGCATACAGCTGTTCTTCTACAAACCCTATTCCAAGTATTTTTACAACCTTCCTTCATGGAAATAAAAAACACTGGGCTGTAGTTAGTGCTCCATGGCTTTCTTTGTCCTATTGCCACAGAAGGCTAGCTGTCAGGGAGCTCTGGAGTAACGCAAGATACCAGGCTTCTCCCTGTGAAAGAGGTTGGGGTCAATGTAGCCACAATGTGCATTGAGAGGATTCCTTCCTCAGGTGGGTCCTGTATGCCAAGCCTTGTCCATAAATTAAGCACTGGTGAAGATTTCGTCACCAGTGCACGGCTAACCCACTGCAGAGGGATGGCAGCTGGATCAATGTCTGTACCTTGCATAGGTGGCGAGGTATCTCTTGCCAAGACCTTTTTGTTTTGACCCCACCCATAGGAGAAGGCCCAGGGACAGACACTCCATTGTAGAGCTACCTTGCTAGGGAACATGTTGTATTTGCATTCCAGATGCCTCCGGCTTTGTGAGCTGCATTGTTCCAGCCTCCTTTGAATAGCAGCTATTGACCCCTAACAATGTACATTTGTTTAAATCAACCCCTTTCCCTGCTTTAAAAAGCTTATTATAGCACTAGCCCAACCAAGCGAAGGCTTCTGTGCAGGCCCCTTCTTTTCCCCTTCACAGCCAGAAAAGAAATTTTGCAGCATTAATTATTTAATTTCAAGATGGAAAACATTCTGCTCCTTCTGAGAGGCTATTTTGAATGCTGAGGTTTTGGCAAATTTTGTTGCGGCTTAATGTTTACAAGCTTTTCATTGCTCTTGAAAGCATAAACTTCAACGTTACTTGAGCTTCTGAGATGCTGGCAAATAATAAACCAGTGGAATAACAGGGATTAGATTGTCCTGAAACACTTGAAGAACTTGACCTATTTTGGCAGATAGGTTTTTTTTACTCTTTATGTATGCATTTAGGTGCATCGAGCTCATGTAGAAGGAAACAGTGTAGACTGACCAGGGCAGACCTTTAGTGCCCAGCAGCAGGCTGGCAAAAGTATTTCTGGGGGAGGGGGGAATAGTTTGGGACCAAATTCTCTTTGTAGTACATGCATATCTGCTCCTCAAGCTGTCAGGTCTCCAGAGCCTGATGGTGACAGTAGCCACCATCATTAAATCCCTTGCAATTTGTGTTTGCTGTGGGGGAAAGCTTTGCTGTGCCTTGCTCCTGTAGGGTTATTAGGTCAAGACAGAAAAGACCAGTGAAATAAAAATTTTCGGAGAGCTGGACAACCTTGTAGTCCTTTCATTTTATGCCATAATGGTCCCACTAATAACAAAAAAGCATTCATGTGAAATGTGAAAAATGTGAAACAGTGGTTGTCTGAGTGTGGGATGGTTTAATGAGCTGAGGATTCTTTCTTCTGGTGTCCTGTGTTAATTCAGGAGTATTTAATCTCATGAGGTTTCTATAGACACTACTGTTGAACGTGTTAGTAAAGTGTTGCCTGAAAGTTGGTGGGATGATCCTACCCCTGTGCTCAGCCCTGGTGAGCTGTGAGCTGGAGTGCTGTGTCTGGTTGTTTGCTCCCCACTGCAGGAGGGACATGGATATACTGGATAGGGTCTAACAGAGGACCAGAAAGATCATGCAGGTCTCTCTCCGAGGGCTACAAACTGAGAGAGCTAGAATTCTTAAGCCTGGATAAGGCTCAGGGGGAATCTCACCGGTGTATGTTAATACCTGGAGGGAAGATAAAAGAGGAGGGAGCCAGGCTCTTCTTGGTGATGCTCGGTGACAGGCTCAGACGCAGTGGGCACAGGCTGAAACATAGGAGACTCACACTGAACTTCAGGAAACACTTTCTACTGTGGGAGTGACTGAGTGCTTTCACAGCCAGTTTTGTGAGATCCTGCTTGAGCCCCTGGGCTAGAGGCTCGCCAGAGGTCCCTGTCAATTTCAGCCTTCCGTGATACACCAATGAAGTGAGGTGGCTGAGGGCATGCAGGAATCCCAGGCAAAGCTCAGCTCATGTTGCTTTCACTCTATGGCATGGTGTAGCATGGGGGCATCATCACATAATCTCTCTTGCTGTGCACTCATGCTTATGGGTTTTAGACCCATTCCACAGTGAATTAAGTGGGCTCTGCATCACCCAGCCCCACAGGGCAGCTGCAAGCCTCAGGTTTTCACTCTCAGGCACTCTTGGGGACAGTGAGCTGATGGCAGCACCTGCATTAATGTGAAAAAAACCCTTGGTCTGTACATAGTAGTTGTGGTAGATATTCCTTAGTACCAAATATGTAGCCTTCAAGTTATCATTGCTCCTGTGTCTGTACCTGAAGGACACAGGACATTTCTGTTTGCTGGCTCTGGTGCAGAGGTAGCAGAGGAAGTCCAAGAGCAAAGCCCTCACATCAGCCTTCCTTCCTCTGGGAAGTGCAGGGTGAGAGGTACCCTTGAACCAGTCAGCATGGGTATGTTTGTGGTGTTCAAGAGAATAAAAACAGAGCAGTGCCCGTGGTTTTCTGGAGACCGGAGTCTGATGTAGACCCAGGAGAGTGGGTGGAAGTGTTCTAACTGCAGGTACTGGATTTTGAATTTAATGTTCGAGTCTTATCTATTGCTTTTACCTCTTCTGGGGAGGTGTCTCCCCATTGTTTCTCAGTCCCCTGCTCCCCTCTGCCCACCTCAGGAACTGGTGCTCTCCTTTCTGCTTCCATCTGGCCTAACCCTGCACTCTCGAGTTTATGAACATTGCATTTGAACTGCTTCAGAATTGCTGTATGCCTAGAAACCATCTGACTTGAGGTTTTGGAAGTAAAAGGGCAAATGCCCCACAGGCATTTGCAGCCTTGAAAATGGAAAGCAGTTTGTGAAAAGATGCAGTAGCAAAAAATAAAGAGGGATGCTCTTGCCTTGTCCTCTGTGTCCAGGTAAGCTCTTCCCATTTAGGGAAACCAAACAGCAAGAGTTTTTAAATTGCCCAGTTTGTCTCAGTGTTGCTATTGGCCCATCATAGAAAGAAGAATAACATTTATTCAACATTGTATAAAAGCATATGTATCTTGTAATGTGGCTGAAGTCCATGATAAGCTCATGGGCCACTCATCCTAAATAGGCAGCAGAATAAAAATCTGTATTTGTCTTGATTATTAGTCAGGACTGCACCCCCTCCCCCTTAAAAAGATTTTAGGTCTGTTCTCTCTGTGAAAATTCAGGCAAGGACAGCTTTTCAATGCTAGCATGCAAAATTATTTTAATTGTTTGTTTGTTTGTTTGTTTTTTTAATGATTGTACATCCAAACCTTGTGATTGTCAGGGTATATCCCAGCACTTTCCTACCACTCCTTTACTTTTTCTTTAGGAGGATATTTGATTGTTCTGGTGAAAAAAATCTCTGTTCTCTGAAAACCACTAAAATACTGTTGCTCTGATATGGAGCCAGATGTTTGAAGAGCATGGGAGTGTAGTTTTGGTTGGAAGTCAGGCCATGGGTCACTGCTGCTAAGTGTTTTCATGCCAGCTAAAGTCTTCTCCTACGCAGGAGCAACTCAAGTGGCTATTGCTTATGGGATGGGTTTTGCTGCAGTTGCTGCATCAGCTGTGGTCCTCCTCCCTTGTTCTCAGTGCTAGATATTTCTGTTTTCTTAATGCTGCATCTGCACCACCAGCCAGGTGGTAGATGGAACATTAAGCTCTACCTGCTCTACTAGACTGGCTTGTGTCTAGTAGAGCAGGTAGATCTTAATGTGTGACACTGATAGTGTCTCCAATGCCTCCATAGCAAATATCTTTCTAACCTTGCTTGCTACTAGTTGGTCTTTTTTTTTTAATCCTCTGCATTGTTGTGCAGTGAAGAGAGGAGAACCATATAAAGGAAAGTAGTTTAGAAAAAAGGTGAAAGGCAGAAGTGCTGGGAGTGTCTGACTGAGGTTGAAAATAAACAGGTAGGGAGCCAGCTGGCTTTGGGGCGGATCTTCTAAAGTGTGTGCAAATTCAAACACTGTTCTGTAATTTTACATGTGCTAGCATGACACACATGACTCAGAGAATCAGAGGATTGGCTCCAGCTGCTCTTGCCGGCATTTAGGAACTTGTGGAAAAAAAAAAAAAGGCACTTCAGTGTAGTTCTCCTGTGTTTACTGATCAAGCAGAAACCAACAAATACTTGCTAAGAGATTATTTTATTTTCTTTCACTTGCTTATTTGGATTTCTCTTTCTCTCCTATTCCTTGAGAAGTATTTCCAGAGAAAACTAGTGAGTAGAATTATTTCTTCAGTTTTTCTGTTACGTCATCTATAATTCTTTTTTTTTTTTTTATTGCAGGGGTCTCGGGTCTGGCTGCGAGAAAATAATCAGCATTATCCCAGCACTGTTCATTCCTGTGCAGAAGGAGTTGTTGTATTCAGGACAGACTATGGTCAGGTATGGACATTGCTCCTCTATGTTTTGTCTTTCTCACAGCTCTGTAAAACATAAGCTTTCACAGAATTGCAGAAGGGGTCAGGTAGGAAGGGACCACAGTGGTCATCTAGTCCAACCTCCCTGCTCAAGTGGGGTCATCCTAGAGCACATGGCACAGGATTGTGTCTAGGTGGTTCTTGAATATCTCCAGTCAAGGAGACTCCACAACCGCTCTGGACAATCTGTTCCAGTGCTTGGTCACCCTTTACGTTCAGTAAAGAAGTTTTTACTTGTGTTTAGGTGGAACTTCCTGTGCATCAGTTTCTGCTGGTGTCTTATTTTCATGTTGTTTGGCACCACGAAGCAGAGCCTAGCTCCATCCTCTTGACATCCTCCCTTCAGATATTTATACTGATTAATGAGGTAATTTCATAGTTGCCTCTTCTTGAGGTTGAATAGGCCCAGCTTCCTCAGCCTTTCTTAAGGCTGCGAATAAAAGAGATTCTCCAGACTCTTTACCAAGAGGTCTCAGCTGGACCTGCTCCAGAAGCTCCATGTCTCTTGTACTGTGGACTCCAGAACTGCACACAATCCTCCAGACGTGGCCTCACCAGGGCTGAGCAGAGGGGCAGGATCACCTCCCTTGACCTGCTGGCAATGCTGTACCTAATGTATCTCAGGATACCATTGGCCTTCTTGGCCATAAGGACTCAGTGTTGGCTCATGGACAGTTTGTTGTCCACCAGGGTCCCCAGATTATTCTGTGCAGGACCCTGCACTTGCCTTGGTTGAATTTCAGAAGGTTCTTCTCTGCCCAGCTCACCAACGTGTCCAGGTCCCTCTGAAAG
Organism: Euphonia xanthogaster; assembly: GCA_034509185.1. Taxonomy (NCBI): domain Eukaryota; kingdom Metazoa; phylum Chordata; class Aves; order Passeriformes; family Fringillidae; genus Euphonia; species Euphonia xanthogaster. The sequence goes on from JAYDZK010000113.1 coordinate 77,246,611, forward strand.
GCTGCACAACCTGAAGTATCAACCTCTCCTCTCAGCTTTGTGTCAGCAGTGAACTTGATGAGGAGGGACTCTATTCCCTCATCCAAGCCACTGATGAACAAATTAAATAACACTGGGCCCAGTATAGAACCCTGGGGGGCACCATGAGTCACAGACCTCCAACCAGAATGTGTACCACTGATCACAGCCTTCTGGAATCTGCCACTCAACCAGTTCCAAATCCATTTTGCTGTCCACTCATCCAACATAACACTTACTGAGTTTGCCTATGAGGATTTAGTGAGAGACAGTGTCAAAAGCCTTGCTGCTGTCAAGGTAGGAAATATCCACTGTGCTCCCTGCATCCATCCAGGTGGTTGTTTCAGCACAGAAGGCAATCAGTCTGGTCAAGCATGAGTTACTTTTTGTGAACCCATGCTGACTAGTCCTGATCACCTTCTTGTCTGCTTTGTGGGTCGAGATGGCCTACAGAATGAGGCATTCCATCACCTTTCCAGGGATTGAGGTGAGGCTGCCTGACTGATAGTTTCCTGTGTCCTTCTTCTTGCTCCTTTTGAAGACTGGGGTGATTTCCAGGAACCTCCTGGCTGGTGATTTCCAGGAACCTCCTGTTTGCTGTGTAGCCTTCCAGCAGATGTCAGGGTAGTTGAAGCCCCCCCCACCTCCATGTGACTTTGAGGCTGCTGTAATTGCCTAGAAGGGCTCACCCACCTCCTCCTCCTGGTCAGGCAGCCTGAAGCAAACACCCAGAGTGTCAGCCTTACTCATCTGCCCTTGTATCCTGACCCATAAGCTCCTGACTGGCTCATCACCCACCCTGAGACAGAGCTCACTACATTCCAAGTGCTGCCTCACCGAGAGGGCAACTCCACCACTGTGCCTTCCTGGTCTGTCTCTCCTAAACAGCGTAGCCCTTTGTGGCAATATTCCACTGTGGGAACTACCCCACCACATCTCCATAATCACACAAGATTGAAGTCTCACTGACAAAGGTGAGTCACATCTATGCCAGCATGCCTGGCACTGCACAGGCCATTCTGTTGTCAAAATCCCCAGAATTATGGTGGTGACACCAGCTGTGCATTTTCTCCCTGTGTGGAGGGTATAGTGGGAAGCTAAAAGGTTTGTGAATAAAATATTAATTTTGTATGACCTGAATGTGCAACTTGGTTTTAATAGTTCTTTCTGTTGCCTCTCCAGTCGGTTGCTGTGATTGTGTCTGACAAAGCTGAAGTAATGCTGCTGGGTGTGAGAGCCTTGTTCCACATAGGTTGGTGATTATGTAGTTTACTGGAGGAAGGTGGCCTCTCCAAGGTTATATTCTCTTACAGTAATAGAAAGTTGGGGCTGGCACATGGCCAAAAAAATAAAAGCATGTCTTTCAGAGACAGAGAGCCCTTGCTTTCTTTACATGCCTTTCTTCAGGCAGGAAAGGAACCAGACAGAATTGCAGAGTGGCTTTTGATGGGCAAAATGTAATATACTTATGATTAAATTGCTGCTGTTCTGGCACTGTGGGATGAAAATGATGGAGAAACCACATCAGTGAAGAAGGGAAGAGCTGTGTGTGTCATCTGTCTGGACTTCTGTAGAGCCTTTGACATGGACCCCCACAACATCCTTCCCTCTAAATTGGAGAGATAGGGATTGGATGGATGAACTCTTTGGTGAATGAGGAATTGGTTGGATGGTTGCATCCAGACAGTGGTGGTCAAGAACTGAATTGGTGACAAGGATGTCCCTTGGAGTTCTGGACTGGGACCAGAGCTGTTTAATGCCTTCATCAACATTGTTTAATGCCTTCCATCACATTGAAGCATCACCATTACATTTGAGCTACTGTGTAGAAAGGCTGTTGTGTGTGTTGTTACACTAACATCCTCCAGGAAATGTCATCTTAAACACATCTTTCATCTTAAACACAAGCTCTCTCCAGCTCCTAGTATGAATCACATGCATGCTTACATGGGAGACTACCTGTAATTTTCACAGGATTTTGTAATTGGATGTGTAGCCATGAAGAGCCTGACTTTTAGAAGTGTTTTGAGCTGTGAAATCCTTATACTTAAGGGAACCACTGTAAAAGGGACAGCTTGCTTTGGTGCCCTAGAAAAGAATGGCAGACCTAGTGCTGACATCCACCAGCAGATAAGTTGTTCATCGTGTTCTGTGTGCATGTTGTGTGTGATGTTACTGCCTTTCCTCGGTGTCCATAATGCCAGCTGAAACTTCAGGTAATATGGAAAAAGTCTCAAGTCTTTATCATAATGCCATCAAATTGATTGCTTAGAAAACCCTGGTGTTACAAACATCACTGGGCAAAAAACTGCCTCCTTTATTTGGATGTGCATGTGTTAAAATCAGGTGGTGCAAAATGGGAAGGACATAGGGATTGGCCTTCAGACCTGTGATGTGGCATTCCAGCTCCTCAGCAGGTCTGAGCTGGCAGCTGCACAGCCAAAGGCATAGTAGAAATTCACTGCATTTGATAACTTAAGTCGTTTTCAGGGCTTATGGTTTCAGGAGTGGACTTTGTGTGTAAAAGGACTGTGCTAGCTGACATTGGTCATTTATTATCTTTTCTCCCATTGCTTTTCCTGCTGTGCTTTTAGACCATCCTCCCCTTGCTGTTTGGTTACTTATGGGATGCAGAAGGTGAAATGGAACTGAGATAATGCTTGACTATTACCTCTGACTGTTTGGCAATTCCTGCAATGCTTGATATCACTTTGAAGAGACAGAGAGGAGAAGCAAGGGGTGAGGTTGCAGAAATATGGGGTGATGATGCTTTTTGAAGCGTGGTTGGTGTATTAATTCCCACATCATTTTGACAGCTGGAGCTCATGTTCAAGTCTAATGACAAACCGATGAAAACGCTGGGACCTTATCAAAGCACAGCATTGTTATTCATCTTCTCTGATTCAGTAGCTTCTACTAGACTTTGCACTTCTCACCTTTCCACTGAGCATTCTGCATGTCTTCCTATGACATGATTGGCAGGGCAGTGGGACTGGGAAGCTCTGTTGCTGGAGCTGATCTTGTATTTTACTTATATGAGTCTGGACTTCAAGTCTTTGCCAATGTCAGTTTGCAGAATTATTAAATTTTCATATCACAGTACATTACTTCTTAATTTTTTTCCTATTCTGTTGTGAGTTGCAGAAATTAATTTGCCACAGAAATCTGTAGCACCATGCAGTTGTATGCTGAAGGGGTGGTTGTAGGGAATCCTACCCAGTGTGAAGGTAGGATTATATAATTGTATTTTAACAAGCTGCATAGCAATTTCTTGATTATCACATGGTGATATAATTCCTCCTTTAAGTGTTCTTGTATATATTACTTTAGTGTTATAGTTAAACAGTTCATTTGTGAATTATCATTATAGACAACTGTGATACCGTTTCCTGCTGTTGTCATTCTCTGTGTGAGATGGTTGTAAAGCTAACTGATTTGATGGTCTGTGGGAAATTTCCAAAAATGAGATATAGTGTACTAAAATGGGAATATCACGTTGTAAGTGTGTATTTCTCTGAGCAAATAGCAATGAAAAATTCATAGCTCTTTATGAAAAGATGAAAAATGTGGCACTGTATGGGGGTAGATGAAAACTTCATTAAATACAAGGAGGGGGAGAGTATGTCAGGCCTGTGTTTCAGCACCCTGGCCCAAGATAAAGGAGTGGGGGATGAAAGGTGTGACCTCCCTGTTAGCACACGTTCATGATGCTGGTCTGCAGCTGGCTCTGGAGTAGCTCTCCAAAGCTTCCTGCAGGCTGGCCTTCAAAACAGGGAGTCTGCAGTGACTGGAAAAGCTACCATGTGCAGACAATTCACATGGTAAATATGTTTCTCTTTATAAGCACAAACCTCATGCTTTCCAGAAGAGAAGATGCTGTACTCATTTGGTAGCTGGTGGGTGGGTCGGTTGTGTTGTTTGTTTTTCTGTTCCATTAGTGCAGAGACCTGGTGAAGGGCTCTGTCCTGGATGTTTTGGAAACACCATGTCTATGACTCTACTGTATTAATACAGTATAGTCATACTTAGTAGGAATATATTAAGTATGTAAATGAAGTCTATGAACATTTAGAATTAAAAAAGTAGGTCCTAATCTTTCCTTGTGTGTTTAGATATACATTCATATATAAGATGACATTAAATTACTGATTTTTTTTTTCATGCTTGAGGATATTTTTGCTGCATTTAGTTTTGGGGTTAAAATGATTTCTTCCTTAAAGGTTTTATTTACAGTAAAGCAGACGTTTCCTCATTGTCTTACTGTATTTTTAATGAAGTTGTGTGAGCTTATAAAGTACTCACATGAATGTTTAAATAAAATCCTAAAAGCCCTGCTGTCATTCTATGCTTTGTTTGACATTACTTACTTGTGTATATTCAGTAATCAATGGTTCCATTAAGAAAAACCTATTTCCAGTTTCTATCCTTTTTCTTTTTTTTTCTGAATACTGTGAACTTTATTTCAGATCAAAGAGGACTGCATCGTGCTCCTGTCTTGCACAGACACACGTGAAGCTGTCTGAAGTGAAAGCATAGCTAGCAAATGCAAAAAGCTTGGGTGGGAGTGAAATCTTTCAGAAGAGCTGTGTTGTTTTGCATGGCATTGATTTCAAGAACATTTTTCTAGTCACCTAAATAGGACTCTCTACTTTTTCTTCCATTTATACATCCAAGTATATATAAAAGTAATGCAAATAAATATATAGTCAGCACTCTGAATATATAGTCTGTGGATGCAATTATTGCTGTAGGTATAAGTAGCACTATGTTTAAGCCTTTGAGAATTGTGGACTTCCAGAAGAGCACCTGAGAACACACATTTTTAATAACATCTATTCCCTTGTGAGGAAAGAATTGTATATGTGTAAGACATAACTAATGTATGTTTGTGTAGGGTAAATCTTATCTGAACAAACTCATCCAGGGAGAAGTAAAAGTTGAATCAATTGCTGCAAACTATCCTCAGTCTGACAGTAAAATTTCAGGATACTTAATTGCATACCTACTTAGCTGACTGAGAGAAATTTTTACATCAAATGTTATAAATAGAAACAGTTGACTGATAATATGCCAGAAATGTAGGCTCTTTAAAAACAGATGTCATATTTCACCAGTAAAGACTTTGTCAGTTAAACCAGCTTTCAATGAATTTTCTTCACAAAGAAGTCCTTCACAGCATGGTGTTATGTCAGCAAACAGAGTAGAGCTTGGTATCCTTAGTTTCAAATCAGAGGCACCTGTAAATGGTTTGGGCAGCAACAAAAGTATTTTTTCCTGTGTGTTTAAGTTATTGCAGCTCTTCTGCGGCATTTCTGCATCTCAGGAATTGGAAGGCTACAGATGTTCCTTGTTAAACACAGCTCAAGTATGTTTTCCATGAAGGTTTTCACTTTTTTTTTTCTCTTTCTGGTTTGAAGGCTGGGAGAGTTTCTCATCGTGACCTCATTCAGAAGTTGTAGACCTGGGCTTGGTTTGAGGTTTGGGGTTTGTTCTATCTGTTTGCTGGGGGGGGAGGGGGGCAGGGGGTCCTTTTGTTTGACTTTTGAGTTAGCAATAAGATTATGTTGACGTTACTGTGTGGTTATACCAGGAGACCTCATGTTTTCCTCACTTTTGGTTTTAAACTAGAAAGAAAGCCCCAAATGCAGGTAATGGCTAAGCATTTCTCATAAGGACTCTTTTCTTTGCCTTGTGTCCTTTCTCACCCTCTCTTGGGACTCTCTTGTGCTGGCCTTTGCTGTTGTGAGGAGCCCTTTTAAACAAGAGTCTTCCGTTCATATTCATAGGGCATGAATAACACCACTGAAGTTACTTGGCTTAAGTTACTGAAGTCAGTAGGACTGTTTATCAGTAAATGCTGTGTTGGGCTGCATCCATAGCTCATAGGATCAGGCATCAGAGAAGTAAATCCTTCTGGACAAGGATTTTCTTAGCTAGCATTGAAAAGCATCATGACTGCTTCTAGCTCTTTCCCATGAAGGCCTAAAAATATTTCCAAACAGTGATTTTTTGGACATTTCCCTGAATTCAGTATCTATTACCCTTCAAATGCACATTTACAAGGGAGCGTTTTAAAGAAGCCCTTTGTGAGCTCCCTTATATATACAGCCTCTTAAGAAAATACACAAATATATGCAGTGGGCTTTGGTCTTGGCTACTGCTAGTGTTAAATGAATCCATCTCTTTTTGCAAACCTTATTTATGAAGACTTTTTAATTTAATGATGCATTTGAAGGGTAGTGACTACTGATTCCGGACATTGGGCAGCTCGTGTGTGTTTTGGGCAGCAGATCCCCTGCCTTTGGGGCTCAGGGTCAATGCCAAATTCAGCAGCTTTACAGCAGGAAATCAGATTCCATCTGTCTAAACATCGTAAAGTTCATTTTATTCTCCAGTCAGTTATATTTGGCTTACTTGTAATAATTCTACTGGTTAGCATACTTATAAAATCTTGGTGCTGTGGCTATTAGTATGTTAATTTCTTGGAGGTTTTTTTTGTGCTTTGGGCCTTTCTTACTGTTGTTGTTTTTAAGGGATATGTGTGGGAGTTTTGGGTTTGGCGGATGGTGTGGGGTTGGGGAGGGCCAGAAGTCAGCCAGAGCGCCTTTTAGTACTCAGGATTTATCTTCTGTGGAGAAGTGTTTACATCTTTATGTTGGATGTCAAAGTTCAGCGACTCTCGCTGCAAGCATCTGTTGGCGCGCCTGTAAACAGAGCTCGTGACAGATGTGAGCCGGCAGCTTCCTCCGGGAGCATCCGCAGGGAGTCTGGCCTCCCTGCCTTGCACAACTGCACTTGGCTGTCCCCGGGGCCCTTTGGTAGCCCAGCCTGTGGGGCATCTCCTGGAAGGAGCTGCGAGGAGGGGTGGCCGTGCCTCACTCACTTGTGCTTGCTCCATCCCGTGCTCTTTGCAGGAAGGCGCCAGTGAAGCACGCGACGCAGCAGAGGCTGCACGTGCCCTGCAAGCCCATGTGTCCCACAGGCCCACTGAGCCGTGCCACCCCAGTCCTCCTGGGAAGTATTTAATGGAGTGTAACTGCAATGCACAAAAGCCTCCCCGTGCCTGGTAAAGATTTCATGCAACTGCAGCAAACATTTTCCTTAATGGAAATGCTGCTTCTAAACCCCAAGTGTTGCTTGTCAGTACCATGTTTGAGCACTGGTTCAAGTGGAAGCACTCACAAATTGAACAAGTGTTTCCATGTGTGCCATCTTCTTTTGCTTTTTAAATACTTGCTAATTGGAAAAATCATTAATTTGGGTTTCTTAAATTCTCCAACATGGAAATATTAAAAAGGCATTTAATTATGCTGAAAGAAGCAATATCTGTATCAGAGATTTTTCTGCCCCTAATTCACAAGCTAATTCAGCTTGTCTTTTTATCCCTTTATATCAAGGGTGATATTTTTACGTGACTGCCGTTCTCTGAATGTTTGTTAAAGGGTAATAGGGAAAGCCTCTTTTTGTGTGTAGTTTTCCCTGAACTATGTATCTATTACATAAAAAATACAGAGCAAGTTATGAATTACTTCTTGGATGTGTTGCACATGTTCTGTCCTTACTTTTTTCCTGTTACTTCCCTTTCTGCCAAAACCACTATCAGTTTGATTGATTTCAGGAAGGGGAAAGTTTTTATCCTGAAGTGAGATATTTTAAAAGAAAGGCTGAATTGTAAAAGAAGAACACCAATGCAAAATAAAACAAAAACCTAAAACCAAAACCCAAACCCCATCCCAACTGCCAGACCAGGGTGATTATATTATCCCTGCAGAATGAACTTTCAGGCTATCAGTGTGTGGCCAGTTTTGGTCAGAAGGCAGGGAGTTTGCAAGTGAGCAGTCAGGAGATTTTTAATGCACAAGTGATGGGGGCAGGAGGGCTGAGCAATGACCATAAATAACTCCCTTAACGTTGGATTTTCAAGGGTTTTGTTCTGTGCTGCCTAAACAGAACAGTAGTGTTTGCTCTAGCTTTACTGAAATTAATTTGTTTGGCATTAGTGTGGCCATTGTTAAGTGTTTTCCTACCCATATAAATTAAATCTTTATGAACAAAAGCATTTATCTGTGAGCAGAGTTGTTTTATGCTTTTTATAAGACCTGACTGAAAGCAGTTGGCATCTGAGATGCTGACAAAGAGGTACTTTCTGCATCCCCCCTGGTTTGCTGTGGCCACGTAATGGGTTGTGGCTACATAAACAGTTGAGATGTCAGTCTTCTCTCTTGCTTTCTGCAAAGAAAATCCAAACCATCTGTCTTTTTTTTTTGGTGCCTTTATTATGCTTGTACTAAAGATAGCAAAACTGCTTTGTTTTAAGATTAAAGCAGATGTACACAGGCTGCCATATTAATTTCTTTTGTAAGGGAACACAGTTCAGCTGTTCACAAAACATGGGAAGGAATTCAGGCAGCATCGTGCCAAAAAACGATGACAACAATGAATCTGTAGCTCCGTGATGAACAAGCTTGTCACTTCGGTTGTTCCCCTGTTCCTAAATTCCCTTGGATGTGAGGCTGGTCTCATTGTTCAGCATTGTTGGTGTTTTTAGGAACATATGGTTCAGGTTAAGCACAATTACATGCGGGCATACTTCGCTGTGCAACAGGGCATTGCTCAGTTTTGCTCTGGGGAGGCTTTGTACCTTACAGTGCAGATAAATGGTGGGTGGCCCCTGAGATTTTTGCTTGGAGAGATGAGTTGAGCAAAACACAAGTGGCCTAGAGCACCCTATTTTTTATTAAATGGATTTTTAAATTTCATTGGCTTTTAAAATTTTTTTTTAATTAAGAAGTCAAATGACTGGATAATTCTGGACGGGATTTTACACAATGATGGCTTCTGAGAAAATGCTAGTGCATATGCAAGCACCATTTTAAAAAGTTGGTAGTGGTGTCCAGAGGCCACTGTCTCTCCTTTACAGTCAGCCCCCTGGGAGCCACTGTTTGGAAGACCCATGTCCCATCCCCACCCCACTTCTCCATCAGGGACTGAAGACTGGACTTACGGGTTTGAGATGTGAAAAATCTTTTGTTTTCATTGCTATTTCAGGTCATTGGAATAATTTAAAAAGTGTAGCCGTTGGGCAGGTGTGTGGCATACTGCATTAGGTGTGCTGGTGATCCCAGCCCATGGGCTGCACAGCAGGTGTGATGAGGTGGAATAATGAATCTGTAGGAAAGGAGACTGTGTCTACTGGCAGCTCCTCTGGGGAAGGCTGCAGTGCCTCTGGCTGCATGGTGCTGGTTCTGTAGATGGAAAGCTCATTTGATCTTTGCCTTATCCTGCGGTCACTCAAGCAGTTCCTGAAATCTGTGTTACCTGTGTACCAGAGAAATACAGAAACAAAGGGGAATCTTCTGCAGCTCCAGGTATCCTTCACTATGCAATCTAACTTTAAACAAACTAAATCTGAGCAGCCAGACTGGTGTTTCAATGCAGATCACTCTCAAAGCTTGATGTTTGAAATACTGTTTGGAAGATGAGGTACTTCTTGCAGAGCTTCAGGTTCTTTAAGCAGACAACAGAGGAGCTTCCCTTTGTGATAAGATGTGTCATTGCACCTTTGGGAGCCTCATGACATTTGTATTCTTGAACATTTCAAAGTGACTTGTTTGAAAACATCAAGTGTTCTCATGAGAACACTATCAGAGCAAGATTTCCCCTAAAGCATTTCTGCAGTGTGATAGTAAACTCTTTCAATGTTAGCTGCAAAAGGAAATTTAAGAGCTCTTTCATAGTGGTGCTTTTATTTATGCTAAACCAGGGGAAGAAAATGTTAGTGTAGGTCATGTGTCTCCTCCTCATCCAGCACTCTTTATTTTGTAAAACAAGCCAGGTCCTGTTTAGCATACACATGGTGAAGCTGAGAGACGATTTTAAGAGATTTATCTACACAAGCTGACTTTACCAAGAACAATCACAAAATGTACGTGGAGAAAACCCCTGTGTGTTGCAAAGTCATACCCTGGAGAGTTCAGAAATGCTGCAGGGCCCCTTTTTGCAATGTGGAAAAAGCAGCGTGCTGCCCCTTTGCAGCTAGGTGGTTGTGGCACACACTGAGGAGAGGGACCTGTACCAGGGGGAGCAGTATCAGTTTTCTGTAAGCAGCTTCAGGATGCTCTGGAGTTATAAGGATGTGTACAAATGGGGGTAGAAGTAAAGGGTGTTTCCTCAAAGCACCCTAGTAGTCTTCCTTGTTCATTTTTTTTTGTTCGTTTGAGGGGGATTTTTGTGCCTCCTACCTGCCCTTTGTTCTGTCTTCCATGCATGGGCTCCTGTGCTTTTATTTGTTTGGTCTCCCCAAGCTTCTTCTTAAGATTCAGTTCCCATTCATCATTCATCCTGCTCCTTCATCCCTGCAGCCTTGCTCCCTGCTTTTCTCTCATGTGTGCCCACATCAGGGCACGGGGGAGGCTGGCAGTTCCTGGGGCTGGGAGCACGGGATCTGTCTGGGTGGGTGATGGCCGGGCCCACTGCGCTCCCCAGCCAGCAGCAGGGCAGCAGGGAGACCTCATTGTAAAGGCAGCAAACCTCAACACAGCAGCAAGCCCCACGGAGCCTCCTTCAGCTCATGGGGAACACAAGGATCAGGTGGCCTTTTCATCCTCTGTTCCAGGCTCTGCTCAGGGATAGCATGAACAGCGAGCAGCATGTTGGAGCTGCCAAGGAAGCTCCAGGAGCTCTTGCTCAGCAGCATCTAGAGCACGCCAAGGGCAGGAGGCCTTTCCCAAGGTGTTTGGCTGCTAAATGTCTGAGCCTCTGCTGAAGGCTTGCTGCAGGATTTTTCTCCAGTGATTTGTAACTTTGTAGAGCTGATGACTTTTACAGGAAAGATAAAATCTTGCCTCTTGGAAACAGTTGTTCCATTTTTAAATTAAACGTGGTCTCCAAAGGACGGCCTCGGAGAATGTTCATGTATCAAATCACCAGAGTTATTGTAGGCCTGAATGACACAAAAGTACTGTTTTGCCCACAATGATAAAATAAGCTACTTTGAAAAACTGTGCATTTCTAGTGAGATTTGTACGTGCCATGGAATACTTTGCCTCAAGCTTTCCACATGTAGCAGAATCGGGAAACAGATTTGGGAAGGGAGATATCTTAATAGGTAGAAGCGACACAAGCCTATAATGAAAATAATTACATGTCTTTTACTGCTGATTCTTTCTCTCTTGAAAGTGTGTTTTTTCACTAGCATCAGCAAGGAGTTCTAATTAGAAGAAAATAATAAATCCATTCTATTATTAATGCTGCTTTCAGGCAGGCATTTAATATACATTGAAATCTGATGGTCAGACTTCATTGGCATTATCAGTGCATCATTAATGGTTTAAATGCAATTACAGAGGGCTTCTGTCACCACAAGATTTGCCCAGGAAATGTAAAGTTCTGACAAGGATACTTCAAGGTCTGCTAGGCATTTGAGATATGTTAATGTTTTTCACATGCCCTCAGTGGGGGGGGAAGAGAAGGCAGTATTGCTGCACGATCAGGAAAGCAAAGGGAGCGTGACAAAGGCTCGGTAAGTCCAGCACATGAGCATGTAGTTCTAGAAAGAATGTGATCACTGCACTGAGTTTGTACATGAATAAAACCCTTGATGTGGGTACAGGCTGCAGCCAGCAAAGACTGTGAGGAAGGTGAACAGGAGGCCAAGAAGCATAAGGCTGCTGGGGGTCCATTTTTTCTTAAGCAGTACCCTTGGTTTTCTTCTGGGTTGTTTTTCTGGGCATTTTTAAAAATGCTTGCCCTACATTCCCTGTGTGTGTGTTAACAGATCAGACCAGACGCTGCTGTGAATATTCAATTACTCCAAATTGGTTGCTGATCTCTGTTAATCCCAAGCATGCTGACAGTGTACGTATCAAATGCATATGTTCACATTTCAGAAATGAGCAGAGCTATTGCATCGCAGTGCAGTGTCTTAATGCCCCTAATATGCTGATACAGCTCTTCTAGAAAGCATTGTCATGTGTATGTATGTTGTATAGATGATTAAATGGGGAAATGTGTGTGTAGGTGCTCACACAGATATATACAGGCAAACTGTTTCTTAAAATCAATGGACTTAGAATGTGTTTACTCTGCATCACATGCAGGTCCATATCTATAGAAAAAATGGTGGACAACAGTAGCCTCCAGAAGTTTTCTAAGTGAAGGCTTGATTTTTCAGCTACAGCTTCATGCTGATGCTAGATTAAAGCAAAACCCGGGGCCTTGGCTAAAGAAAACATAGTCAGGTAGGGTAGTATTCAACTTGTGATATTGATAAGCTCCACAGATGCACTTTGAAAAGTCCTTGAACATTGCTACTTGAGCCAGTGCTGTTTGAATATGAAATCCTTAAATCTGACTCTCCACAAGCTGAACAAACAGTGTACTGTACATTATGTCCTCAGAGCAGATTAGGCAGCTTGAAGTCGACAAAGATTCAGACACCACAGAGATTCAGAGCTGTGGAAGCTGCTCTCAAGTCATGCATTTTTTGCATAACTTCTAACTTGTATACAACGTGATGCTCTTATCAGTTTTAGTGTGGATGTTATGTAAATACTAAGCACCTTATCACATGTGGTTCAAGGTTGCAGTTACAATCAGTGCTTCCTCTATTTATGTATGAAAATGGAAAGAAATGTCTTATTAGAAGTGTGCAATTGAATAGCAAACCAGGGACAAGCATTACCACACTGACACTTGTAAAGCAAACTCACCTTTGAAGTGATAGCAATGGGAAACAGTAGCCAATTCTCTTTTGTCAAGAAATTTCTAAAGGGACAGACTAATTTTTATAGTGGAAGATGAAATTAACTGATAAGGAAGCTGTTGGAACCTGGCTCTAGGTTTTTTCAACACTGGTAAGTGGTATCTTGAGCTGTTAGGACCCGTGAATTAATGGTGCCAGACTTTGCCACGTGAAACGGAATCCAGTCAGCCTCTTTCCCTTACACAGCAGAGGTTTTACCTCTGTTTTTAGTTTGCATTTGTGATTATGTGTCAATGATCAAAATACAGTAGTAGAAATGTTACTCTGAAGTCAGTGTCCTGTCACCTCCATAGTAGCTCAAGTGTGGAGGGATGTAAAGTGGCAGGTCCTGCGTTTGCAGCAGGACACAGCAGAAGCAGGGGAGTCACTGGCTCAGGTGACCCCCTCCCAGTCTTATCATTAACTTTTCTTGGCAAGCATAATGGGCAATGTCGTAGGTTGACAAGGAAGTGAGTTTTCTCAGGAAGTTCTAGCCAAAACAATTAGTGGTCAGATTTGAATATTGACACCTGGTGTAACCACTGAAGACATAGACACCCCTCTGAGAACACAGGGTGTTAAAAGCAGAGGAGTCCCAGAGGCAATCAAGCACAAGTTACATGAGAAATAGCTGTCCTCTGTATTTCCGGACTTACTTACCAGTCCAAAATAGTCTTGCCTTTTGAAAGAGTTTCTAAGATGATGGACAAGTGTAACAAAAATCTGGATGCTAAGATAGTAGTTTTATCTGCTTCTGTGGTTAAGATTTGAGCACTTGTAGCTTTGTTGAATCTCTGTTTTATTTGAAACTAATTTGGTTTCCAATCTGACAGGAACCGTCTCCTTAATGTCAGTTTTTTTCTTACCCTCCTTGGCACAGTGCCTGCCAAGGAGACCAGCGTGTTGTTTCTGTCTAGTGAAGGCACCCCCACTATGCTGATGTAGCTCTTGAATCATACAGCTAGCAGCATGCACATCCCTAGAGTGAGTAACAGCTCTTTGCAGTACATGTGTAAATATTTACATCCATTTCCCTCCCACTTGGTAAAGCACTCCATTTTTGTACAGTACAAAGTGCTTTGTATACAGAAAAAAACACATTGTTTAGTTGGTCGGGTTTGTTTTGAGGGGGCGTTATGTTTATTTAACAGAAGGCCAAACGAGTTGCAGCATGCATTTTGTGGGGTAGTCTTTCTTTCATCCAGTTTCACAGCTGGCCTGGCAGATTTATGACAAGGTGAGGGACTTCTTCAAGGTCAGACAGTGAATCAGTGGTTGGGTAGAACCCTGGGTCCTGCTGACTCCAGCACTTTGTTTAAAAGTTCCAGCACACAGCTCTGGCTTTGCAAATTAATTCAGAAAATAAACCAAACTTATCCTCAGCCCCCCAGTAAATTTCAATAAACAAATTTTGTGGGGGCTATTAAAATGAGCTTGACTGGTACTGAGAAGCTCAGACCTGTCCTTGCAGAAGCAGGGAATTCTGGAAATTATTGTGGTGCTTCTTTTCCACTCTTTGAAAAGGTTTGAGTGCTTAAACCTACAAATTAAATGCAAGTAGATGTGTGCATCAGCAACTGCTGTTTTATCTTTGTTGCAGAGCAGTAACACGTGAAGGTCCTCATCCATTTGTTACACCTCTGTACCAAGTAGGGCATAAAAGCAGAAGCAACAAACTTTTAGTGCCAAAGCCATTGGAAAAGTCATGGAAGGTTTAGGTTGGCATCTCGCTGTGTTGCAGTCAGGTAGGGTGAGCTTCAGCAGTGAGGATTGCTGGGGGTCTTGCAGCCAGCCCTGGCAGCAGCTGTACTTGTAAGGAGCAGGTGCCTCCCTGGCATTTTCCTTTACAGGAACAAGCAGTATGGCCATTCATGTCATCAGAGGGACCGGCCCTTGCTGCCCTGGACTTGCAATTGAGAGGTTCCTTAGGTTTAGAGCTCTATCCAGAGCTTTTTTGTGCTTGTGATTTTAACTTTTTCCAGCATTTCTATAGATGCCAGGTTCTGGCTGTTGCCTTCAGCCAAGGGCATCACAGGATGCTTGGGGACTGAGGTGAGTTTGTGAATGCTGTTTGCTAATTTCCAGTTATGAAACTTAGGAAGTGATCTACATTTCTGTTAGACAAAAAAATTATGAGCCTACCACTGGAAAAACAATTAGCATCTGTGTCAGCACAGGTTTGCCAGAAGCAGAGCATCTTGCTGTGCTGTCCTGACATGTCTGCTGAGTTTGGAGTCACCCAGTGTGGTGGGACTTCCATGATTTGTCAGCAATAATTCCAACTTCCCTTCCTTTATGCTGCTTCATCTGAATTCACGCTTGGCTATCCATGCCTGAATGTACAAGACCTCGTGAATAAAGTCTTGAAAATGTAGCAATGATTTTTTATTTTTTTAACTGTTGGTTTAGATTACTTTCTTTACTTTCTCAGTAAACTGTATTTTGAACAGGCATGTGGTTTAATTTAATTTTCTCATCAAAATGTGCTGTTGCCAACTTCAGGTCTTAAAACTTTCTTTTGTTGTGTTTTGACTGCAGTATTCCTGAGGCACTGCTTTGTGCTTTTATTTTATGTCTTCTACATATGGATGCAAATGGATATATTCAATTCAGTTCTTTTATGATAACTGAGTTCTGGCCTTGATTTGAGTTCCTCTTATCATTTGTGCCTGCATGCAAAAGTTAGAGCATGTCAGAAAAGTAAGATGTGCTCTCACTATCTGTCAGATGCAAGGCAAAAATAAAATCTCCAGCTTTATGCATTTAATAGTAAATTAATAGAGATCTTATCATTTGTTAGAGATGTATATTACTAACCTCAGCTGAAAACTTGATGTGTGGTAGGAAATCAAGCTAATACTTGCTCCATCCATTAAAAGGAGCAAGCACAGCAAGAGGCCAGGATAATGAGATGAGTATAAAGGGAGCAATGAATTTTACTATAGTTTTGAAAGCTCATTATTGAACAAGAGGTTTGTGAAGAGGCTTGGAAGAAAAGCCAGCTCTTGCTGTTGGGGTACAAATAGAGTTTGAACTTTCTTTTAAAAGATCTTGAATCTGTTACAAGTGTATTGAACTACATGGTAGTGGTGTCAGTTTTGGTCTCTGAGCTCATGGAAAACTTAGTTTCTGGGTGCATAAATTTAGTATTAAAAGGGCTGTTATTTACTTCTTGGTTTGTGTTTGAAAATAGGTCTGCGGGTCAAAAAGAAAGACAAACTCAAACCACCCTCAAATGGCATTCTTTGTTTTTCTATTTCATTTGAGAAGAATTACAACTTTCTTTAATTGTAAATAGCCTGAAACAGGTCTCTGTCCATGGGAACATAATCATTTTTCTTAATAGAAAATACTAACAAATACACCCCAGTACACTTTTCAGCTCCAGTAAGTTTAGCAGCCATTTGTGCAGCAGTTCTCTGGGCAGTACCTGCACTGATTTTCACGTGTGTGTGTTGGGTTTAGCCAGAGATCCTGTTGCCATCCCTGCAGGGTGGATGTAGCCTGCAGTTGGCAAGGTGAGCATCCAGCAGGGTGAAAGCTGTCTATCTGATGTGAGCACAGTGTGTGGTCAATGGAGTAACCAGAATCTGCACTCCTGGCAGCCTCTGACCACTGGAAATAAACATTTACTGGTTGCTGATCTGGGTGCACTTCTTTGCCCAGCGATCTAGCGGCAGTGCCTGCCTGAACTTGTCTCAGCAGTGTTATCTTCTGGGATCTTTAAACAAGATGGTAGTGTCTGAATGACATTTAAAACTCCTTTGTGTTTCAGGAGCCTGTCCTGTACCCTTCCTACATGGCATATTTTGTGCCCCAATAGCTTGAATTGTGGAATCTGTTTCCTGTGGTCAGTATCCCATTCAAAGCATCTGCCTGTAGTGTTGTGCACTAAGAGGATGTCTCTCCACTGGTTCAAAACATCTTTCAGAGATCACTGAGTTGACAAGGCTTTGCATGCTAACTCACATTTTGCACCACTGTTTAGAAACAAGTTGTCTTTCACCTTTCCTTTTCTTCACAACACTTTTTCTTTCTAGGAAATGGATTGTGCAAAGTCAAAATAAAAATCTGTGTGTGGGCACTGCTACCACTGAAATTTCAGCTGATGTAGCAGAGTGATTTCACTGTAGTGGTGCAGTTGTATGAGAGGAAGGAGGACATGCTTGCAGTTAGGTGCTGATTTTCCGGGGGCAAAGCTGTTGTCAGTTTCTTCTCAGCTGGGCAAAAAAAATTCCTTTATGCTCAAAGCCCCCAGGCCATTCAGCGTGGTTTTTTGTCTCAAATGCACATGGAAAAGGATCAAGTGATTTCAGAAATAGCTGATACAGCTCTGTTGGAAGGGGCTTGACTTCAAGTTGCTGGCACTATAGTAGAGGGAAGGACCTTTGCACTGCTGGAGCCCACAGCACCACGGGGATAATTTTTGAGTTTTATTGCTTTTGTGCGTGTTTTAATTGGATTGAGCTGTGCCCCAAGGGGCCTGGAAAAACATTTTGGCAGATGTGCTAGCACTTCCCTGACCGTGTGGACAGCCTGCTAACTCTGGAACAAGTAACCCCAGTAGCCCCATGAGCAAAAGAAAATTCACTGAAAATGCACCATCAGTGTAATCATGGTGAGGTCAAGCGCCTTGGCTGGGAAAACCTCATATCTGTGATTCACAGGATGCATCAGCAAGCTCTGGTGTAGACCTGTCTTAACGGGAGAAGCCTCTGGTGATGAGAAGTGAATTTGTGCGGAGACCAGCGATTGCTTGCTCTCTGTTGGCAGCCCTGTGTGTCTGGGAGCTTGAGTTATCTTGCAGGAGCAGACAGAGGGGATCAAAATGACTGCTGCTTCAACTTCGTTATTGACTTAATGCCTTTGAGGAGTTCTGTGCCTGGCATGTGCTCTCTTTGGCTCATCCTCTCCAGAAGTGCATCCTGATAGTCCAGGTTAAACCTTCCCCTCACCAACAGGCTTCCTCTGCCAGTAGCTGGGCTGCAAATACTGCTTCCCTGCCTGGGAACAAGGAGCAGTGTTTATGGACAGTCTCGTGGTAGGGTGGAGGTTCTGTCTTTTTGTGCAACATCTGATAAGGGGACCTATTTTGGTCTTGGTCACATCAGTTAAATCAAACCCTATAAAAAATGATAATAGAAATCAGGTGCTCTAATTTAGATAGTGGTAGGAACCTGTATAGCTTGCTTTTAGGGATGCTAAGTTTCTTCCCAGCAGCTGTTGAATATTAGATATTAAGATTTGTGCTCAACTTCCAGCACCTGAGTTGCGGCCTTTTCAAGCCATTTCCTTCTCTGATAATTTCAGCTACAAAGAAGCTTAATTTGGTGCTTTGGAAACTCCCATTTATGCCTATGCTTTTGCAAGTGCTCATTCTCTACGTATGCTCCCGTGGCATGTTTTGTTCTTCCCACAGCAGGGTAGTATTTTTGCAGAGACACACAAGATTGTGTATTTTCTGTTGAATCTGCAAAGCATGTAAAGTCTTGTAAGGGTAGTATCAGCACATTTGTTGCTTTGACTGAACTTTTTCAGATGAGTGAAGCCCAGAATTGAGAACATCCAATATAGCAGTAGTTTTATATTATTTACAACAGAGGAATCTCGTAAGAATAACTTAATTTTAAAACTTTACAATTAATTTTTAAGCCATACTAGGAAAAAAAAATCTTATACCTGCCTGTCTTGAACTAAATGAAGTGTTGAGTAATTCCTCACTGGTGCCTCTGGATATAACTCGTTGGAGGTCTTTGCAGGCTTTGCCTTGTTAGTTGTGTCTTGTTTCTTAGAGCATATTTTGACAAAAAGTGTATGAAGATACTGGTGTAAGGATTTCTACTTGAAGTCATACTAATGGCATGCACTTTTTTTCCCTCCCTCTATGTTCTAACTGTGGCAAGCATAGACAGTTACTCAAAGGCCCAAGCCTGGCCTTCAGTGCAGAGCACTTGACTTTTGACTAGACATAGTGTCTTTATTTTAGAGTCAGCTGTGCTGCACATGGTGGTGCAGTGGGAGCCAGTCTTGCCCTGCTGTGTTCGCAAATGCACTTTGCTCATTCGTTGCTTCATAAAACATCTTTCTTTATTGCTAAGGCTGTGTTTCAATGATTGCTTTGGTATTAAGCAGAACTACAACCACACTTGAACTTGGATATTAGGTAGTACTTCTGTCCCACCTTTATGGAGCTGCCCAGATGTGTCCTTCCTACGGTCTGTACTTTCCACAGCACTGAGGGTGGATTTGCCTGCATAATGTAAAATGTGATGGTACATGATTGGAGCCATGGGCTTCATGGCTCTTGGATGAGGATGAGCGAAGTTGGGTATCACACAGAACATCACTAAACTCAGGCTTTAAAAATTAGATGGGCAAGAGTTGGGAGCCATTAATCTTGCACAAAAAGTGCCTACAGAGAAGTTTCCTCTCCTAGTTTAAGTTAATACGAATGGCAAAAATCAATATCCAGATGGAAGGTAATGAATGCAAGATACTTTAGAGGGAAGGAAAGAGATTTGCAGTATTTCAGGGCTCAGACTTTGCTAAATAGAAACTGAATTTAGGTATTTCTGGGTTTTCCTATGTTGCACAGCTGCTCACATCAAAAGATCATAATGGTCTCTTTAGCTTCATAATCTTTGGCTGTAGGAATGAAACAAGTTTCTAGAAACTTCTGATTTAATCTGCCAGGCTGAAGCTATTTGCAAAAAAATCATGGCTCTGTCAGAGCAGGAGAGAGCTTATGTGTGGGACTGTCACTATATTTAACCAGAGAACATAAGCCTAGGACTCAGTTCTGAAGCATACACAGGTAAGATGGAACATGTGAGAAAAATACTAAAATAATAAAATCATTTTGGTTAGAAAAGACCACAAAGATCATGGAGTGCAGCTGTTAACCCAGCACTGCCATTGCTTGAATCACATTAGGTCAGTACTCCCAGGGAGAGGTGGCATTTAGCTCAGGCTCTGGGTAGCTAAATTAAATGGTTCTTTAATGCGTCCCTGATCTTCTAAGCTGATGCTGTTTGTTCTGCAGGAGGATTTTTCAGTGTTATAGCTTGTATGCTGTACTGCAGTAGGTTCAGGCAAGTATACCCATCAGCCTGTAAGTTACATGGAAAATTACACTCAGACCAACTCTGCATTTTTTTTCTTCTACATACCTTGCAGCAGAACTTGCCCTCTTTCTAATGAGAAAGAGAAAAAAAAAGAGAAAATGAGAAAAATTGAAGTCCTTGCTCATCTTGCATTCCACAGAAATCATAATGAACAACATAAGGATCTTTGCAGGCTATTGGAAATTTATGGTGAATAATTCTAGCATTTAGAGGGGTAGGGACTGGGATGTAAAAAGCCAGACAACCCATGCAATCCCCAGTATCCTTCACTGCAGGGCATTAGGACTCACACCTGTCTGAGCTTATCTGCTATCAGGTCAGCTCTGCCCTGGGTGGACATTCAGCTTCATCCCCTGTTCTCCAAGCCTGTTTCATGTTCAGGCTTATGCACTGAAAGTGTCTGTTACAAAAAGAACAACAGGTTGGTGTCCTAACAGGGAGATGGCACCCTCCATGAGATTGCGTTTGTACGAGCTGAACCTGTCTTGGGAGGTGAGAGGAGGCACATCTTTAGGGGAAGAGAACACTGAAAAGGCAGCCTTTTGTTGCTAGCAGGGATCTCTAAAGCTGAATTCTAATATGTGTATTTATCAGAAAACACAGTAAAATAAACTTCTTTGAGTACTGAGAGTAGTCTGGGAAGGTAAATAGAGGGCAACACTATTCACTAGTCTATGAGATTGCCATGTCCATGTATCTCTCTCACAACCTTTCCTCCAATACAAGAAATCAGAAAAGGTGGTCCAATTTTAATCTGTCTGTTCTAATGGGTTTTTAGTAACATGTTAAGGTAATCTCACAGTATTTAATGTCAGACTTCTGGCTAACCCTCATTTTAAAGAATATAAATTGGAGCTTTTACAGTTTCATGTGCTTGAGGTTTGTCAAAGTAAATTCAAAAACAAACAGCAGTATCCTTACAAAGACAGGAAAGTACTGGTGTGTTTTTCTTTGCAGCAGTAATTTGGGTTTTTCTTTCCAGAGCTATAAACATTATGGTAAATAATAAATAAATTTGGGTTTTTCTTTCCAGAGCTATAAACATTATGTGTAAATCTACCAAGTAATTCTCAGAATATAAGACATCCTTGTTGTTTGTCTCCATTATTCTGACACAACTACTGAAGTAGTACTGTCCTTATTTGGGGTGGAAAAAATAGTGCTGTGAATTACTCTTTGCTGGTATCATGGGAACTGTTTAATTGGGCTTCTCCAGCATACAGATACATGCCATCTGGTATGTGATTCAACTGTGGTTTTCAAATGTAAGCACAGACAAGCTGTGGAAAATAAAATTATACACACACCTTTTAATAAGGAGAGCCACCTTCATGTGTGTTCAGTTTGCCCTTTTGCTTCTTGCAGGGCAGAAGTTTTATAGTTCAAATGCAAACCAGCCAGTTTATATGCAGATTTTATGGGAGTAACATATAGAACAGTCTCTCTTTTACTGCCAAGAGCAACTTCTTTCCCTTATCTATATGTAGTTCATGTTCTCACACATAAAGCAATATCTGTACTGTGCTATAAGACTTATGACATGGCTTTGAAAAGTGTTGCATCTCTCAACCACTCCATCTGCCTGTGTCTGTGGATTCATGCTCTGCAATGAGTAATTAGTGCTCCTGTCTCCTCACCAAGTTCTAGGAGTGCCACTTGTCCTATTCTTCAAGAACGCCTACCACAGGAATATGACCACAACAACCTGTAGTCAAACCTTCTATCATTCCTTTTAAAAAAAAAAAAAAAAGATTTTGTATTTAACATTCACAAGCTTTTCCCATGTGCAATGGAAGGAGATCCTTACCTGCATGATAAAAGAAAATGAACAGTATTATATGCAATATTATCTCTAAGGATTTCAGAAAGGAGAACTTGTAGAGACTCTTAAGACAGAAAGAAGAAAAGGTCTTTTAAGCTGTTCGGTGAATTCTTGGGCTCCTGGGCCTGGTGTATTTGTTCAAGCTCCTTGTAATATTACCAAGAAAAAGAATGTAATATTGTTTTTCCTCAAACTAGACATATTAAAATTTAGAAGTGTTTTCATATTGTACTTAAAAAATCTCCAAGAGGTCTTTGTACTAGACACTGTAAAACTTTATAGCAAAGAGGTAGGGTTTTTTCCTAAAAAGGTTTCAGTCAAAGAAAGAGCCCACTCTGGCATTTCTAACAATGTACACTTTATTTGAGTAATAATCAAATTTACTGGTATGCATTTGAGAAAGCGTAAGTAATTGGTGTCTGACTGTGCAATCAGTCTGAGTATTGCTCCTGCAGCAGCCCAGGAGTGCACTGTGCAACCCCAGTGCAAGTTAGAAGGTCACTGTGCTGCTTGAGAATAAGCAATTTCTCTTTTTCACATCCTTTTTTGAAAGATTTTGAACTAGAGGATATATATGAATTTATGCCCTTTCCCTTATTTCTGCACATTTTCAAAACAAGATACAGTAGGGTTTATTTATTTTTTTAATATAATATATTATAAAATATAAGTACACAATGTGTTGACTTTGTTTTTTCTTTTTTTTTTTTTTTTTTTTCCTGGGAGCATAAACAGTTGGATTGGTGGTCGTCTGCCTTCCAGTTCTTTGAGGGATGTCTACTGTAGGGATCCAGCAGAGACATAAATTACTTCCTTAAACTGTAACAAGTGCCTTTAATGCTATGATAAAAAGCATTTGCCATGAAGCTCCAA
>JAYDZK010000113.1:77269289-77287543 GCA_034509185.1 Euphonia xanthogaster
TTGACTTTGTTTTTTCTTTTTTTTTTTTTTTTTTTTACTCCACTGCTTCTATCTTTCTTCACGGTGGTATCATGGTTGAACCATTGTGCAATATTCAGCTGGTTTTGCTGATCTTTAATCAGAGCAGTTGTTGGGCAGGGGAGGCCTGAAAAACTTCACTTGGGCAGCATTCCCCCCTAAATGTAAATTAAAATACCATAAATGACGTGCCAGGGGCATTGTGACCCCTCTGACTCAGCAGGGGCTGGCATGTGGCTGCAGGAACCCTTCACCTCCAGCTCCACGTGGCTCTGAGGGACCTCATTGCCAGGGCTCAGTTGGGCTCTCGGGGTGTGGATCTGGGTTTCACGTTCATAATGAAAAAGGCTTAACTGCCTTGGCTGCTATCTTGAGATACGTGCAGCTTGGTTTCGTGCTTGTCCAAACCTGTTTTGTTCTTCCTGGCAGCAGACTCTCCCCTTGCTGCAGCTAACAGTGCTGTGAAGGGCAGGGGGGATGAAGAGCCAGTCCCCAGTACGGGTTTGGGAAGTTTCAGATTTCCTTGCTGAACACTGTTGGTGGGCACCTTGTTGTGAGAATAACAGGAGAGCCCTGAGAGTCTTGAAGCTTTAAGCTTTAAGCTTTGCTGTGTGGCACAGCTAGCAAAGGGCCTGGGTAACTTTTTAGGAGGAATTCCTCGTTGAAGAGAGCGAAATAAAGCCCTGCTGCAACATGCTGGCTGACCAGTAGCAATGCTCACTGACCCACAGTGCCTCTCCAGGAGCTGTCAGTGGTCGTCTGCTGGAGACCGCTGCTGTTGTCTAAGCATGCTGGTCCTGGAGAAAAGTAAGATTCCAAGGGCAGAATATACTCCTTTGAACTGTAAATAAATATGGCTTTTTGAAAATAATGTTTATGATAATTTTTGTTGCTGAAATCTCCTTGATTAGTTAACCTATCAGAATATATTATTAAGAAGAGCCCAAGTTTTTGCTTACTGTAAATAATTCATAATTATTCCAGCTATTTTCTCCTTTCTCCCACCTTTCACCTGTCAGTTACTATTTTTGCCAAGTCGCCTGAGCAGCCATAGGAGCAGAGGGACCCCCTGCCCTCTGCAGTGACCCGTGGTTGTCTGCTGGTAGGGAGGCGAGGTCCCTTGCTCCTTCCCTCTGCAGACACAGAGTCTTTTGTCACAGTCCTGCTAGCAGGGCATGTGAGAGCAGTGCCTCTCAGGAGGGATTATTGTATTTTGTTATTGCACACTTGGGCAGCCAACCCTGCCAGACACTGGCAGGTTGCTAGTCACAGAAACAGCACTGTGGACCTGTCTTCTGAGGTTCGGTGTCTGAGCCTCTGAGAAGAGGCTTTCACTGGGGTGCAGAGCTGAAGCTGTTCTTCTCTTTATCTCTGGCAAAGCCAGTAAATCCATGCCTGCTGCATGAAGCTTTCTGCCGTGGCCTGTTGCCCCTTTTGGCACTGTCATGGTTTGTGGTGAGCTCACTACGGGGCCCAGGGACATCAGCAGGAAGGCTGAATGATCAATCCTTTCCTAGACCCAGGCTAGTTCTATACCATGGACTGTCATGTGCCTCTGGACCACATGTGCTGGGATCCTGGTTAACACACACGGGTAGGAGGAAGCTGTACTCATGCTGTGTGAAGCCAGCTGAGATTCAATTCTAGCCTAGTCTATGAGATAGGGCTAAAGCCTCTTCTGTCCCAAGATGGTGCTGCCCCTGGCAATGGTTATGAATGGCACTGGCTAATTCTGTGTGGATAAACCATCTGCACTTATTTTTTTTTTTATTTGACAGTGCTTCCATGCTAGCAAAAAATAATTTGCTGATATTTAGTGTGCCTTCTCACGCAGAAGAAACTATTCTGTTGTGAGACACAGCGCTAACTCGGGTAGATTAAAAGGCAGCTCTGGACACCTGCTGAGAGCTGGTCTGTCACTGCCTACAGTATAATTACAATTACCTCTGCATGTCAGAGCCAGGCACAGAAGTAAGTGGAGGTCACCTCCTCCTGCAGTTGTTTAAGGGCACCTTCCATTATCTTAGGTCAGAACTGGAAAAAATCCCAGTTGCTGTTCAGCTGAATGAATGGCTGTAGTGACAGAGGGATTGGCCTTCTGTTCCTCCTCAGACAGCATTTCCTGAAAGCCTGATGAATTGTTTTCAGATCAGCACACGTGGTAAAAGTCAACTTTGAAATGGCATAGCCCTGTTGACTAGTCTGCTGTGGAAACTGTACTGTGTGCTTAAGGTTGGGGAAAATGCCCAGTGTTTCATGTTCACCTGCCCATGATTCTGCTTCGAGCATTCTGCATTGTGTGTTATGGCTCATCATGTCCACATTTGACTTCATGGATAGATGCTCTTAGGAGCTTACTGTATTCAGGGCTTCAGTTCCTGCCTTTTCCACCTCTTGCCCTCTCTCTCCTCCCCACAGTGAAAGTTACCACTGTACACCTGCAAGTTTTGGGGGAAGGGAAGTTGGGTACACAGTTACCTTGTTTAAAGGACTGCTTTGAGCTGCAGATAAAATATGCCCTTGGCTGTCTTCCTAGCAGTATAGCTGTGTCAAAACCTCTCACCCCAGGCAACCTGCAGGAACAGCAGGTAGTAAATGCTGGCTTAATGAAAAGCCCCTCTGATCCTTAAAGATGATAAAAGAGTGAGTGAGGGGCTGATGTTCATGCCAGGGCTGTAGCCACTTCCTGTTTTCTGGGTTTGAGCAACAGTGAGTAGTGCCAGGGGTGTGGGTGGAAGTGTGGTGTGCTGCTAAAGGGGAGAGGTTGGTTTGTATTTACAAGGCAGTTAGGGATACTGTAGAAATACCATTTTGTAATACTGTAGAAAAGAAGAGATTAAAAGTTAACTTTAAAAAGAAATATAAAACATCTTTTTCTTCTAAAACAAATAATTCATGCTTCAATTTGGACTTAAACTTTCACAACTGGAAATTACATGAAGTGTGTGCGAGGTTAAGTCAGATATTAGGGGCAGAATCTTCACCCAGAGGGTGGTTGGGCACTTGAACAGGCTTCCCAGGGAAATGGTCATGGCAGCAATCCTGACACTGTTCAAGGATCATCTGGACAATGCTGTTCGTCACATGGTTTAGTTTTAGGTAGTTCTGCAAGGAACAGGGAACTGGACTCCATGATCCTTAAGGCTCCCTCTCCACTTGAGATAGTCTATGATCTGTGATCTCTGCAAACTCATACAGAGCTTTATACTATCTGTCATTAGATTTTGTTATTCTTGTAACATTAAGGCAAAAAGCCCTAAAACTAATTTTTTTTAAACAAGCAAATATGAGAGTAGACCCTTATCTAAATTTCACTGGAGTGAGTTCAAAAGAACTTGAAAATGAATCCAGTCCCTCAAAAGATAATCTCAAGCTCCACCAGTTCACTCTCATGTCAATCTCTTGCTTATTCTGCTTTTTTGGAAACATGTCAATATGTAAAGATCTAAAAGGTGTTTCTTTAAGTCAAGGCATGAAGGTCCTATAGGAGCAGGCAGATTGCTGTTGTGAACAAAAGGTTGTTTGATTAAAAAGCTGAGTACAATCAAATATTGTTGCTGTGAGACATACAGTACTTACACTGTCAAAATCAAGCCAAGATTTGGAGAAATTAAAAAAAAAATAACCGAGGGAAACATAAATTGAGAGTTTTATAGTTAAAAGTTGTCAGGAGATCTGAAAACTGAGATTATGTGTTTATGGACTTCCTCTATACATATGCAAGTTGTCACGTCTTTAATTCACAAACAGCTTTAAAAATAGTTTGTGCAGAGGGTTTTTTTACCCTCAGCACTGGATTCATGACCAATGCCTGCCAGTATCCTATTCTTGCTCTATATTATTTTATTGCCCCAATGTATTTAGGGCGTCTCGCATAACATTTACACTTCTGTTTCAAGTAGAGCATTAATTAGTTGTCTGACAACCCTTTTGTGTTTCCTGTGACATTTAGGTCCTCCCTTGGTTGTGGGCAGAACAGACATGGAACCAGTTGACTGACAGCTGGTCTGAGGTGCACCTCTGCCAGATTTCAGAGACTGGACACTTTGAATTCAAAATGAAATCCATGTGTGTGTTGGAAAGCAAGTTCTTGCCTTGACAGCTGGAACAGGGTGATTCCAAAGGGACAGATCTCCCTGTGGGGAGGTAATGGGCAGGACAGGGCACCAGGAGGGAAAATGGGACCGTAATGGTAAGGGGCAGAGCTGTGGGGGGCAGGAGAAATGACTGGAAATAGGGGAGGTTTTGCAAGAGGAACACAGAGGTGGAGGGCAGTGGAAAGCCCTGGAGGAGAAGCATGCTTTGCTCTGTTGCCAGTGATGTAAGACCTGCAGGAGAAGAAGGTGTGAGTGAATTGGGCCTGGGAGGTTACTGCTCCAGCCTCTGTGGGTGGTGTCTTTCGGGATGGAGGTAGCTGAGACTTGTAAGACCTTGCAGTCCTCCCTGACTGGTGCATTCCTGTGGGAGTGCACTGGATCATGCTGCCAGGAGCCAAGTGCAGTCTGTGCTGGCTCTTCTCCAGCCAGACTCCTGGCCATGTTGGTTGTCTCACGGCTGGTGTGAGGGTGGCCCTGGAGCCTGCTGGGGTGCTCCTGCAGGTCTGCCAGCTCCTGACACCCAGCCAGTACTGGGTGAGTGAGCCATGAGCTGGAGCAAAACCTTCGGTGTCTGGCTGCATCTGACCAGAGCTGGGGGGTTGGTTGCTGCCTGTTAGGAGGGGTGAAGGAAACCTAAGCCCTAAATTGTCTCAGCACATGGAAATTTCCCATGAAGACCATCCATTTCTATGCAAAAACCTTTCTTCTGCGTCTGTTTTCTTTTTATTCCCTCCCAGGCCTCTGCAGCAGCAGCCTTGTAGAGGAAGGAGCACCCCAGCCTAGTGGCTGTGGTCTCCCTGTGCAGGGGGACCAGCTTGCACTGGGTTGATGCAAGAACCTTTCATCCATTACAGCTGGTGTTGCAGCAGAGCCTCCTTGGTTTTGGCAATAATACGGTGGTGATAAGTGCCAGAAACTTTGCTGATGGGAAATTCCTACCAGGCAGCTGTGCCTGGCAGCAGCTCCCCTGGTAGCTCCTGGTCCCCCCTGTGCATGACTTCATGCAGGTGGGACAATTCCTACAGGGTTTGGGCACCATCAGCACCCTCAGGCCATTGAGGGCTACACCAGCAGCCCAGGTGGGGTCAGTTAATGTAAAGTGTTGGGTTGAGAAGAATATATATATATATAGAGGGATGAGACCAAAAGGCTCACAATAGCATTGCTTGGGTTTTGTTTGGAATCCTGGAGAGCATCACTGGAGTATCACCTTCTCTGGCGAGCCTTCATTTGGGAAAAGGGATGCTCCTTTAGAGCTCCAGCTCCCATAGAAACATTGCATCTGATTTCACTGCTGTGAGTTGCACACAGGCAGCTCCTGTTCTAGTCTTGGAGACAGTCCAGTCAGCTATCTACAGGGCTTTTTCCTTTTTTATTTTGTTCTTAGAAAAAAGACCTATTGAGATTAATTGCTTTGTGTCTCAAAAAAGCTGGTATAATTTGTAGGCTGCTTATTGACCATAGTTGTTCCACTTCTTGATAGTAGGGCATATTATTCAAATCCAGCTTTGTTCATTCCATTGCAAATAGTCATTGTTTATTTCTATGAATCACAGAATAAATACAAATTTGTCACTGAAACTTTCCCTTGAGCAATAAGTGATGCTGAGAGGAAAGCTAATGCTCTCAGTGCCTGGCATTGTCCATAGATGTGCTTTTCCACTGTGTGGAAAATGATGGATAAAGGGTGAGAGTTTATAGTGTTCTGGTCTTCCTCTTGCAGAGACCATCAGTTTTCACCCCCCTTGTCCTTTGGGCTAGTTAAGGTGATGTGCACTGAAAGCAAAAGGAATGACTGCCATTACATCTGTTTACTGGTTGCTCCTTTCAGTAACACTGATTTGGGAGTGCCTTTGGTGGGGTGTCCCAAGACAGATGGAGATTGCACCCAGGGGGGAGCATGGGCCCAGACCTTCTGTTTCTTTGCTTCAAGAGGAGGTCTGCTCTCTCTCATCTCGCAGTGATGTGTGGGTCAGAGCCTCCTCGCTGGGATTCTGTGTGGCCAGAGCTGGTCAGACCTTGCTGCTGAGTGGCTGCCTGTCAGGGAGCTGGGGACATGTGCTGGGGTCCATCTCCTGTGTCCTGCCCTTGAACTGCTCCACTTGTTCCAGCATTGTGGGAAAGCTGGGGCAGCCGCAATGCTCACACTTCTTTGTTCACAAACAGAAAGGAGCACTTTTGCATGGTGAAGGTGCTGGTGACATGTGAGGGGTGTTGCACATTTTCTACAGTACTGCAGTGGCAGTATTTATAGGTGGTCTTTTTAAACTTCGAGCTTTGTGGTGTCTGCAGGTGCTGTAAGTTATACAAGATCACTTGGAAAGAAAGTTAAAGATGCACTTCTTTGTTTTTCTTTGTAAGAATTATATGGACTGCCTAGAGGCTTAGCTTACAGTAGTGTAATCTAGGTAAAATGGATGTGTTTAGTTCCAATTAAATTTCTTAATTGTCTGTGTAGGGAAGCCCAATTGAAGGGTCATAAGTTCTGAACCTGTAATTAAAAGCTTGTTCATACTTGATGGCAGAGCTTGTCTATGAATGGAAATGGTGCAGAGGGTGAAATAAACTTTCAATACCTCTTGCGGAATGGGAATGGGCATTAGGTGGGAAGTGTTGATCAGACAAGATTGTTGACAGTGATCAGCATGTAGAGGAACAACAAAGAGGCACAATTTAGTGGGTTGATGAGCTCTTCTGTGGCACTAACCAAGGCTGTCATCCTGGCAGCGTGCTTCCAGTCACTCTGGAGCTTGGGAGCAGAAAGGGAAATTCTGTGTGGGTATGAGAACCTGAAAGTTGTAGTATGAAAGCCATTTGAGGAGGTGCTAGAAGTGATTGCTGGTGCTGTCGCTGCTGGAGGCTGGGGAGAGGGTGAGGAAGGCTTCAGGGCAGGCTCCCAGCTCCTGAACCTGGGAGCAGCTACTGACACAGGTGTCCCACAGGTATCCCAACGAGTCTGAGAAGAGATATGAAATGGGGGCTGAGAGGAAGGGTTTGGAAGGGGGTTGATTGATAGGACAAAGAACAAAGACTGAAAATGGTAGGAACCAGAGTGAGCAGAGGGTAAGAATAAAATGTAGGATTGCCACAATTTACAGGCTGTGTGTTACTCAACTGATTGGGTCGGTACAGTGATTTGCAAAGTGGTCATTTAGACATTTTCCATTAGAGATCAAGATTAACATCTAACAGGTAAGGGAGGCCAGAGACTGCAGTGGTTCCCAGCACAAAAGGGGGAGAATTTTACAAAATAGATGGAAAATAGGGTGATTCTCAGTTGATGTGTGTATGGGATAGTTGCTTGAAGAAAAGGCCAGAAGGTCACAGATTGGTGGTAATTTTTTCTTGACATCAATAAATGTTTTACCTAAAATTATTTCATTTTCCTCCGTAGTGTCATAGGTAAGAAACTTCATTGTGGAGTTTTCTGGTTACTTTGATAGAGATTACATTACATTACATCAAAGCAAACCTTGGGCCCTAGTACATCTTGTTGTCTGAAAGATTATTTTGGAATAACACAGTGGATGTCTAAGGTCAACTGATACAGAAAAATAGTAAATTACTGGGAAAAAAACATTACTTGGGTTTCACTCTTGTCACAATTAACTGTAGAGTCTTACGATGTCAATAGTTCTTCTGCTTTACATTCTATCTTAAATTACTTTAGATTTGTAAGAGAGCATCCTTGTCCTGTATTTTAAGTATCTAATTAGACAGTAGATCTCTCTAGGAAAAAAGGGTAAAATACTACATCTTTATTTTTGTTTTTAATCTCTGGGTCCTTGGGCTTGTCATGATTTATTTTTCTCCCTGGAACGCTGCATTCCACAGCTTGTAATGGCCTCCTTTTTCTGCTTGGACACATCTATAAAGAATTTTTGTAAGATTTATTACATTCTTTTAACTTCTAAACGGGAGGGAAACACAAATGATGATCCTCAGATCAGACCAACAGCAGAGAATGAAAAAAGAATTAGTATTTTTAAATGGATGTTTCTCTGTACAGTCCTGTGTTTTCCTGGGCTGTGCTCATCTCTGCTGTGGGGTCAGCGACATTAGGCAAAAAGATGCCTCAGATAACAGAGGGCACTAATGTCACGGACATATGAGCCAAGTCCTCTGGAGCTGCCAAGTCCTCTGGAGCTGTGATGTCCATTTTCATGGACATCACAGTAGCCATTGGGATTAATCCCGTGAAGAGTTCACATAGGGCAGTTCATGGGACAGCAACAGGAAGGCTGTGGGCTTTTCTTTTTGGGTCAACTAGTTTTGATTTCCGGTGCTTGTGGACTGCCCAGATGCTGTTTTCTAGTATCACAGAAATTACTGAAAAAATTGTGGTTGTTTGCTTGTATATTTCTACTTTGTAAACCTGTCTCTCAGGTGACTTCTGTACAGTAGCTCTTTGTTTTCACTTTTCCTGTCCTACTAAATTTTATGTTTATCATATTTTACATTATCTCTCTGGTTATATGGAGTTGAGCAACTTAATTTAAATTGAGTGTGTGACAAAACTTTAATATTTATGGTTTATGTGTTTGGATATCAGGATTATCCTCTGTAAGGCCCTGCAGTTTATAGAGTATACCTAGGGCTGATAAAAAATATTCTTAAGCGGCAAAGAGCAGCCAAGGGAAGTTGGTTGCTCTGTGTCTGTTACCTCTACCACTAAACCCTCTCAATTTATTAGAGCAAGACTGACAAGAGGGACATGTTAAACTGCATAACCATGCCCAAGCAGGGAGTACTTGGCATCAGTCAGGCAGTACCATGTTCAGCATGTGTTATCAATGGCAAGGCTGTGGCAGGTGGCCAGCTGATGCAGTTTCTGCCCACGAGGTGGGTAATGGGTCAGTGTGTAGAAAGAGCTGTTCAAAAATGCTTGCAATATGTGAACTCTTCAGTAGGTGATTTTGCACATTTTCAGAGAACAGTTTTAATAACGATCCAGCTCATGTCACGGCTTCCAAGGTACATACGAACCTACTTCTGCCTTTAAATAAAAATCTCACAGAAATCTCACTAAAACAATGAAGGTTGTTATTCAAATACCAACTTGTTGATCAGGAAACTTTTGGAGTACCTTCTGCCCTCCTCCTGTCTAATATGGGTCATCAGAATCAAACCAAAACCTCACCTCCTTGTGAAAAACACCTGGAAGGATTCAGCTGAGTATGGGATCCATGCAGGCTGGAAATCCCAGGTGTGACTCGTAGCTTTTGCAAGAAGTGGGGATTGTGAGGGTTTTTTGATGTACATAAGCGCTTAATTCAGCATTCTTTTAACTCGAGTCAGCTTTTGTGAAATCTCTTGATGCCATTTAATGATCTGATTCAAGCAGGGATTTTTTAAATTGGGCGTTGTGTCACAAAATGGTAGCATAAGAGAGAAAACATTTGTAGTCCTGTCATTGAAAGCCTACTTTGAAGTACTTGGCTCATTTTAATAAATTGTATTACAAATTACATCTTTTGTTAAAACATAATTTCCATTAAATCTTGAGCTTTATTTTTATTTTTTCAATGGAGAAAATTAATTTTACATTGTTTTGTGGTATTTCCCTTAAATGGAAGGCTTGAAAGACAACGTTTTTTTTCCCCCACATGCCAGATTAATTGTGCAGGATAGCATTTGTCCTCTGGCTTTTTAGGCCACTTCTTCATTTGAGTGCCTTTTTGGCATGTTCATTAGAACAGTAGTAAGCTGTGGTAGGGACAGCAGGGCAGTTTTGAAGGGTTCTCCTTTCTCAGTGAAATGCACTTGACTGTTGTTAGGCCGAGTTTGCGGTTTTGTTTTATATTTCTTAAGCTTGTTCTTTTTGTTGTTGCTCTCTACATTGGTCCATTCTATCTCAACCTCTAATTTTAATTTCCAGAATAACATCAAGAGTTCTTATTTTGCATGCTGTCTCTTTAAGTTTAATTTAGCATTTTCCATGTATTCAGCATGTTTGTTATCTTGAACCATTTATATCTAGAAAGGAAAGACATTTTTTGCTGAATTCTCATTTAGGCTTGTCTTAAATCTTATTCTAGTTTCCTGCATATTGCACTTGACCTTCCAGAAATGCTGGGAGGGTCCTTCAGGATGGATGTTCCTGCACTCTGCCAACAGGGACCTCTTGAAGTTCAGAAGCCAACTGGGTCATCTTCCTGTTTTTTGTGCTGACCCTGCAGAGTGGCTCGAAGTTCCTATTTCCTGAGGATTTCAAGTGCTTTAATATTTCATAACATGATCTTCTTGTTAGTAATGATAAAGTTCAAGGTAGTTTTGCCACGTCCTTATCCTAATAAAGGCGTGATTCAAGATGAAATAAAACAAAGCAGGCCTTCCAGCAGCAGGACTGCAAAAAGCCCATTTTAAGGAGATGAGGTTTGTACACGTGATCCTGCAGCCCTCTCTCATGACTCCGGTCTTGTTAGATGATTTTTATCAAGTGTTACGGTGGGTTTGAGAAATCTGAGGGATGCATGGTTCTGGTAAAAATTAAAAATAAAGGAAAACTAGCTACTCAGTTTTCAAGAAGAGCTCCTCCTCCGTTCTTATTTGGGTGGCAGCTGTTATTAGAAGTTGATATGTTTTCTAGCTAAGTGATGCACAGTCCTATCTCTGAATCAGCTCAGAGAATAATTTCTTCACCCAAACAAGAAGGCAGTGTGTGGCAAAGATGGAAGTATTAGAACAACTAGACTGAAGAAGAGAAAATAGTGAGTTTGAATGGTAAGGATGAATCTGCAGAGGCCATCTTTTGTAGTACTGCCACATGCAACTCATTTGTCATGTTGCTTTTCTTGGTGTTTGTGAATTCTTTACATTAATAAACATGCTGAGTGATGTACGGGGTGTTCTGCCTACCCTGCTAACCTGTGCATCACTCATCAAAGGATAGGCATCACAAATATGGAGGTTATCCTCCTAGAAGTGATATTTTGCTTTCCTTCCATGTTCACATGAGATGCACTCACAGGATATGTGTCGTCCC
Source organism: Euphonia xanthogaster (assembly GCA_034509185.1). Taxonomy (NCBI): domain Eukaryota; kingdom Metazoa; phylum Chordata; class Aves; order Passeriformes; family Fringillidae; genus Euphonia; species Euphonia xanthogaster. Next base: position 77,280,390 of record JAYDZK010000113.1, read on the forward strand.
CTTTTGGTTTCCTAATTCTCCCACTGAATCTGTGTTTCTGTATCCAGGATGATACATAGCCTCTGTAAGGTTGCTTATTTTCTAGGATTTGCTCTCCTTATATCCCTTTTATTTCCAAATCCTTCATCTTGAAGTAATTTTGTTCTGCAGTATGACCTTGTTTTCCTGTATGGTTCTTCTGACTAGGAACTACAGTTTACAACTTTTGAGATGTAATTATCTCTAATTCCACTTACAGTTTGTGTGGTTAGTCTTAGGACTGCTAACACATTTTTCAGCCGCAGAAGTTTTGCTATCAGTTGATGCTCTTCACATTGGTTCTATTAGATGTTCTGTCTGGAACACATGGTCCTACAAGCGGCTGCTTTCTCCATCTTGGCAGCGTCCTTCTGCGCTGTACAAATCCTTGTCCTGTCATCTTTATGGTTCTTCACCGCAAAATAAGGCTCTGATGTCTCCATGTCTGTCTTTTTCCCTTAGCTAAGGATTATACCTAGGATGTTCTGAACCTGTTGGAGCTTTCTGACAGTTTGCTCACATACCCTGTTGATGTCTGTGATGCCTCCCAGCTCCTGTCAGAAATTTCTTTCCTGAATCCCCTTTCTTCCCCAGCTTTCCTTCAGTATGCTCTGTGCTGGTGCAAGTGGCACCTGTAATGGTGTGGTGGCCTGTGCCAGCATTTGTTATGTTTAGGATACTATTTTAATAAGGAAATGTCTTCAGGCTGTACTCCTCTGTCAGCTGTTAGGATATCCAACTACAGAGCTTCAGTGCTTCATCTGATTTGCCTTCAGCCTCTTGCTTCTTCAGCCTCTCTTTTCTCACTTGTCTCAGCAGGACAGACAACATCACTGTTTGTCTGGATGGCCTCCTGCAATGTCACTTGTTCAGTCTTTCATTGCCAGGAACATACATAAGGTTTTGTGGTGAAAAAACTCTGAGGGGTTTCCTCCTCCTGCGCAGAGGTGGCCCCTGAGGCACAGCATGAGCCCCAGTCCTCAGCAGCATTCCCACAGTGCTTGCTGGTGTTTGGCTGACAGTTATGGCTCTGCTTCTGTTGGCTTCATAAATATTATTTTAAAGGATTTCAGAAGGGTTTGGGTTTTTTCTAATGTTCTACATCAGTATTTCCACAAAGTAGTTGCATTAGTTCCATGCTTTGACTTTTTAACACTGAAATGGTGCCATTAGCAGGGACAAGAATTGCCTGAGGAACGTTGGCTGTGCGAATGTGGGCATATGTCTATAAGGGTGAGGTGCCAAGATGTAAATTTGCAGGAAATGGGATGTAGTCTTTATTGATGTTATTAGCATTCATAAAAGTTTAACTATATTGAGGATGTGTACATCTTCTTGCATATTTGTGATAGTTTTACAGAAGATATATAGAACTGTTTTCCAACCGAGTATTTAAATTCTTTTTTAGAGCTTTTACTGTCTGTTAAGAACTGGCTTCAGAAGCTAGTCCCAAAAGTCAATTAAGAAATCTGTTGGCTTATTAATTTCTAAATATCTGCTGCACACAGAACTTAAAATGCTACTTGCATAGGTGTAATGACTGTTTCCTGACTGGAGAGTTGAATGGAAGCATTTAGGTGGATTTCAGATCAAACATATGAACACTTGCAGCCTATTAGAGCATTAATTTTAATTTGCTGTTTTGCACAGTCAAGCATTTCCTCCCAGAGCAATTTGAGTGTAAGTGGGTTTTACTGTAAGAGGTGGTTTATTGTTCGGTTGTTTTCTTATTTTTGGGAATGATTATTGCTTGGTTTATGTTTCTCTTGATAAAGTCTAGCATGAATCCAGTGTGAAACAAGATTGCATTTGCCCTTTAACAGGAAAAGCCCTTACAGTCCTCAGTGCACTGTCAGTGTGTTCTAGTTTCTGATGACCCATGTAGGCATTTGGGGCTTCAATCAGTGTCAGAGAAGCTTTAGAGGAAGATATCCCTGCCTGCACACTGATAAGGTGGATAGGGGATATGAATGGGTGTGAAAGCTTCATTCTCAGACAGGAGTTTTTGAATGTGTGCTCTGATTAATATTGTTTTTGTTTCCCCTCTTTCAGGTATTCACTTATAAACAGAGCACGATCACACACCAAAAAGTAACACCTATGCATCCAACAAGCACAGAGAGTGTGGAAGACATGGCAGCACTCGTAGATCTCCATGAAGGCTCCATTATGCACAACTTATTCCAGCGATATCAGCAAGATAAAATCTATGTAAGTTTTTTCTAAAATTAAGAAAAATATCTAGTGGGAATGTTTTTGAATGTGTAAGTGCTGTGTGTGTTTTGCTGTTCTGTGCTCTCTTCTCTCCTAATGCTTTCCAGTTCCTTGTGTGTCCACACAGAGCTGAAGCATGCCACATATAGTGACTTCTCGCCCACAGTGATGGAAGGAGAAGATAGCTCAGGCTGAACATGCAATCCCTTGGAAATCTTGAAAAACTGGCATGCTACATACACTTCTACACTTTCAGTGACAGGGCTGTGTAAAGGACTCTTGTTTTCCTCTTCTCCTGTAGACTGTCTGCCCCAACAACATGTGCTGTGTATGTCACCAGAGAGGATGTGGTAGAACCTAGTCTGTCACTGCCATTTGAGATCCTGTTAGGCCAAGATCCAATTCTGATCAGCTTCCCCTCTCGCATTGTAGTAGAAGGGTTATTATGAAAGAAGCATACAGTTGTCAGGCTGAGTGTTTGTGCTGTTAAATAAAGATACTTGGAGTTTGGGGTCTATAAGAACAGACAGCTGTTTATCAGTTTCCAAAACTAGGAATTAGTCCACATAGAATTCCTTTTCTTAACTCTGTAATGAAGATTTTTATTATTATATTTACCTGCTCCTTCAATATTTTCATTCATCTTAAATGTAGATACAAATCTTTTGTGAGTCTTGAACTGCACTAATCAAGAGAATGATACAAGGAATATTAGCGGCTGCTACAGGTTGCAAAATTGCACTTTTCAGTGGTTCAGTGGTTGGCCATTTTGGTTTGGGTTTTTTTACTAGTAATTGCAGAACACAAATTTTGTTTCATCATGTCTGTGCCCTTGATTTGACCATATATGTGCTTTATTTCAGCCATCATCTACTGAGTTTGGTGTCTTATTTTTAAATATTAACATATCTAAATGAAAAAATGAACTTTTCCTGTATGTAAGATTTGATGAAAAGCAAAAAAGGGCACAATGAAATAATATTCCTTTGCACATTACCCTAAAAGTGGCTAGCATGGGGAATCCTCAATACTGAGGCAGTTCTCTTTACATAAGTCTTTATGTACAATTTTTTTTCTCAAAACAAATGAACTGTTCTAACTTTCAGAAAAATCAGCATGCAAAAGATGAATAGCATAAATGAACAACCCTGTGTGTGCAAGTAAAAAACATACTTGATAGAGGTTTAATTTTCCCTCCATGCTGTTAGATTAGCATGTGGTACTCAGTGTGAGTCAAAATTTAAAAAAATTGTTTCATGATGTGCACTCACATAGGGGACACATCCCCTTTTAAAAAACCATGAGGGTATGAGTGTGATTTTTTTTGATGAGGCATAGAACAGCCTTGTTCTGAAGAGACATGTCCTAACTTCTTTTCTTAGCTTGTCAAGGCAGGTTTAGGGTGTTCTGATCCTTGGTGCTTAGTGCGGTGTACTTTTCTAGACAAACAGGTTTGTGTGCTGTTAATGATGACAGATCTGCAGTTGCTACTGACTATGCATTGTCCCTTTAGTTTTGCTAATTTAACTGCTTACTCTTTTGAATCCACCTGAAAAATGATTGAAAAGGTGGTTGGAAAAATTGTGTGTTTTGAAATGCATATGAAAGCCTTTCTCTTGCCCTGTATGTGTAACCAGGACCAGACTACAGAAGCCTCTTCTTTTCTCCAACCTCATTGGTACCCCACTGCTACTGCAGCAATAGTATTGTTTTAGCAGGAAAGGGCTTCAAGAACAAAAATATCCCAAAAAACTGAATGCATGTCTTGAGTAATTTAATGACAGTTTATAAATAAAGGAGCATATATTTTAGAAGGGGGTGTTGTCATTGCAAAAGGAGGTCTGTCATTTTAAGCCAAAATTGCTTCACTATATTGAGCAATTCAATCATATTTTAATGATAAAAAAAAAGACTGAAGATGTATTGAGCTTACCTTTGTTGAAGGTTACTTTGCAGCTGATCATTCCAACTTCCTCAATAATTCTGCTTTGGGATCAAACTAGTCATAGTACAGGACAGTAAAAGCCATTGGAATTTATGCCAGGAGCAATCAAAACATTACAGATTATACATTTGCCTTCTCCCTTGACCATGAATGGCTTTATCATTGTAGTTCACACATTGTCTCTTGAATCTGCCTCATCGCCTTGGCTGTATCTGCCCCCAGGTGCATTAGGGATAAATTGGGAAGGCATGTAACACTGTCCATTGTGGGCTCAGGGGCTGATCATCCCATTGAAAGACTTCTTGCCATCCCCGGATACAAACCACCCTATAATTGCTGTGTTTTGTCTTTTAGCTTACAGATCCCTTTTATCTCAGTTCTGTGCACCTTCTTGTTCACATCCTGAGTAGGGGGAGAGATATGCAAAGGTGTATGCTGTCATTTTTTGAGTTCTGTGCTTGTAGTATTACAACTATATTAGTGTGGTTCTTGAGCATGGCAGCTTTTTGTTCCTTTTCTCAGTGGCATTGAGACCAGGAAGCACCTTTTTACCTGATCAAAGAATACAATTATATGGGATTTGAGTTTTGGGGCTTGCTTGTTCACACACACATAAAAATATATCAAGTGCAATATAGTTAATTGTAGTGTAAAGTGTATGTAATTTCAAAGGTACAGAAGAAGCAATTAAAGGGAAATTTAAACAGTTACTTTCTCAGAAAGACAATTGTTTATGCAGATCTTCCACTGTTAACTTGTGTGTTGTTCTGTATTTGAAGAGCTTTTTCTCCAGCAATGAGCAGTTAAATAAATATCTTCAGATGTTTGAGCTCATTTTAATCTTCCATTGCTTAACATTTTTGTCTCACATACTCATACCCGTGTTCTTAAACTTTTCACTACTTCCCAATTCATACTACAAAGTTATTTGCTGTTGATGCCAAATTTTGTCAAACATGTCAGCGACTTTATTTGCTGCTGCCAACAACTGCAGCTTTAAAGGGTCAGCAGAGGATTTTCTATACTTTCTGATATCTTCTGGGAAGGGAAGAATATTGACTTAGGTTACAGATTATGGTCATAGTGAGAATGATGCTTGACTCTGAACATAATTGAGGCTCTCAGCTGAATCTTTGCTGTTTGCAAGAAGGTGAATGACAAAATGTTGCTCTTGTCTATGTGCAACCATCTTATTGTGTCAGTGTCAAGTCTGTTAACATCTTGTGATAGTTTTGTGCGAGTTTCCATGAAAGAGTGTGTGCTTTCCCTTTCTGGTCTGTGAGAAGCATAGGACATACAAGTCCTTTTCTTGATTCTTCCAGGCAGGCTGGTACTGTCTGATATTTTTTTCAGGCTTTGTGACTAATACTGCATTTATTTGAAAGTTTGGTTCTGTGCTGTCACCACATTTGTTGTCTGGGAAAGGACAAAATTTAGGATGGCAGTGATCATACGGTGCACAGGCTTTCATTGCTACTTCATCTACTATTTTGTTCCTATTGGGAACAACAGTGGGTGATCCAGCTGTGGACATCAGCATACAAGGTTTAATGCTCGTCTTTGCTCAGATTAACCTGCATGCTAGACTGGCATGTGGCAAAATATGGAAAGATAAACACTAGTGCTAAAAATGGAGGATGGCCACATTTGAAAACAGAGGCTTTTGTGAAGGGATTTGGTCACCTCTGAAGTGAGGCCATCACAGGGCACATAATGTGGAGAGGGCAAGTGCTGTGGCAGCCACTCTTGTTGACATTCAAAGGCAAATTGTTCCCAAGCTGTTGATTCTGGTTTACTTTTAGTTAAGTACACACTGCGGAGCAGACTGGCTCAGCCTTGGAGAGAATTCCACAGACCACACGGCGTGGATTGTGCTGTGAGTCACACAAATTATGGTGTTTGGACTGGCTCTGGGATGAGTTGCAGTTGTCTCTTGTCTGCCAGTGGTTGGTTATGGATACAGGTGAGCAAATTTCAGAAGAGCAGAGCAGAGGATGAGAGAGCAGCTATTGCTGAGGTGAGAGGCAGGTTGGAAATAACTGCAGTATATATTGTGCAGGTCAGTGCAGAGGATTTCAGTGTCACATCCTCCCTCATTTGCATGAATTCAAGCAATAAACAAGTTTCAAAACCCTTTTGATTAGCTTTTTCCTTTTGAATTAAGTTAAGAAATGCTAGGTAGGCACATCCACCTTTGAAGGGGTGCTGATGATTTGACACGTGCCTGCCTTGCTTAGGTGGAGGATGTGCACCATGCCCAGAGCGGCGTTCTGCTTGGGCTGCAGTGTGGTGGTCCCTTGGTCACCCTCCCCTGATGGGGAGGGTGAGTGGCTTTCAGGTTGTCCAACAGTTGGGTGTGGTGTCCAGGAAGGGTGAGGGACAACACAACCTATTTTTGCTCACTCTCAAATTAGGGCTGCAGCTCGCCCGCCGATAATTATAACCATCTGTTATGTTTGCGTGCATATGTATGAAAAGTTCTGTACCAGCCACGTCGACATGTAGTGCTGTACCAGCCACATCCACATCAGAGGGAGGATGATGGTAATTAGGAGCTCAGTTTTCATGGCTAGCTTCTCTTCTCTCTTCAGCTGAAGCAACAAACATTGAATAACTTGGATGAAAAAGCAACATTTATCTGATTTTTTGAAAAAGGTGTTAAACTGGAAAAGTTGTCTCTTCCCTGACAAGGTTGTTGCAGAGCTCCTAGCCACTTCATTGTACAGAATGCTCAGTACTACCTGTTCTTAAAAGGGATTTTCAGTTATTTATGCATTGATTTTTAAATCTATTAGTGTTTATTTACTTAAGCAGCACATTCAGTTGTAGTTTGTTAAGCTTTCAGTAATTAGATAATTTATCTCCCTCGAAGTCATGAGGGCTCCCAGAGGCAACTAGTTGATGTTTGTGGTCTATTAATCAATAATCACCAGAGGGATTTTTTCAAATTCTGTTTGCAGACACAGACACTTTAGTA
>JAYDZK010000113.1:77287588-77297770 GCA_034509185.1 Euphonia xanthogaster
TATTTGGGTTTTTTTCTGAGTACAGTAAAACTCCTTTTGGGTCCAGTGCAGTTGCTCTGTACCATGCTATGATGGTCAGCAGGAAGTGGATATTGCTGCATGTTACAGTGAGAAAATTAGTGGGGCACACTAAAGTCATGGTTGATGTAATACAGACAGACATAATTCATACACTTCAATAGCACTCCTGCTCAGATGTCCTCTAACATGGACACAAGTTGTAGGTGAAGGCAGAGAAACAAAGGAAAATGAGTAGAAGCCAATAGAATCATAGAATCACTGAGATTAGAAAGGTCCTCTAATGTCTTCAAGGCCAACCTTTGAATGCCACCATAAATACCACTAAATCATAGCCTTAATGTGTTTACTAATAAAGACAAAACCTCACTGGTTTCTTAAATGGAAAATGTTGGACACACTCCGTGCGGAAACTGAACCTAAAAAGTGTGTATGTCATGGAGTCCGTCCTACCACATCCTGGAGAGCTCAACAGCCCTGGTCTTTGGCCTGTCGTGTGCCTTGTTATAAATAATTGTGGGCCATGGACTTAAAAAAACCCCAGACAATGGTACCCAGAAACTCTGTCATGAATTAGCACCATAAAACATGTATATAGAAACAGTACATGTCCCTGGAACAATTACACTAGCCCCTAGAAGTACGTTTATCTTGGTTTTGTCTGCAATCCAGCTGTGGTAGCATGGTTCCTCTCCAGAGGCATCCACTGCTGTAGAGCAGTCCCAGGTAACCAGTTTGCAGGATCTGCTCTGTGGTCACTGGGGAAGCTGCTCTGCTTTTATGGTAAAGAAATCTTCAAAGTGTGCTGATGAATCAGTGTTTTTTACACCTTCCTGTGCTAGTGAGGAGATGGGAAAAATTCTTGCCACCAGCTCTTTCCACAGAAGTGTGGAAGCGGAGATGCTGTTGCTAAGAATGCATGACAAATGTCTATACATAGCTGCTTACCTCCATAATTAGAATGTTATGCTTGCACACATCAGATAATGTTTTCAAAATGCGGTTCAAAGCGAGTTCCTGTCTCCAAGCATTAATTACAGCTTCCATTTCACATCTGTTACTAGAGAGCAGCAGACAAAGATCTATAAAAACACAGCAGGGTTTTAATTGGAAATCTAGTGAAATTTATTACTGGTGATAGTTATTTCTAGAGGCTGGTCAGTTATATAGATCAAAAATTGTCTACCACAGGCAAATTAACTTTTTTTTTTTTTTTTAAGAATGTGTGAATGGAGAAGCATAGCTGTAATGATATGAGAAATAAACAAATGCCATCACTTGGTTAACCAACCTTGCTTCTGACTTCCTCCATTCTTCATGGCTTGCAGAACTGCTAATAGTTATAATAACAACAACAATAAAGAATGTTTATCTGAACTCTTGTCCTCACAAAGTCCTCAACTGAAAATACTGGGGATTTTAAAGGTGCCTATTTTCAGATCCAAGGAAGTATTTCAGCCCTAGGTGTTATAATCAATGTGATAGCATTAAAAGGAATGAAAGGTGTGTGTTGCTGAGTACACTGCCATGTATGCCACAGCTACACAAACACTTTGCAGTGTGTGCAGTGGCCACATGTGCGCACACCTACACCAACAGATAAATTTATATTATGGTTTGCAGCACATTAGGGGGTGTTGGTAACCTGCTGGGTGTACACACAGCAGCAAGGATCTTACCTGCTAGCATCAGTGGGCTGCTTTAGTGAGGTAGAAAGGGTGAAGAGGTCAAAGTTTTATTAAAACATGAAAGCTTGCTCTTTCTATTCTGCTCTGTACCAGTATTTTTTTTCTCCGTTGGTTAGTTGGTTGGTTGGTTGGGGAATAAATAATAGATGGACTGGCAACAGGGTCAGTTTCTGTTGACTTCCATGAGTTTTCTATTTGTAATGCAAAACTCTAAGCTATCTTTGATGGCAACTTCATATAGAAAACTACGAAGTAGAAATCTGTCATTGTGTGCAGATTTTGTCATTGGTGGTGGTATATATTGCTAATGTCTTCCCAGATTTGAAGGCTAGTATTCATTATTGCATGTCACTGCTAACTATGAGCCAAGAACAGAAAGCAGACCAACATGCAGAATCAAAAGAAAAATAATAAGTCATTTGCACAAATAACAACAGCAGCTTAGTGCTGTTCAGTCAGAGTTTTTGTAAGTGGTGCTGAATGCTTCTGCACGTGCCATTGCCTCACTTGGAGGTAAGCTTTGGCTCCTTTCTGTAACATCTGTTGTTCCCAGTCCAGGAAAGTCATTGAAAGGAAGGCAGGAATTTGGGCTTCGAAACTTAGGGTGCTTACCTGTCACCAGCACGTTTTACATGAGTTAGGCTTTTACTGTAAAGCAAGCTGTGCAAAATTCCCTGCCTGTGCTGCACTGTCCAACTGTCTTACACACATATTCCAGCAGTTTAATGCTAGAAATGCTGCAAACAACCCTTTTAAGTTGGGAGTGAATTAACTTTTATAGCTGTTGTTTGTCTGTGTAAATGGATTATTGATTCATAGCCAGCCTGTTATTTTTTATTTGAAAAGAGGTGGTCCCTTTCTCACAGGCAGTTTCAGCTTTTTCCCTTTGATGTTTGTCAGTCTCTCCTTTTAAAAGCAAACGGAATCCAAAAGTTCCATTTAGCAGTTTTTTGACAGTTCATTCCATTTGCCATCTCAGTCCTGATTTCTCGACTGACGGCTGTTTGGCAGCAGTTCAATGCCATCCAGCTAACTACCTGGCATAGAGATAGACTTCAGTTATGCTGGCTTTTGATTTCTCTTTTCTCTGTTAAAGAGTAATCCCTGCTCTTCCTTCTTTCCTCCTAAAAAGCCCTTTCTATAGAAAAGGTGTTCAAATATTAAAGAGCCATGGAAGTTATGGAAATCTGGATATCAGTATGTAAAATACTTTCAGGCAGAATTAAACAGATCTGTGTGGCTTTATATAACAATATTTCACCAGTGCTCTAGAGACACTGCTCTTTGGTTCATTGTTTTACCAGCATTTTGGTTTTCCTTTGTGTGTATTTTCTCTGAAAAACCCCTTCATCTCTCCAGTATGAATGTATAGGAAGGAAGAAGACCATTTTTTTCTTTTCCTTGCTGGAGGGTAAATTAGACCTTCAGACAGTTTTGAAAGGCTCATTTGAGCATTGTGCAATAACAGAGCAGGAGGAAGAACTAGTTTGTGCCACAGGCCATTTGAAATGAAGTGATAAACCACAGGGTCTCTGCTTTTTGTGAGGCCTTTTTTGATTTGAGCTGGAGCTCGCCTGGTTAAAACTGTGCTCACAGATTTTTACAGTCTCATGTGCAAACTTGTTTTCACATGCTGTATTGCAGCCCATGAAAATAACAAAAATCAATGTCTTGTTCTGATCAATCGTGTTTGTGTTCAGGAAATCACTGCCTCTATCTGCATGGCAATGGCAAAGAGAGAAATTCTTCAGTAATTGTTTATATGATAACTGTACAAAAGATCATTATTCTGACCAAGTAGATAGGACTGCTGCATGGTAGAGATTGCATTGTATTAGTCAGCAAAAAGTACAGTAAAAACACGGAGACTTGGTGCTTTTTACACAGGTGAAAGACTGCCAGACACCTATGAACATCTTAAAGAAGGAAAAATGTCTATCTGATACATACAGATGTATTATTATATGCTGGTTTGGTTTTTACTTTTGGCTGTAAAAGTGCTCTGTTATCAACCTTTCTTTAAATTGGTTTCATACTTCCTAAATGGATTGCTTTTGCTTTTTGTGTGGATTCAGGATAACACTTGTAGTGTTTCCTTGAGTAATCCCCATCAACATGGAACAATCTGTCCAATAGGAGAAAATGAAGAGAAAAAGATGAGATTAAGCTATGAGCGTATCTTTTAACCAAGTGGAGAGGTCTTCACCATCTCTGAGCCTTCTGTGGAAGCAGAAAGGTGTCTGCCTCCCTGCAGGTTGGGGTATTTACATTGGCACCTAAGGTGACCAAAACCCAGTTTTTAACCCTTAAGAAACAGACCTAGACAGTTTCATTTAACTTCCTAGAACACGGACTTAATGAATGTGCAAGATTGAAGCTGTCAGGAGTGGAAGGATTCTCTTAGTGTAGAAGTTAAGGTAGCTGGGTTACTAAGTACAGCTTTTTTCTTGAAGAGATAGCACAGCCTTTGCCCTTGGAGGGGCTTGGGAACAGGACTGTGTTGCTTAACACTGTTGCACCAAGGGAAGCTTAAGGTCACATTAGCTGGATTGAAGGGTCAACATAACAGACAAGGCTGCATCTAAGAGGGTGTCCTGTTGCCCAACAGTTGCCCGTGATCACCTGAAACCACATTTAAAATATTAAATAATAATAATCCAAAACTATTCCAAAATCTTCATGTGAACTGTGCTGGTGGAATCAAGCATAAAGCCTGGCTTTGAAAAGGCCTTGGTCTGTTATGCCTTGGATCCATTTGTGCTCAGCACAGAAGGAGAAAAGGCCAGCAGGGAAGTGATTGGTAGAAGAGGCGGCTGCAGTTTTCATCATGGACTGAAGGACATGGTTTGAAAGTACAGCTGAGCAGTGTGAGAAGACACTTTCCAAAACCAGTTACAAGGAGAACATGTAGAAGATGGGTCTTGGCTGTAGGTGTCTGATCTTTCTAGTGACGTTTCGTGTCATATTCTGGTTCTCTTCTCAACGTCCTCTCATGTGGGTGCTAACTCTTGTATTTGTAGTGCGGCCTGTGTATTTACAAGCAGCTCATTTTGCAATCAATCTTACAGCTGAACTTAAGAAGAAAAAAACCAACAGTTTAGGGGTCATAATGTTGAATGCAATGACAAGGAACACAGATATAGAGAAAAGCAAAGCTGATGTAAATTTGAGCAGTTGGAAGTTCACTGTGAGTCACCAGACATGGTGAGGACTGCAGGAGCCCAAGCATGTAAGGATGATTATAGAGTATGACATTTCCATCTTAGAAATGGGTTGATTGGTTTAAAACATTTCAAACATGCAGTTTTAAAAAACATTAAATTGTAGTTTAGTACTTGACTTTGATTATGGTTTTTAAGAAAGAAGCTTTGCTTCAGACATGAGACAACTGGATTCTGTCCCACTGAAATTAGCATGGGACTAGCTGAAAGACAGGGTATACTTACCACAATGAGGATAAATCGAGATCCTACCATGAATGAGGACGTTAATTACCATCCTCTTTATGGCATACCATTGCCCCTTCTTATGCCTCCCCTAAAAAGCACACCAAAATGTGGCCCAGCCATCTTTCTCCTTTTTCTGCTGATGTGTATGTGGTAGACATTTGGTTGTCTTTGCCACAAAATAAACTCAACCCTGATTACCATCAATGCTTTCACCTGAGAGAACTCTGAACCACAAAGGCCACGGCTGCAGTGTGGAGCAAACTCTTCTGTTCCCAGGTTTTTCATCCTGACACCTTAAAATTTGGTGTTGAAAACATAATGAAGTTTGATGGCTATTTTGTGGTCTTTTAAAAGTTGCCTGCCACTGCATGTTCTGTGAAAACACTGGTTTTATTTGGTAAGGTTCCTGTAGCTGTGATGATTTAAAGGTATGTAAGATGCAGAGGTTGTGTGGAATAGTGATAAAAATCTTTTCCCATGCCTTTTGTAAAAGTAACATAGAAGTAGCTTTGAGGTGAGCCAGTTGTACTGCAGTTTAATTTGAAGTTTCCCATATATTAAGGGTAAGCCCACAAAGTAATACTTGTGGAATAAATTGGCAGGTTAATATCAATACCTCATTAAAAAAAAAACAAAACAAGCTTTTACATTTCAGACACAGAATCAGTTCCTTAAGAGACTTCAGAAAATTCAGGAGTTTTTCAAAAACAGTCCAGAAACATATTTTTTTGAGGCATCAGTAAGCATGCTTTTCTTTCTCTAATAACATGGATTTTTCATTCTTTAAAGAAGAAAGGCTTGAAAGTGCTCTTAAGGGAGTTGAACAAAGTCCTGTTTCTCAATGTTAATGTGTGTATCTGTAACATAACATCTTAATTTCTGTATTTGATCTATTCCAGCATCTCTAGTTCCAAGCTGTGAAGAATATTTTGATTTTTGGTGGTAGTAAGGAAATACAATGATGGAAAGAAATAGAGTAATGCAGTCTTCCTATGCCTGTTTTAATAATGCAAGCAGTTTCTGTTTCTGTTGAGATTGTTGATCAAAGATTTAGTTCAGGAGCAGCACATAATGTGCTTCAACAGAGTCCTCCAGTCTGCTTCTGCCTTCTCTCTCCCACTCTCCCTGTAGCATGAGGTATGGAAAGCCTAAGCATGTGTCCTTCCCTGCTTCCCCCTTTTATTTATTTATTTATTGATTTATGGAAGCAGGAAGACTGGGATGTCTCAGATGCTAGAAGTCTGTGAAGAACAGAGGGACACCTTGATGTAGAGAGTGAAAGGTCATGAGAAGGGCAGTGTAGAATAAATTTAATGACCTTACATGGGAAAAGTGAGCTTGGGTAGAACACAGATATCATAAAGGATCCTTAGAAACAGAAAAGTTATTGTGGAGAAGTTTTGACATAAAAGGGAAGAAGTGCAAGGTGTATGGTTGCTGGATATGAAACAAACCTGAAAGGATATACCCCAAAATTCTAAAAAGCATCTGTCAAGGGGAAAAGTTGAAAAGCAGAGTGGCTCTGGTGTATTCAGTATATTTGGTTTATAGGACTAATGAAGTGGTCTTCCATTAGAGCAGCTATCTTTTTCATTGCTTTTTCATTATAGAGAATCTGAAAAAAAATTGAGGGGGAAATTTCTTACTCTACTTTTTTCTCTTTTAGTCTGAAAGCCTTTTCTACATGGGGAAGTAAGACATTTCAAACTGTAATTTTTTGCTACATTGCAAACTTTTTTCTTGTAATACTAAGTGTAAAATACACTAAAGCATATTTGGATCAATAAAAGCTTTTATGTCATTTAGATTTCTTTGGCATCAAACTAAAATAAATTGATTGTGTCTTTATTAAAAAAAAAACCACCCTCTCATGTTAGACAGGACTACTCTGATTGTATTAAGTTTTGCTAGAGTACTTTTGTGGGTAACAGCAGACTTTATCAACTCCTGTTAAAGAATAAATTGTTTTTCAGTGTTTGAAGAACTGTGGGATGATTTCAAGACAGAGGCTCAAAGCTAATTGCTGTCAGAAGGCAACAAGCAAAACAAAAAGCATTCAAAGAACTGATGAAAAATCTCTTCCTTTCTGAAGTACATCTTTAATTTTGTCTTGCCTTACTCCCTGTCTACCTGGGAAGATAGGATTGGAACTTCTAATTTTGAAAGTCCTTGTAGACAATCAGCAAACAATCTTGTTTACCCTTTTTGCTGAGAGGGGGAGAGGGAGTGTCTGTGGTTTGTGATTAAAAGTGTTTTAGGAGATGAATTAACAATGTAAAATTCCAGTAAAAGTTTGAAAGTGCAAAAGGAACCCAACCTTTAATACAGTAATCAAAGGGCTGCATTGGGATTCAGGCTAAGTAACTCAACTTTCATTTATTCTTTGGTTTAAATATATATATTAGCCATGATCTGATAACCAGTTGTTGCTGGTTTAGTCTGTACCAAAGTAGTTCAAGTGTTTGTGTGTGATTCTGTATGGAGCCTTGAGACAGTCATATATCAGGGAATAGTAAACTGCCCTGTTCATTGCCATGGATTTAAGGGGTCAGGCTTCTATCAGGAGTTCTCACAGTATATCACTAAAAAACCTCTCAAACTATTTCAACTGGAAGTCTTCAGAACTCCCCTGTCTGCTTGCTAGTGCTCTGGCAGCATTTCTCCCATTCATAATTGCTTTGGAATGCTTTCATTAAAATAAGTAATTATTGACTTACAGAATCAGATTAGAAACTGCAAAGAACAAAAAGAAAATTTAGATTACTGTCTTACAAGCAAAGTGGAAGTGTCATTCTTATGTGATCATACCTTTTCTAAAATTTCACCTGCTTTGTGATGTTGGCATCATATATAATTTAGAGATCCTGCTTCTGATTGCTGACCCGTTTAATTTGCCATATGCTGGTGTCTGGTGCAGAAATGGTGCTTGGGAGACAACACACATCCACTGAGCAGTCCTGCATTTTTTGTGTGTTTTTTGTGTGTTTTACAGTTTAATCTGCTTCTAAGATGCTTGCCTTTGCTAGACCAGAAGGTCTGCCCTGCAAGAAGGGGCTGTGTTGTGTGGCTGCTCAAGGTCTCCAAGGGAGGGCAAATGGAGGAGCAAGAAAGATTGAGAGGGACTTTCTACACAGGCTTGTACTGACAGAACAAGGGGGAATGGCTTCAAACTGAAAGAGAGTGTGTTTAGGTTTGATATTAAGAAGAAATCCTTCACTGTCAGGGTGGGGGCACGGGAACTGTTTGCCTAGAGAAGTTGTGGATGCCCCGTCTCTGGAAGTGTTAAAGGCCACATTGGATGGGGCATTGAGCAATCTGTTCTACTGGAATCTGTCCCTGCCCATGACAGGGGCGTTGGAACTACGTGATCTTTGCTCTCCTTCCAGCCCAAGCCATTCTGTGATTCTATAAAATTGAGAGTTGGTAGCATTTTTCATGGGAATACGTGTTCTTCCCTCCTCCCCGAGGTTCCTAACTTTGGGACTCTTAGAGCTGCCAGTCTAGGATCTACTGCTTATATTGCTACTAGTAAGACCTTGTGATAGGTACTGGATGGGATAAGTAGTAAGCCTGGAAGTGATGAAGGAAATTATTCTTGCAGCAGCAGAATAATATCTTGTTGCACTGGAGTATCCCAGAGGCAAATTACAAAGACTTCTGGAAGATTTGTCTTTTAACGTGACCTTTTAAAATAATTGAAATAGTTTTTAATAACAAGTGCTGATTCAGTTTTTAATGATAAGTGCTCATTCAGCCCGTTGATACTTTGCTGAACTACCTTGGGTGAAGGCAGAACCTTTTCTTGGGTCAGCTAACTCCTTAGTCCGTGCAGGCTAAGTTGGTTGTGGCTACTCCTGGGTCGGACTGTGACACCTGTTAGGTGATAAATGTGATACACTGCATCTGTGAAGAATATGCTTTTTTCATGATCTTGCCTTGGGATGAGGAAGTTGTTTTTGAAGTCCTGAGTTTGTTCTGTCATGTGCCATTATTATTTGGTGGCAGTTTGTGCATTTAACTTGTTCTGCAAAAAGGTAGTACATTAGCTCTTAAAGCACCAGAAGACTGGAACCACAAAGCTGCACCTTTGTCTGTAGATAGAGACTGCGCTTCTTCATATTTTTGCTGAAAGGAAAAGATAGAGAGAAGGATTTTTTAAAATAGTGACATGTCCTAAGCATTACTCAATGAGGTGTGTTTTTCACCAGTATGATTTCTGCTGGTCACTAGGTTTCTTTTATTATTGTAATACACCACCCATTTCTCTATTATACCTTATTGAATAACAAGGCAATGAAGCTAGCTCACTTTATTTAATAAACTTTAATAATTCACAGTAATGACTAATATTCTGGAAGTCTTTTTGTCACTTATAAAAAAATGTGCTTAAGTCATGTGAAAGACTGCCCCATTTTAAATGAGTGTATGCAGAAGTGGACTGCTGTCACCTCTTCTGATATTTACAGTTTGAAAGAGAAACAAGAAAAGTCACAATGTGTAGCCCATGGTGATGCAGTTTTGCCAATGCTTTATCATGGGGGTATTGTTCTGTCAGGTACTTGCTCTTGCAGAAGCTATAGAGTGATTATTTACTTATGAAGCTAGGTGGTATCATGTTTCATGGGGGTTTTCTTATTTACATCTTTGCCATGGCATCTGTTGTGATGATGTGCCTCAAGTTACTCTTTTCCAAAGACTTCAGCCAGAGTTTAATAAGGGAAAGAGGAAGATCTGTAGCAGTCTCTTTTATTGGTCGTACTTGCACTGCAGTCATGTAATTAAAAAAAGAAGCCTCTTAAAATTTTTCCCTGTGCAATCTGTGCCAAAATATGTATCAAACAGAGGAAGTTTGTTTTCAGAGCCTTCCTTGTTACCTATTACTTATTTAAGAGTCCAAGAGGGGATGATCCCAGGAAATTAAGCTCTTGTCTCAGTGCTGTAATTGCCCAGTGATATGATCTCATGTTGAAATGGTATCTCTCTTCTAGATGAAATCTTCTGAGCTGTTGCACAGCATGGGAGAGTGG
>JAYDZK010000113.1:77297870-77345287 GCA_034509185.1 Euphonia xanthogaster
TTTGTTACAAACACCTGCCAGAACTGGGGGGGGTTGTTATAAAACATACAGATTGAAAATTCACCAGTCTGTAAAAGGTGCTACAGTTACAGTGAGGAGGGATATTCCCCTTACTGCTAATAAAATTGTCATGATTTCAAGGACACCACTGCAGTTCCCTTAGCAAAAGCTCAAAGCTGCAATTTGTGTTGGGCCTGATGGAGGGTGAACAGGTGGATAATGGGGGCTGTAACAGCAGGGTAACAGAGAGAAAGGAGCACTGATACACAGCGATAATTGCATGTTAATTAAGGAGAAAAAGAGGGAGGCAGGTAGATGTGGGCTGTAAATGCTGCAAAAGAGACTGATAGAGGGGAAAGGAAAGTATGGGGGAACTGATGGTCCCTTTGTCTTAGTGAATGCCCTGTGGTGGCTTAGAGAAGGAGGCTGCAGGGGGAGCACATGGGACTGCCTTTCAGGGGTTTGCAAGATGCTGCTCCCCTTATCCACCCGTCTCTGGTTAGGGTGCTATGAAGGTGAAGAGAGCCCCAGTCCTCCCATCAGCTTCACAGCTGGTTCCTGTCAGCAACGAGAGGGCTGACTGCTGGTGAGGCATCTGTCTGTACATGGGGGCTGTGTTACAGGGCTGGAGGCTGCCCAGCCTGGCTCTTCACCAGTCCTGAGCAGGGCTGTTGAAGCCAGGTGTCAGCTTCCTGCCTGTAACCGCAGAAAGGGCGTTTAACGAAATGGAATTGGTACCGCAGAAGTAACACTGCACATGCTGTACAGTATATCAATTAATTTCACATGCCCCAGAAACTCTGGAGATAGCATGCTTCATGTTATCTCCTACCTCACTTAATAGGATTTTATTAGAAAAAGATACTGAAGTGGATAGAGGGTGAGGGAGGAATTGAACAGCATTGTGAACAGACTGTTGAAAATTATCAGGTTACCACAGCCTAATGAGTTAAGGCAATGGGAATGGGCATAAGCTGCTACCTGGGTGGTTTTGACTGATGTGCTCTCTAATTGCAGTGGGATAGAAATTAATGACGTGCCAGCTGCTGTTCTGCATCCAGCTAATATTAAAAATGTTACAGAAACCCAGTGATTCTGGAGCATCTGCCGCTTCACACGCTTTTCTTAGAGCCTGCTATTCTAAATATAATGGTCCTAGTGTCTACCATAATGCCTGATATTTCTGTTTTACAAGTGAGTAGCAGAGAAGGACTTGGATACTCTACATGGAAATACAGACTTTTCCACCATTACTTTGGGCCCAGTCCGGTTTTTAGTAAGTTCAGCAAGTCCCTAAGGACGCGAGAAGCAGCTGTAGGCCAGCACTGATAGGCATTACCATGCAGCTGTAAGCAGCATTAAGGCAGGGATTTGTACAGTCAATAAGCTCAGTGTTTGTTGTAGGTGGGGTAAGCCTGAGAACACGACAGAGGTCGGAACAACTTTTACCCTTTTGTTGCTTTTCTTGAAAGGAAGAAATAAGGAAAATTGCTGGCCACCTTTATCCAAAGGATTGTTATGGTTTTGCAAACATGTATTTTTTGTCTGTCATTTGAGAAGAGTGTTGATCTGTTCCACCACACGTGTGCTAACAGCTCTGGGGGGTGCTCTGTGCTTGCAGACCTACATTGGTTCGATAGTGGCCTCCGTGAACCCCTACAAGAGCATCCCGGGGCTGTACGACCGCGCCGCCGTGGAGCGGTACAGCCAGCACCACCTGGGAGAGATCGCGCCCCACATCTTCGCCGTGGCCAACGAGTGCTACCGCTGCCTCTGGAAGCGCCACGACAACCAGTGTATCCTCATCAGGTGAGTGCTGCCTGCTGCTGCTCTGGGTATCCCTGATGGTGAGCTGTGGCATTCACATTTTCTGAAAAATCCCTTTGCCCAGGATTTTTCTCCTGGGGAGCTGAGAAGCCTCAGAGAAAAAGGAAAACAAATTCTTATCTCATTTGCTTTTCCTGCGTTGTGCTCACATGTGGAATGTGTTTGGAGATTGTTTATCCAACAGGTGATTGTTTCGTTGATCTCTGCTGTGGGTTGTTTTCACTCTTTGGCCAATCAGAGTCTAGCTGTGTCAGGACTCTGGCAAGAGTCACAAGTTTTCTTTGTTATCTTTTTAGCCTTCTGTAAGTATCCTTTCTGTATTCTTTAGTATAGTTTAGTTTAGTATTCTTTTATAAAATGTAGTATCATAAAATAATAAATTAGCCTTCTAATGCCCCGTCGGGGTACCCCACAATACAACACTGAGCCTTTCAAGTTGGTTTGGGAGCATGGCTGTGGGCCACGTGGGGAGAACTCCAAAAGAAAGGAGGCTTTTTTAACAGCATGGTTTCAAGAGAACTTCTGAACTTGTTTTGTGTCATTCTGTGCACCTCTAACAAAATGTTAATTTTTTTTTAATGCGTCTTACAATTATAGTTAGTGAAAAAACTCTGTTGAATTTTTTGGGCATTTTTTTGGTCTTCACACATCAGATGTTACCCTGAGTATTTTCCCACCAGTTTAAAGATCTCTGTGCAGCTCAGTAGTTTGTCACCACTGGACCCTGATTCCTGTATGGAGAGGAAGAGAAAAAATTACCCTACCAGTTCTTGAGATATGCAATAAATAAGAATAGCAAAAGAGAAACCCCTCCACATTTCAGTCACTTAATTCTGCCTGATTAATCTTCCTTGCTTAATCTTGTTGTGCTTTAATTTAATGGTGGTTTAATAGCTTCCCGTTTGAACCACTGTGTCTCTCGTATTCAGGATCTGGCTGGGGCCAAGTGCGCGTTAGGGAGCAGTTGGCGTTTCAATGGCTTTTCACTGCTTTCAACTCCTCCTTCCTTCTGGCTCCAGAAGAGCTGAAAATGCAGCCAGCTCTTTTCCCATTCCCTAGCCTGCCAGCTCAGCTGTGTTGGCTCACACACAGGCAGGGAGACCAAAGTCTGGCCTGCCAGATAGGGAGGAGCAGGTCACTGCAGCATGGCCCCGGCCACCAGGCTCCGGACAGGGAGTGATGCTCAGAGGACAGGAGACCTTGTGTTTCCCTTCCCTCTCCTCATTTGCCTTCACAACATGTTTGTGATTAGGCCTACTTGCTGTCCCCTTCCTGCACCACAAAGTTACACGTGTAGAGCTCTTCAGGCACGAGTTGACATGATTTCAGCTGTCTCCCGGCCTCCCCAGGAGTCCTCGTGGTGGCTGTAGGACTGACTGCAGCGTGGGGCAGACGGTGGGACAGAGAGGGGATGAGGCACAGTGAGAGCAGCACCTCTGGCAATAGGCAGTTTCTACTGACATTTCAGATTGTGGGCCAGGTTGCAAGGCTTCATGGATAAGAGGGATTTGGTGTATGTAGCTCAGCACCCAGGCTGTTGTTAGAAATGTGGGTTGGCTGCAACACAGCCAGGCCTGCCTTGCAACTTTCTGCAGGCTCTCAGGTCACAGTGCCCACGTGCCCTCTCCTCTGGGCAGGTTCTGCTTTGCAGTGACACAAAGCTGAAGAGTGTGTTTTTTCAGCTTTCTTTAAGTGTACATCTCCTTCTTATTACTTAATACATAGTTCTGTACACATAAAGATTAGCTCAGGTAAGACTCTGAGCAAAAATAAAATTCACAGAGATCTTTGTCATGTGACAGTAGCTAGCATGGAGTCATGATTTTGTGTTTTATTGCCAGGCAGTTACTTGTGAGCAGCCTGTGTACACAAATTTAGGGACCAAAACAATTTCTGGTGGCCATTGGTATTTTTGCCATTTTGTACTAGTCTCAGTATTTTACCTTTCATTCCAATTCCTCACAAGCTGCCAAGAGGAAAGGAGGTTATGTCCTAAAATGGACATAAGCAGAAGTTTGTGATGTTCCAGGGGAGTCTTCAGCACTTTCTGCTCTGTAAACCATGTGCTTTGGCACAGATAAGCTAAAATATGGAGAAGTTTTATATTAGGAATCGCTTTTAAAATTGTTTATTGTGGTCGTGGGTCGAAACAATGATTTGTGTAAGTTCTGTGTTTCAGATAAGTGGCACAACACAACTGAATAAGGGTATCTTGTTACTGCAGAAATTGAGGAAACATGCAATTTAAATTAAAAAAATTGAATGCCAAATCTGCTTTCCTGAGTGAGCATTAGCTGCTCTATCTATGAAGGACTCAGAACAGGATTTTTTTAAAATTACTGAAGATTTCCATGGCCTTCCTACAGCTTAGGAAAGTCCCTCTTGTCACATATCTAGTTCGGTGCATAGGAAGTGGAGGTGTAACAGTGTGCTTGGCAAATTCAGCATCCTGGTCATTCCTGCATCTTTTGCTGGTGTAGAATTAGACATTGTAGCAAGTCACTGTACTGTCACTGTAACTTTTTTCTTGGTTACTACTGGCATTTGGAGAAGAAAGTGGAGCTCTTCAGTGTTTGAATTCAGACAAATATTCTGGTCTTGCATTTAATGCAAGAGATAATGAAGGGGAAAATTCTGTTCCATCTCGAGAACACTGTAGTTAAAATAAGAGAATTATTCACATTCTGATAGGCAGTTTGAGCTGATCCTGACCTTGGCATCTCAGCATTCGGTAGCAAATTGTAGCAGTCCCTCAAAGGAAGGCGCTTGGAACGTTTTCTGATGATCCTCTGGACTTGAAGTGCCCCCTGCTGGCCCCCAGAATTAGCTCAGCTTTGGTTTGCAGCTGCTTTCTTCAGACTTTGGGTTCAAAAACCTGTGAAAAATATTAATATTGGGATATTTTTCTGGCTGGGGTAGGGTGAAAGGGTGAATTGCAGAACGCGAATTAGAAAAACTCAGAATATCATTAAAATGTGAGACCATTTTTCCTGTATAGCCATCCAGGTCAGAGGTGAAAAGGAAGGAAATAGAGAAGAAATGATAAATTGAATCACCCAGAGATGCTTATTTATTGATGTGTGTAACAGGCATTAATTCATGATAATGCTGCATAAAAAGGACTTAGCAGCCTAAGATGTCAACAAAACAACACACTGAAGAAGCTGTACACAACTGGTGTAGTAGAATATGTACATAGTTGTGAAATGGTGTTTTAACTGTCCCAGGATAAAAAACTAGCATTTTTTTCTGTAGACAAAAACATCTGCATCAATGAATTCTCAGTTTCATGCTGGTCTGAACCATTACTGCAGGGTCCAGTTTCATTTAAAACAGGGCAGGGGGAAAAGCCGACCATGTTAAAAACATCTGATTTTTCAGCTGGGTGCCTTAGGAACATGAAGAAACTCCATCTAATTTGAGCAATAGCCAAGTAGCTTGTCCTGGTCTAGGAAAGGTGCTGAGCTGCTCCATGATTAGCTGAAGTTCACAAGTTGAGACCAGGTTCAAACCTCCACACCTTTATTACAAGAATAGGAAAATATCTTTAGGTTTGGTTTGTTTTTGTTTTTGTTTTTGCTGCTCTGTTTAAGGTGATCTAGTCCGTGCAGAAGCAAATGCATGCTCTTCTTTCAGATAAAATTGCAATTGATCCTCGTCAGAGCACTCCCAAGGAAGTGTAAAGAGAGCCACAGCCATTGCTCTCTATGACATTCAAGTCAGTGCCATGAGTGGGAAATCACTGTCTGATACCAATTTGTTGTCTCTGTTATTATTATCTCATGACCTGAAACTTTTTGTTAGTGTTTTTCAGCTTGAAAATCAATATGAAACAAATCTTGTATATGGGACCCAGACCTGTGATGGTTGTGGTGTCCTTGTGAGACTGATGCACCAAAGTTCAGATGTGCATTTGATGAAGTGTATTTGCTAATGGGGCCTGTTTTATCTGTGTGTATCTGTCTTGGGGTTTTAAAGGCAGCAGACTATAAGGCCCCAGAAACCTCACTTGATGGGACTCCTGAAAGGATTTACAGTTGTTTGTGTACTCAGACGCACAGGAAAAGTACTGGGAAGATGTTCTCAAGGGGGTCAAAACAACAAAAAACTTCACTGGCAACTTTAGAAAATCAGAGAACTTTTGCAAAGGTTTAGAGCAGCATTCCATCAACACAAAACACTTCTCAAAGCATTAACTTAGCCCTTCTATGGTCATCCAATTTTAAGTTACACAAAGCTCCAGGAAGAGGGAATTAGAGGAAGTAAGAGAGAAAGGCAGAAAAGATACAGAAAACAGCAAGTATAGCTATCACTCCTGATAGCTATACTATCAGCTGATCACTCCAGTGGTGTTCAGGTGATAGAAATTCCAAGAGGAGGTGGGGTCAAGACATGTATTGGTCTCCGGTCTCAGTTCAAGTACCCTTTGGCCTTCCTGGGCCCTTCCCTCATCTGGGGCTTCTGGTCATTTGGCTCTCAGGAGCTGGGTTAGGGCTTCCAGAGGTGCTCATGGAGCAGTGCCTTTGGTGTGTCAGTGATTAGCAGCCACTACAGACTGTTCTGCTGTCTCTTACCCAGACAGAACAGGGAAATTATTTAGTGTTACCTCCTTCAGAATGAGGAGTCTCTCTCGGTGACCCCTTTTTATGCTGTGGCAGTCATGAGTCCAGGCTGCTGTGCCCTTAGCCCTGCATAGAACGAGTCATGGAGAAAGTCTAAAGATCTTCTAAGTGGGGGCTTTCTGGCCTGCTGTCAAACTTAATATGTTCACAGTCCTGAACGTAGTGATGTGGAACAAGCTGGGCACTTAAACTCATGGGCTGGAAAGGTTGCACTAAAAAATTCACCCTTTTACTGACCTTGTAGGCAAAAGTTTTCTAAGCACTCTGAAAGATTGATCCCATCTAACTGGAAAAGTTAGAAGAGAATGGACTGCTTACTACTAAATGAGTAGAGAACATTGTGTAAATCCATCCTTTGGACTTCATGGAACTGATGGTAGTTCAGAGGAAAATTTTAAAAAGTAATAAAAAGTATAAAATGGGAAATGGCTGATGGAGACAGGCACCTTGAATTTGGGGCACTAACCATCAAGTCATGCACAGCAGAAAGAGTGCCAGGATGAATTGTTGGTTTCTCCTTCCACCATGAAAACTGAGAGGTATCAAATGAAACTAATGGAGGTGGATCTGAAAAAACAGGACCATTTGCTTTTTAAGGAAGTGTGGCTAGAAACTCATAGAGGATAAGTATATTGAGGGTTACAAGACATGTAAAAAACAGGTTTAGATCAAGAAGCCTCTGAAGAGCGAATAACTGGAAGCTGGAAGAACACAGAAGGGAAATAATCTATGTCTTCCATGGGCATGTCCAATTGGCAACTGTCAAAATAGGACATTGGGCAGGTTCAGAATCAAACCAGTTCTGAGTCTCTTCTGTTCTGAGAATAAAACAAGAGCATGTAATTGTTCATAATGCCAGCTGTACCAGAGAGAAATGCAGGAGATATTCTTCCATTGGCTTTGAATATCTCACTTGTAGAATGGCTGTCAATTACAGTGGGATAACTTTCAGCTTCCATAGAACCACAGATTCTGCAGATCAAGGGACAGGGGGTGGGGCAGAGGAAGGATGGTATCAGTGAAAGAGGTGATGTCCTCAATGTCACCCTGTGCCTGCTGTTGAGCTATATGCATGGCTCAGAAGGAGAGAATTAGGCAGGAGGAGGTGTGTATCACTTGATGATTTATTGCACTAGACAAGAATAATGCAAGGGTTTGTGAAGCTTTCTCACAACTACTAGTAAAAACAGTTTTTTATGGTGAATATTGAATGCAGGAATACTAAGTGTTTCTTCTTGGGCAGAAGAGATAAGTGAAAAGAGAAAGGGAAGGAGTACTGAAAAGGCCAGATGTCAATGGTAAAATTACATAAAAGAACCTCAATGGTAAAATTACATTAAAAACACTACAGAATTTGTTTGATGTGGTATAAATATAATGGATGAATCACACTTGCTGGAACATATTGGCATTTATGAAGATGTCTCATTATATTTCATGAATGTCTCTTCCCTAATTTTATTGTTGACATTCATTTGCAGGAAAATGTCATGCTGTATTTATGGGCAGTGCC
This sequence comes from Euphonia xanthogaster, assembly GCA_034509185.1. Classification (NCBI taxonomy): domain Eukaryota; kingdom Metazoa; phylum Chordata; class Aves; order Passeriformes; family Fringillidae; genus Euphonia; species Euphonia xanthogaster. The sequence continues at coordinate 77,305,833 of JAYDZK010000113.1, forward strand.
TTTCTTCCTTGCATTTTACTAGAAAGCATCATTATACTTTGTTGTAACCTAAAATCAGTGAGGTCATTACTCAGCAATGGCAAAACAAAAGACTGTCAAATAATCTAGGCTTGCTCCACATGCCCAGTTGTGTTCTATCAAAGTCAAAATTCCCACTTGCTACCATGGAGAAGGTGAAGTAAGACCAAAACGTACCCTCTTTCTTTGGGAGTAAAGTGGAATTAGGTGCACCTTAATGAGGAGCTAGGCCACAGCTTAAGATACAATGATATTACTGTAGATAAAGAGTGAGCAAACTAGACAAACTTTCCCTACAAGTTATATTTCTTAATAGCTCACAGTGTCTGTTTAGGCTACATAATTGAAGGGAAAGGCTGCTGAGGAAATGAGCCATATCTAAACTTTCCCTTTTTAGAGTGTTGGTTTTGAAGAGAAACTGAATATATTGCCTTCTGTTTGTATGAGCAGGGTTGCTTATTAATAATTTGCTTTTAAAATGTCAATTTAGCATTATCAAATAGCTTTGTTCTCCTGTGGGTGGTGATGAGAGGTTTTATATCTCTGATAGTAGTGAGAGGTGGAAATTGGATATTTTAAACTCACATGAATGTGGTTTGTTTCAGCAGGTATATAAAAAGTTTGTTGCAAGAGTATGTAGCTCACTAAGAATTTCAGTATTATTTATACATGTAGCCTTTATTTGTTAGAATGTGCATTGGTGTCTCTAACTTTCTCCTCCTCCCAGCAGGGCTCCTTCATTAGCTAGATTGCTGCAATGTATACCAAACTTTCCCCTATAATTCTTGGTTTGGTCTTCATCCCTTTACCATGTCTTTGTTGTGAGTTTGTTTTAACATGATGGTGGGAAGTGTTGGATAATTGTTTGCATTCAGAGAGCTCTTTTTGCCTCCTAGGTGTGTGTACGTATGCAGTCAGTGCCTTGAAATGCTGTCTGGGCAGTTATAAAGCTTAAGGACAGCTTGTGTTTTTCCCTGGATGTCATATTCAGGAAGTTTATTGGGGTGTTCTGGCTTCATTTGACCATCACTATTAATCACCCCAGTCTTCCTGACCTCCAGTAATGTAGAGTTTGGGTGGCTAGCCAGAGAGCTTCTTTACTGGCCACTGGGACTGTGCAAACCATTTCCTCCTCTTCTTTCAGTGGCGAAAGTGGTGCTGGTAAGACGGAGAGCACTAAGCTGATTCTCAAGTTCTTGTCTGCAATGAGCCAACATTCACTGGAGCTGTCCTCCACAGAGAAGACTTCCTGTGTGGAGCAAGCTATTCTTGAGAGCAGGTATAGAATCTTTCAATACACGGGTATTTTTTCCTGAAGTCATAAACCTTGACATTGAAATAAGATCTTGCAATGTAATCAAATATGTTTGTGTGTTTACTGAACAGTAAAATGTGCACTGGAGAAAGGGAAGTACTCCATTCAACAAAATTACCTGGCTGCTCTAGAGAATTGTGAGCACGGTGGTATCTTAGTGAAGCAAAAATACACAGAGTTTTGAAATGGATGAAGCTTTAGTGGTGGCTTTCATTTTTGTTTGGGGCTGAATTCAGATAATCAGAGTAATGGAAATGGGTGATGGGAGGGAGATACCTTTGGTTCAGTTTGTGTAGCCTGCGGATACGGCAGAACAAGATACAGCATGGTGAGGATAAAGTGCTCAAGCAGTAAAAGCGTGCTGAGGAAAGGGAGGATAAGGAGAGCTGATAAGACAGATGAGTAAATGCATCAGATAAATTGGACACAATCTGTGCAAGCAAAAAAGAAATCTTAGTGTTGACGTGAAATTACATGGTTCTAAACTATTTAAATACAAAAGCAATTTGAGATGCTATTACTTTTGTTTATCTTGCTTCATCTCTGCTCTACATGCTGTATCTTGATGTAGTTATTTTTTTTTAATTTCCATAGGACAAGGACTCCTTGTATCTATCTAGCAATTTGCATATGCTGAGATTTCTTATTTCTATCATTTGAGTACTGCAGTGAGAATTGTGTGCATCTTTTGAGCAACTACAAAAGTAGGAGGTAGCAGTTCCTACTCTAAAGCTGCAGAGTAGGTCAGTGTGATTTATCTTCCTGTTGCATGAATACTTGCAACTTCTGCTAGAAAACTGAGATGCCCATTGCTAAATTGAGGGTAATGCTGAGGGTAATGTAGGCTGCTGCTGAGTAGAGTGTCAGAGGGGAGCTTGTCAGAGTGCTGTTCCTTTCACCAGCTCCATGTGAAGTTGTTGGCATGCTGATCACATGTTAACACTCCTGTCTTTCTCTGTATTCACAGTCCAATTATGGAAGCTTTTGGCAATGCGAAGACTGTTTACAACAACAACTCAAGTCGCTTTGGGAAGTTTATTCAGCTGAACATCTGTCAGAAAGGGAACATTCAGGGAGGGAGAATTATGGATTGTATCCTTGTTTGGTGATTTGACCCCTGTTTGTGGGAAGCACCCCTGTATCTCCTTGATGGAGAACTGAGGGAGAGCTGGCTTGCCTTTGTCTGTGCTTTTGCCCCATCCTGAAATACACACAGTTAAATTGAGCTGGTGTAGGTGGGAAGGGGAAGCAGCAACACCAAATTCACACATGCACTCATGCTTTTGTGGTGGCGTGGGGTGTTTGTACTCTTGGAGGAGGAGCACTTTGTATTGCTGCCCCTAGCGTGACATCATGGCTCGTGTGCATTTCCTGTGTAATGAGCTAAAACAGCCTGAGTCCTGGGGAATAACTTGAGTTGTCAGCCATTTCCCTCATTACTGTATCCAAAGATAAGCTGCTTACTTCTCTGGAAAAGTACTTGAAGGAGCAGAGCTGCTCAATTTCTGCAGTGTGAGCCTGGGTGGGTTAAATCCTCGGATTTGTCCTGCATTTGGCAAAATCAGCCTGTGAGCCACTTCCACCAGAGCAGCAGAGGTGTGGGGATGAGGAATATTCCAAGGAGATCCTACCTGCTGTTTTAAACATAAACTGTGTTTTCAGTGGGGAAATTTTAATTCTTGAGGTTTTTTCCAGGCTTTAAGAAAAAAATAAAAAAGCAGATGTCATTTAAAATTCAGAATCTGCCAAGTCCAGTTTTGATGGGATGGAAGAGAAGGTGTTGATGCACTGATATTAGAACTGCTACAATATTATCATTGTTGCTACTGTATTTATCTCGTTGTAGGTGTATTGTATGAAACAGGCTTAGCATGTTTTAAGAAAAGACCATGATAGTCTTCCTATTGTCTCAAATGAAAGAAGGAAGATTATAAAAAGCTTGTACATTAATTGATTTTTACTTTATTCCTTGACGGAAACTTTTCTTGCTGGCTCCAGATTTATTGGAAAAAGTAAGTTGATGTTTGCTTTTGCTTAGTTAATTGTGTTTGATTAAATTTTTGTCTGAAACTGTGGATAAAAAATTTGTGTTCAAAAATGATCACTTAAGTGGAAACTATTTTTTACTTTGACAGAATCGTGTAGTAAGACAAAACCCTGGGGAAAGAAATTATCATATATTCTATGCTCTGCTGGCAGGGATAGAAGAGAGTGAGAAAGGTGAGTGGCAAAGCACAAGTCACACAACTGTAGTGGTTTTCTGCTAGCAGTCAGCAGTGGTGACACCAGTGGAGAATTTAACTGCAGAAACCCACTAACCCAAGCTGAGAAAAGGTTATTTATTGAGCTGGGATTCAGTGAGTGTGAATTTGAGCTAACTTGATAAAGGAACCTACTTAGCTGAAGAGTGTCACTAAGCTGACAGTAGTTTTCCTCCCAGCTTCTGCTGTGGCCTTGGGAAAATTACTTGGGGACAAACATGCCTCATTGTGTTCAAACTGAATATTTTTGCTGGTACTAAATAACTCCACAGCAACAAAGATAAATAATTCTGGTTGCTCTAATCCTTTCTCATAAAGAATAAATCCACTGAACAAAAGAAATGACATTTGTATACGTGCAAAATTGCCTAAAGCTGTTTCAGCATCTCCCTGTGGGCCTGCTGGCTTTGCATGCTAAAAAGTAGAGTTAACTCTATTATGCAGCTAAATAAAACAAAACCCAGCAAAATAACCCCCCATCTGATTTTAATATAAAACCTTGTCTTGTGCATTGTCATAATTTCTGAGCAAATGAACTGTGAACTGTTTACATCTGACATAGTGAGCTGTGGAGTACTTCTGTTTTGGTATTCCTTTTCACTCACCCTGTTTTCTCCCATTAGATGCTTTTTACTTATCTGTACCTGAGAACTACCACTACCTGAACCAGTCTGGATGTACAGCAGATAAGACAATCAGTGACAAAGATTCTTTCAAGGAAGTCATTGTGAGTTGCTTCCCGAGTTCTTTTGCTTTAAAAGTGCTGGAAGTTCAGGTGTGTGGGGCCCATTGACAGAGCAGGGTAAAAAGCCTTCCTGTGCTTTCCTCCATGTGCAGCTGTCTCAGTGAGGCATTAATCTTACAGGGACTTGTACTTTCTCAGAATGCTTCACTTTCATTTTGAGCATGCCTTTATCTTTCTTCCAGTATTTCATTTTTACTCTGTTGTTTCAAAGTGTGCTGTAATTTAGCAAAATGCTTATGTTTTGAAATGAAAAGAATATCTCTTGGGAAATCAGTAAGACTTTTACATGCCTTTGCCTTTCCCTGCACTGTTTTATATTACAGATATATATGCATATACATATACATATATATATACACATACATACATACATACATACATACATACATACATACATATATCACTGTTTTTCAATCTGAAAGTTTTGTCCAATTCATGTGGCATCTACTGGGTGGAGTCTGCAGTACAATACACAGGGAGCAAAGCACCTGTGACTTTTTTAGTTGCACCTGGAAAATGCAGTATGGAGTATGGAGTATGTATGGAGTATTGTATGGAGTAACTTACACAGTAGAGTTATGAAAACATAAGCACAGATTAAAAATCTGGGTCACCCTCTCTGAATGGCTTTATGTTCTCACCTCCACAGCAATTAGTCCATACTGACCATGCTAATTGGGTATTGTAGCACTGTGGTGATATGTGTTGGATTTTAAAAATCAGATAAACCATTTGGTTTTATGCCCTTCACCAAACTGTTTTTCCTTAGCTATGTTAATCTTTTTGCCAAACTGATGAACTAATGTCTAGTGGATGCAGCAGATTTTTTCAGTGTAAAAATCCCCCATCTTGTATGGCAGAAGGAAGTGTTGGAAACATTGGTAATTTACTTATATTGTAGTCACATGCTGAAGTTGGTTATCATGACATTTAATTTGTGCTAATCAACCCAGGCTAGGCAGACCATGAAGTCAGCTGGCCGGGTGATTGCCTGCTGCCTGCAGTGTGGGCAGGCTGGGAGTGGGGCTGGCAGGCTGCATTCCCAGAGCAGGAGGTGGGCAAAACCCCCCCAGCTCACCCTTGCCTGCCTTTTCCTATTAAAGTCATCTCCTTTGCCTGCTTTTATTGCAATGTAAGTCTTGGAAATGTTACTGAAGGGAAACTTTTTTATAAGAGACAGGAAGGAACAGCACAGTGCGCAGGGAGGATGAACTTGTAGTGCTGCTTCCCTTTAGTTGTGAGAGTTCTTCTTTACCAAATAAACCTTCAGCCATTATCTCTACCTGGCTTTGAATTGTGGGATGAGTCTGAGGCTTTTCCATTTGTAATGGATGATTTATGAAAGATAAAATGTGTCATCTGTCAAAAACCTGCAGTGACTATAACATGATGAGTCTGACTATAGGGGCACAAAACAGTGGTCTGGTCTCAGACAGGATTATATTACACCCAAATTTGAAAAGTTTGGTCATTTCAAGAGGCTTACAGTTATCCCTTCTGTGTCAAAGGAAAGCATGTGTTCCTCTTGTTTTAGTGTTTCTTTTAATATTTTACTATTTGCTCTTCTCCTCATTTATGTAGTTGAGCCTTGATTGTTGCCATATTGTTTATTCATAAATTCATTACTTTTTGTATAGATACCTTTCTCCTTTAGTTTGACTGGAAGTTGTCAGACCACATTGGTAAGGTGCATGTTTGGGCACAAAAGTGATCAAATCTTACATGCTGCTGTGTTTTCTCCCCCATGCCTTGTTACCTACAAGGCCAGTAGGCAAATTTTTGTAAAAACATGCAGGAGGTAATCAATTAATAATTCAAATTATAGTAATTGCATCTGATGCCCAACTCAGTGAGTTGTTCCAATATTTATATGATTTTAGTGATGAATTTGAAAGCAAATTACAACATCATTACCGCATCAAAACGAAATTTCTTAAAAGCAGAGTGATGCTTACATGTTCCAAGATGTCCCAATGATGCCTTAGAGTGTATTCGGTTTGGGATGAAACCAAAGGAATGGACTGGAGCCAGCTCTCTTTTAGTCCTGACTTGCTTTCCTATGGCCTCCCATTTTTGAGTCTGTGCATGTTATTGAAGGAGCTCACATGTCATTCCAGACTGCAATGGAAGTGATGGAGTTCAGCAGGGAGGAAGTACGAGAAGTTCTGAGACTGTTGGCTGGCATTTTGCATCTGGGAAATGTTGAGTTCATCACTGCTGGAGGGGCACAAGTGTCCTTTAAAACAGGTGAGAAGGCTGTGCATCCCAATCTAAATATTCCTTGGGGTTCTGAAAGCCTTATTTGTATATCTGAGCATAGCAAGGACAAGGAGTGAAAGGGTTTTACTGCTTTTTAACATCTGTAAATGTTGATTAAAATGTTACTTTGGGAGGATGGGGTTTGACAGATAAGGCAAAGTAGTCTGCTGCTGCATGCTAGGTCTTAATTTGGGAAGACCTTGGGCACATACTTATTCCATTAACAGTAATGAAATTCTATTTGAATCTAATTCCTTCTTTGAAATATTCTCAAGCTGATAAAACATAAGTGCTCAAATACATTCCCTAACCAAGATCTCCACTGAAAGTATCTTTTTTTAGGGCTTTCGGTATTTCAGTTGCATATCTGAAAGAATATGTTGGTATGTCTAAAGATTGAGCTGGTGGGCATTTAAAATGTTTGTTCAAGTATGGCATTAGAGACTAGAATTATATACTGTTCTATACACCACATTATAGCAAAACTGAAGATTAAAGTATGCATGGAAGAAAAATGTCATTGCTTTATCCTCATCCTCCCAAGCAAAACAGAAACACATTCATGTAGGCAAAGAGTCAATTACAATAGTGTCTGAAAAAATGTGTTAGTAGATTGTTTGAGTTCTTAACATGTAGCATTAAGAGGAAAATAAATATTTGTGACTTACTTGTGATCTAATTCTACTGCTAATTTCCTTCAGTTGCACATATTTATGCCTTTTCATGAGCAGCAAAACAGTATCCTAGAATTTCTTGTGTTTTTGTCTCTAATTCCTGTCATTTCAGGAGCGTCTTAAATGGTGGTGGTGGTTGTAGTAGCAATAATAATAATAATAATAATAATGGTAAAAAACCAAATTGGTTTCATAGCTTTATATATTTAAGGACATATTTATGTATGTCTTTCTCTTTTGCCAGCCCTGGGTCGATCTGCTGAGTTACTGGGGTTGGACTCCACACAGCTAACGGAAGCATTGACTCAGAGGTCGATGATTCTCAGGGGAGAAGAAATCCTAACACCTCTTAGTATACAACAGGTAAAGACATCTCAATTTTGACATGTTTTTAGGGTCTTTGAAAGATATCTTAGTCTTCAAGTCTAGAGAAATCACTGATCACTCAAGAACAGAAGCTTCGGTCATGCATCAGAGTTTTATCAAAAGTATTACACAGGTTTTTTGGGAAGGGTATAATCTCTTTAGATCCCATCCTATAATTCTGGCCAGGGCTTGTAGCTTGTCCCTTGTTGTTTTTATGAACACTGATTACTTCCCATTTTTTTCAAATTCTAGACATGTAGGCTGATGTTTTTTTCACTATGGACACTTGTGTCAGGGGGATGTTTTTTCAAAATTTTCAGGAGGAATATTTTTACAATTTACAAGAAGAGAATTAGAAATAGGTATGCATAACATTGTTTCCCCCTAGAAAAGCATGAATTAAGGTTTCCTACACTGAATTATTGTTTCCTACACTTCTCTTTCCTTCCTCCACACCTGAAGTTTATAATTTCCTAATTTTTTGAATGCTTTAGCCCTGAAACGTAATTTTAAAGCCACATTTTAAAGTACAGCTGTTTAAAGTTAAACTGTTAAAGCTCAACTCATGATGCCTTGATTTGCTGCCAAGCTACATAGGAATAGGAAGCTGATTGCATTATGCATTGTTTTGTGCTGTGTTAAGGACACTGACCAGCAGAGTCTTGTCAGTTCTCAGTCCTGGAGTGGCTGATGTGTTTTCTATTCCCTCTTTAATGCAGGCAATAGACAGCAGAGATTCTATGGCTATGGCACTTTATTCTCAGTGTTTTGCATGGGTCATTAAGAAAATCAATAGCAGAATCAGGAGCAAGGAAGACTTCAAGACTATTGGAATTTTGGACATATTTGGATTTGAAAACTTTGAGGTAGGTTTCAAAAGCTTATTCAAATGGATTGTCTGATATTTATGCTTTATTTACTTATGCTTTACATATTTTTGTCATCTTCTTTGGAACTTGATTTTAAGCATGTTATTACCTAACCATTCCCTTGCTTGCAAAATAAAATACTTGAAGTGTATGCATTTTTGAAAATTTCTTGTCTCTTTAGGTAAACCATTTTGAGCAGTTCAATATTAACTATGCAAATGAGAAGCTTCAGGAGTACTTCAACAAGCACATCTTTTCCTTGGAGCAGCTGGAATACAGCAGGTAAGAGGGAGAGGAGAAATCCGAAAGAATTTTGACAATATCATGTTGACTTGAAGTCTTAGTTTGCAGCTACCTTAACTTCCTTTTAAAGTTTCTTTCTGGACCTCTGTATTTATAAAAGCAAGCTGATTTTACTGTAAAATGCAAGATAAATACACCAGCTTCTCCTAGTTCTACAGCTAAAATAATTTCAATTAAAAGGCCCACTTTATTTCCCTTAGGGAAGGACTAATTTGGGAAGATATTGACTGGACAGACAATGGAGAGTGCTTGGATCTTATTGAAAAGGTAAGAAAAATTTGATACTGTTACCTATTTTTAGTTTTTTGTTCTGAGATAATATGTCTTTAAAACATTTGTCAATGCAAAGAACAAGTGAAGAAAATGGTGGATCTTGCATGTTTAAATAGCAAACTTTTAGTCAGATCATTTTCATGTATGGCTATGTTAAGGATTATATAGTGAGCTCTTTTCCTTGCAGCAACTTTTCTCCATGTGTGATTATATAAAAAGGCAATATTTGGATATGATTAAAAAGATCCACTTGATCAATGCTCTCTGTTGCCATCAGTGCAAGGTGGGCTGTGTGTGTTATCTCCATGGCAGGGTGTGTGACTGCAAGAGTTCAGACGGGCACAGAAGCGAGTGACAGTGAGCAGGGGATCCAGTGGGCAGGACGTGACTGCAGTCAGGGCAGGGTGGCTTTTCAGGAGCTGCTCTGAGCCCTTGGGAAGTGGCTTATTAAAATGTGCACCTGGACAACTGTGTTTTCCTGAGAGGCTGTTATCAGCCTGGAGCTTGCTGGACACATTAATTCACTGTGGGGTAGCTTGCTTTGTTTACCCCCTTTCCTAGCGTGAGAAGTGGGGAACATCAAAGGAGATCACACAGAGGCATATGTAAAGCAAAAGGAGGTTGTGCTTCACCCAGGATGAAGTTAAACTGTGTGTCTTGCTCTGCCTCTGGGCACTGTGGGTGCTGAAAGTTTGCATTGGTTCAACAACTGGATGGATAATTATATGAAAGAAACTTTTTTGAAAGGCTGTTTTACACAAACTCCTCAGACTTCTGATCATTGGAGATCTTGGAGGCTGGGGATATATTCTGGGGCCATGGCACTGTATGCATCTAAAAACTGCCTATGTCAGGAGAACTGATTCTTCCAGTAGCTTGTTCTTCTTTATTTTGCCCACAGATCATATACTCTATATTTCAAAAGGAGTGTTGCCAAAAAAAAACAGGGTTACAGTCACCTTCAATAGAGGGGGTTTTAGTTGTGTATGAGTGTTTTCGTGCCTCTCTGCACACAGCAACTTCAAGGACTGTGATTTTTCCAAACAGGGACAACAGCTGTGTCCCTCCATGCACTAATTCATCTTCTGCCTCTTCCTTCTGTTCTAGAAACTGGGACTGCTAGCACTCATCAATGAGGAGAGCCATTTTCCTCAAGCTACTGACTCCACCTTACTGGAGAAGTTAAATGCCCAGCATGCTGTATGTGATGTTTTGAGATATTTGCTGTGCAAATTATGTAGGATCTCTTTGCTTTGGAGGAAATTCATGGTTCAAACATATGGGTGCATAGTTCTAGAGGCTTTTTTGGATGTGATCCTACTTCCATGGCAATCCATGTGCTTTGTTGTCAAGGCCGACTTGGTTACTGGGAGAACATATCCTTGTTGCCATTCACTTAAAGGTTTCTATTGTGGTGAATAAGTCAAATTCTACTCTTCGTCAGAGCTCTGTCAATCTGCAGTAGCTCAGATTATTTAGATCCTCGATTTCCCCTGATGTAATAAAGCATTTACCTTGATGTCATTTACTGAAATTTTGCTGTTTCCTCTGTGCAGATTAGTGTTACCTTTATTTGTGATGCTGGAATTATTTTTCACAATTTCTGGGATGCAAGCATATCCACCAATCTTCATAACTGCCAGTTTAAGACAGAGCCTTCTCTTTCAAAGTGCCTTTAATAGATGGTTCTGCCAGATGGGGTTCATGTTTAGTATAATGCCTTTTTATGTGCTATCAATCTGTTATTACTGCATTTGAAGCAGCCCAGACTAACAAATCCTATTATTGTGAGTTGCTTGTTTGCTTTTGGAGCACTAATCTTCCAGAGAGTTTACTGGAAGACAATGGTCTGTTTAGGTATGGGTTGAGAGGATTACGTGACAATCCCCTCCAAATATTTTTCTCTTTTTTTTCCCCCTCCAATTAGAACAATCCTTTTTATGTAAAACCAAGAGTTGCTGTTCACAACTTTGGAGTGAAGCACTACGCTGGGGAGGTAATTTCTTTATTTGCTGAAATTATTCCAAGCAGAACTTTCATTAGCTTAATTTTCCCCCAAGGCTGCTCAAAATTAACTAAAGCACTCTGTTCCCTCAGCACTTTTTACAGCACCGCTCTTGTGAGAGGTGCCTGACTGTTTGGCTTGTTGTTTGAACTAGCTCTGTTTCCTTCTAGGTCCAGTATGATGTCAGGGGGATCTTGGAGAAGAACAGGGATACTTTTAGAGATGATCTCCTGAACTTGTTACGTGAAAGCAGGTAAGTTTCTGTGATTTTTGTTAAGGACATGATGCTAAGGGGTGTTGTATCAACTAATTCTGCCAGGATTGAGCACTTAAGTCTGCTGGGGTTTGAGTACGTTAGATGTTGCATAGCAGCAGACCTTGACAGACCTGAAAGGAGCACAGAATGAAACAGAGATGAGCATATCATATCACAGAAATGAGCATATCAGAGTTGCCTGTAAGCAGGTGTGACTGTAATTGGTTCTCACAAAGTTTGCCTACATTGTACTACTGTTGCTGTTCAGTCCAGGGGCTTCCTAGAGAGCTAACTTGCTGCTCTGTAATGAGTGAGGATGCTGGAAGGTGGTTGTGGATTTTAACTGTTTCAGAGTGCCTCATAGGCAGCGTGCATGTGTGGTTTTTTACTTCATATTTGTATTTCTCGCATTCCCTAATTGGTTGAACACTTGCTGTCAGAGACTGCCAGGGTGCAGGCTGCCATGTAGCAATTGCTTTGAGGGGAGAACTTATTTTAAGCTTTATCTGACTGAAAGTCTGAGCTTGAATGCCTTTGGTACCTGCGTGTCTCACGTCATTCTGCTGTGTATGGTCTTGGGGTCCTTATAGTGGTACCCTGTGAGTTGTGGTGGTACCACATCCCTTTTTGTAGGTGTTTGGTTGAGACTCCAGGACACACAGAGGAATGGCAGAAGAAGAGGGAGCTGAGCCTGGATGTTGCTGTCTCATCTGGTGCCCTCCCCTATCCCATCCAGTCATCCTGCCTTGCTGCGCGAGTTGCTTGTTTGTAAATCCCTTAAGCCCTTCTGTGCCAGGGAACTGTTAATAAGCAATTCTCTCTATTTGTTCTGGATTTTGACATTTCTGATATAACATCTGTCAACTGAAGTATCTAGGTAAAAATATTAAATGAGTTAAAATGGGCTGGACCTGGTTTTGCTTTTACACCAACATCTGTGTAAAGCTTGAATTAAAATGTCTGTTTTTCTGTAGAATTGCTAAGAGGAGAATACCCAACCGATAGGGTAGAGGACAGCATGCACAGCTGTTATCTGAAAGTGAGGCTTGCACAGGTGCCTGTTTTGTGTTATATCCCTAACCAAACTGGAAGTCTTGTTTTTTAATCTATGTTCAGGTACAATTCTGGTTGCAGTCAGCTGCAGTTTTGGTTGGGTGAAATGCAGTAAAGCCTCCAGGAATTCACACTTCATTTCCCTAATGATGTGTTTGGAATTGAGAAGAAAGAACCTCATTGTTTTGTTTTGTTTGGGTTTTTTTTTTGTTTTTTTCTCTCCTGGATAAGTTCTGCAAAGGCAAAATCTATTGTTTATTAAAGATGGTGGAGAAAATAAGCAAATAAGAGAGATAATAAGCATGTTTTTGGTGGTGGAGCTTCTTGCTAAGAGACAGTGCTTTCTTTGCATTCTACAGTGGTGTACCTCACAGTCTGTTAAGATACACTTTAGAAATACTATTTTTTCTTTTCCATTTCAGTCTTGATTTCATCTATGATCTGTTTGAACACGTTTCAAGTCGCAACAATCAGGACACTCTTAAATGTGGAAGCAAGCACCGAAAGCCTACTGTCAGTCTCCAGTTCAAGGTTAGTTAATGTGTCAGCTCTGCTCTGTAGCTAATCAGTGACAGACAGACCCTGGTCAGTAAGGAACAGGTGCAGATTGAGAAAGGCAAAACCTGAGCTTGAAAACATTGCTGTCTCTGCTATGGCACTGCCCTTGCTAATTAACTGATTGACTGTCCTGGCTTGCTTCAAGTAGACACTAACCTTTCCATCACACCATCCCCACAAAACTCCTGTTGCATTCCCCGCTTGCCTATTTGTTCTTATTTTGAAGCTCATCTGTGAAGTTGGTCTCTCTTGTCCTGATTTGTCTTTATAATCTAAATCCAGCCACAAAATTCCTCAAAGCCTTACAGCAGTGCCTGAATGCTGAGAAAAATAAATGCTGAATAAATACCTCATTAAGGTGTTGCCTTGCTTTAACTTAAAGTTTGGACGGCATTTTTGTTAAACACCTTTTTATGAGGCTTTATAGCCTCTCATCAAAAATGGCACCAAATTGAAATCTAGCATAAAGTCTATCTGCAAATTATTTAAAAGGGAAAGATTGGCATGAAGCATCCCCTAAATTGCATGAGTACAAGTCTGGATTAGTTGCCTTTCATTTTGTTTGAATTAATAAACATTTGCAGAGTTCATTCACTTTTTTTTTAAGAAGAGCAGACTCAAACCCCTTAAGGGCAGATTTTATCCTAATAGACTATTGCTAAGTGTTGGACAGAACAGCAAGGAGTGTATGCTGGGGCACACACAATGTCTTTTATTAAAAAACACTGATGTATTTTCGGGACAGCTTGCTTTGTGCTACCATAACTCATCTCAGAAGTATCCACTTCTTGTCATGAGATGATGTTATTTGCTGGTTTTGTGGGGTAGCTGAAGGTACTGTTTCCACTTGGTTATTTCTATATGTGCAAAGTCAACCTTTAAAATGTTAACCTTACAAAAACAGGCAATATTTTTCACTCGTTTGGCAAGGTAAAACGAAGTGTAGTAGTCCTTCTGTTCTCTGTCAGGGGGCCTGGAAAACATAAGGATGATAAAACATGAAATCAAAACATTATTGCCTCTTATCTAACGCTGCAGTAACTGACCATTAACCAGCTGGGCTGCTTTACAAGATGTTGACCTTCACATCATGCCTTCCCCAGAGAATTAGGTTGGGTGTTTTTTACAAGTTTTAAAGCCTTACAGGGATTAGTCCATTTTATCTCAACTGAAGATAAGAACTTTGGCTTCACAGTTTTATTCTCATGATAAATTGGTTGACTCTTCTTTTCATTTGATGACCTGCCTAATGCAGGCCTAGGGGTGCATGCAGAAGAGCAGAGTTTAGATACCATCTGTTTCAGCCTGTTGATTACCAGGGCAAGCTCCAGAGTAACTCGTCACCTGACAGTGACTTAGAGGCTTGCAGCACTGTGGAGAATCTGTCTGGCTGTACCACAGATGAAAGTGAAAATAGCTTAAATCATTTTTCTTTAGACTGACCAACTTTTCCAATCTGCAAGTAGGAGCCTGGGATGAGAGAACTGTGCACAGATGTGTAATGTTCACATGGGTTTAATATTAATGAAGCCTATAGTTTTCAGAGCTGTAAATATTTGTCTTTACACAAAGATTTGTCTTTGTATGTTCTGTTTAATATTTGCTGCCCAACTCCCTGGTCCATAGGCTGGCAAAGGCAAGTGAACCAAGAACTACCATTTATGTTCCCAGTTATTTCGCTGTTTCCTCACTTTGCCCTGCACCAGTGTGTGCACAGCCATAACTCTGCCTGCTGCCTTTTTCACTGCATGTTCAATCACCAAGTGCTTGGTCTGCAGTTAAAGCAAGAATTTGTTATAACAGGCTGACATTGACAGTTTTGCTCCAAGACATATGGCAGGACACACAGTGTTGCTCCTTTAAAATGTGCACTTTCTGCCTCCTTGGCAGCCTTCTCTGTATTCTCTCTTGCTGCCTGGCACAAATGCCACCTTTGAGGGGTGTAACTTTACCATTGCTAACTTTGTGGGCTCTTCAGAGCCTGAGCTCCTCTCCTGTATAATCATTTGTATCTCTGCAAAGTAAATGCAAGACTTCAGTTTAAAAAGGATCATCATACTTAATGATACAGAATGAGGCAAGTTGGAATAAGATACAGAATGATGGCTCAGGAGAGAAAGGGGCGGATGTGTAATTAAAGTAATAATCATAAAAGGACTGAGGGATTTTGTGATTTTTATCTCCAGGCTGAGGTTCAGACAACTGATAGTCTAATGTGCATTGGATCATTCAGAATTCTAAAGCTAGGAAAAAACCTGTTGTCTCCAGGGAAGATGAAAAATGACTAGGTTTGGAGTGGTTGAAATGAAAAGAGGAAATCTGAGTTGGTGGATTTTGCCACAGACCCCTTATCCTTCCTTTTGACTTGCTCAAGTTTAGCTGTTTAGGAATGTGGATCCTAAGTCTTAAGCAATCATTTGAAAGACCGCTGAAACAACAACTTTGTGTTTCCTTATGAACAGTTTTCTTCATATCAATCTGTCAGTCTTGTTCATTGTTGAACAGTGATGCCAGTTTTGATCAGAAGAGCCAGTGGAAGAAGGGAACACACACGCACTGACCCCGTCCCTTCGGAGGCAAGAGCTTCCAGGGTGCAGTAACTTCTGGTGTGCACCACTAGGTGTTGCAGTTAGATGCTGTCTGCAGTGCTGAGCTGCTGGAGCTCTTGTCCGGGGTTATGTTGCTTGTACAAAAATCCAGCTGGTGAACTACTGTCTTCTCTCTACCTGTGTTTCAGGAATCACTTCATTCTTTAATGGCGACACTGAGTTCTTCAAACCCTTTCTTTGTTCGGTGCATCAAACCCAACGTGCAGAAGGTAAGATTTTAAATTGTGTCCATCTTTTCTATATATCTCAGGCCATCTTTTGCTGCCTGTCTGGTTATTTACCATTGTGTGAAGAGGGTAGCATTCTACACTGATTTTGTAAAAGGCTTTCAAGGGGAAGGCACTGGGAAGGGCTTTCAAATTATTTTTTTTTTTTTTTGCACATGGATTATGCACCTCTTTAATAGTCATTGCCCACAACTCTGATAAATGACTGGCTCTAAGGAAGGTTATATGCAGAAGGTAGAAGGCTGCACTTCTGTGTGACAACTCTGTGAGAGCCTTTTTAGGGAGAAAATATCAAAATCACAAAGTTTGTTTTAAGTCACTAGAGGCAGTGATTCAGATGTGCATAGAAAAACTGGTGTGAATGACTCCCTTGTCAGACTCTTGGTCTTTCAATTTATGAAAATACCTAGAATTGTACATGCTGGATGTTTTGTTCTGTTTCAGATTTTTGTTTTTAAAACAGGCGTGGAGACAAAGGCTTACAATATTAATTTGTCTTTTGAGTTACAGATAATGAAAGGCAGTGTCAAGATTTGCCTAAATATGTTGGAGGGCTCTCTAGAAATGAAGTGGTAATGGTACAGTAGTCATTGAAATTAATATTGCTAGCCTGATTCTAGTATCCTGGAGTTCTTCACATCTGTTTTGGGCATAATAGACTGTTTTTTCATTATATGGTCTGCTTTTGTCAAAAATACAACAGCCAGAGGTGCTAGTGAATCTGATTTATGGTTTTCACATGGCAACTCAGAGATCAGTGACTTCACTAGAAATCCATATTTAGATGTTCCATTTTTCTGGGCTGCCTAGTTAATCAGGATACCAACAAAACAAATGTGTGGATTTCGTTGTAGATTTTAGTGCCACCTGGACTTTAGTGCCACCATCAGTGCACATCCTTGACTTTACATGTTTTCATTTGCTGACTGTTCTGTTATTTTTGATGTGCCAAATAACATGCAGATTTTCGGCACCTTAGCAAGAGGAAGCAGCCTGGAAGAAAATAAAAACAATTTTCTGTGTTTTGAGGTGTTTGGTGCTCTGAGGTGTGAAGCCATCCAGGCAGCTGAACCCACATGGATGACAGAGCCCTGGCGAATAGCTGGGGTTTGTGAGCTTGCATATTTAGCAAAGTCCCTGATCACAGAAGGAAGGCAGTTTTGAAAATCTTGTCTGCTTCCCCGCTCCTGTTTCTGTCTGGAAGCCCCATGACCCTTAAATAGAAGGATTTTGGTGACAAACTCTCTGGTTTTCCTTATCTGTCTTCATACCTGACTAATAAGGCTCAGCTGCACAGTAGCAAAGGTACAAGGATTTGCTGTGATTGATGCAAGAACCAGGCACTTGTTGCATTTCCATAGCAAGGAAAACATTGAGTTCCCACTCCTATGTTCCTTGTTTTTCCAGTCTTTTTGCACTAAAATGCTTCATCCCTGACAATTTTGGCATGTTACTGTATCTGTGCATATATTTTACTACCACTAAAACGCAGTTCTCACAGAATTAGCAGCTGTGCAAGGAGAAGAAGCTTGAGGCAGTCTCTGGAGGCCACCTCTAACTGCAGGAGTGCATGCAGGAACAGTTTGGGAAATTTCTGTAAACAATCCATTCCAATGTACATGTAAAATCTCACTGAAATCTTATGCAAAAATGGTTGTACTTGTTTTCCATTTGCCTTTATTTGATTGCAAATGTAACTTGAATTAACGGCTTTGCTAACTAAGAAATACTGTTTGAAGAACAAGAGTCAAGTGTCACAGAGCTTCTCTTTTGTAGCTGATTCAGTAGAAGACTTGACTTAAAATGAGAAGAAAAGCCATATATAATGCTTGTCAATGGCATTCTTCATTCAGGGAAGTGTCACCAAAATGCACCTTTGGGATTCACTGTTGGAAGTTTTGCCTGCTGTATGCTGCTCTCTGTTCCCCACTCCCCGTTGAACAGACACAGTGATTTTTAGTGCTGACCTCGTGACATTGGTGGTGTCTCTCCTTCTGCAGCAGTGCAGGTGCTGGAGCAGGCGCAAAACCAGTGTTTGGCCACTGTGTACCTTTGCTGGATTTGTAGATGCACATCCCATTGAGCAGTTTGCAGTTTATCCTCTCATACAGCATGTCACTTCTTTTCAGTTAGACAAAGGAAAATAAGGTGACTCAGTTTGCTGTGAACCAACATGGCTCAGAGACACAGGAGCTGTTCATGGACTACCAGGGATCACTTGACTCACTGCAGGGCTGGTTAGAAAAAAAAACTGCTTGAAAGATTCGGATGAGCTACTGAAGTGGAATAAACTTGGATCAAAAGAAAGTAAAAGGTCTTTACTGAGCATTTTCCTCTGTGTTTTCTATCTGCAGTCATGGTGATATGGAATGATAAATGTCACTCAGAAGGTACTTGAACGGTGCTTGCCAAATACCTAAGTATGTGGAAGAAAGGGGTGTTTTACTGCTTTTTTGAAATACACAGCATTAAAGGAGAGCTGGGCTGGAGATGTTTGTCAAGGAGAGAGCTGAAATTGTGTTATTGGGAGCAAAGCCTCTCCATCTACTTGTCCCTCTCTGGGTTGGATACAAATAGGGGATACATCTATTGGTGAATATCCTTTGTAGCTGGACGGGAGGAGCTGGGGGAACTCCAGAAGTGTGTTTGAATTCTGTAGGTGAATGAAGTTAAGCAAATAGAAGTCAAATTCAAGCCTTTGGAAAGCAGATTGTATAGCAAGCTACTTTCTCTGCTGTTCTAGATACTGAAGCGTATTCATGTTGGTAGCAGATGTGATAATTTACAGTAATTATTTCATTGTTTTAATTTTTCTAAAGTTCGATTTTTAAATATGTTGCAGTGGCAAGCAAAAACAATTCAGCTTAAGCAGTAAACCACTGAACATTTACATATGAAAGCAGGTTCTACACTCATTAGTGCAATATCCTAAAGGGAACGCATGGAGTACGTGACCTTTTGTCACAAGACATTTCGGCAGGCAGGCCTCAGACAGAAGGACAGAGGACCCATTAATCTCTGGGAGACCCCAGAACAATCAGGGTATCTGTTTTCACAATTTCCAATCTGTTCTGAACTATCCATAACATGGAAACTTTTCCACTTGGTATGCTTAATGAGTGTTTTCTGCTAATGAAGTGTTTTTCTCCACAGCTCCCCTTATCTTCACTGCAGCTGGCAGAACTATGTATCATTTCATCCCTTTGAACTTTAGCACATCTTTCTCAGTTTCTTGGTTTCATGTTTCTTTTTCTGTCTCTTGTTTTATTTGATAATGGTTCCTCCCTGCAACCTTGCCTTTTCTGATCTCTGTCTCCTTTTCTTTGTGTACCTTAAATTAAAAAACAAACACCACCACAAAAAAAAAAAAAAAAAAAAAAAAAAAAACAAAAAAATACTGTCTTTTTAAAAAAAGCTTCAGCCATTGCTAAAATCATCAGCTGAATGTTCTTCCAGCTTGCTGCTATTAATAAAGTTTCTAAGCCTTGGTACTATTCAAGAGACAGTTCAGAGTAAATTTAAGATCTAAACTTCCTATTCAAGCTGTTTCAGAGGCAGAAGTTTTCCTGTTGCCCAGAAGCAGCCAGTCTTGTGCAGCTTGGCTCAAGTGCTTTCTCAGGTTCCTGTTTCCCTTTAGGCTATTTCTTGAAAATACATTGGAATAGTCTCCAGTGGCACAATACTGGCATAATCATAGTGAATGACCCCACGTCCAGCATCTGCAGGGCCTCAGCTGTGCTGGTCTCTCAAAACCTCAGTTATTATAGCTTGTTTTTATAATCCCCTGTTCTCGAGACTTCAACAGGTTCAGATGTGGCTGTTCTTTCCTGCACATAAATAGGTGCATACACTTTTCTTTGGTTACAGATCTAAGGCCAGATTGGTCCTGATAGACAACATTCTGGCTTAATTATAGTTCATATGAAATATTTAATATAGACAAAAATTTCACTTTTTAAATTGATTTTATAGGAAACTTGTGTTGGTGGGTGCCATGAAGCAACAGGATTGCAGGGTCCTTACTCATGTCTGTCTGCTCATTTATTGTCTTTCTCATTCCTCTGTTGTAGTGATGGTCTTGTCACTGTCAAGATGAAAGCTGCCTTCTCTCAGACCTTGTAATCTCTAAAAGAACAATTCTGTTTCTCTTCAGGTTTTTACATTAACTTTTTTTAAAATCTTAAAGTTTAATTAGGTTAGGTAAATGAGACAAAATTAAACCTGTATTGTAAAGCTACTGCAGGGTAGGGGCTACAGGGAGCAACAGGAAAAATGAAACTGGTAATACCTTAGCAGTTCAAAGGAAGACTGGCAGAAAAAAAAGTCTGTAAGAAATTCTATGAGGTCTGCTGCTCTTAGAGTCCTATCATACTCCATATTCATTCTGGGAAAATTAGTATCAAGGCAATAAGGACGTTAACATTTCTTCTGGGGGCAGAGGCATTTGAAGGGATCAAGGCATGGCTATTGGCACCTGCAGTGTACTTTGAGGCATAGGTCATTAATGACCATGAGACACCCTGGAATAGCAAGCAGTTTGTCCTCTAATATGAAATAAGATACAAACCTATTTTGCTTGGCGCCTGAATTAAAGTTGTGTTCTTAAAATAGCTCTGAATCATTACAAATGTAAGTTTAGCATGATACCAGCCTAAACACCAGGTAGAAGTACAGCTCAGGAATGCAGTGCAAAGGAACAGTGATAGCAGAGCTTGACCCCATCTGCAAGGGTGATTGTGTGCAGGGTGTGGAGCAGGTACAAGTGCAGGGAACGCAGTAGGTGAGCTGGTTGTCAAGCTGGAATTGCAGTATTGTCATATTGAGACATGACTGTAGGAATTACTGAGTTTGCCTTCTAGGGAGACTTTTTTTTTTTTTGCAGAAATATGGATAAGAAGAGTGCAAGTCTAGTGATATTGTATTGGGAAGAGCACACATAACCTTGAAAGATTCAGGCAGAGAAACTCTGAACTTCAAGGGTATTCTACTGTACCTGAAACAGAGGATTGCTAAGCATCTGGATAACTTTACTTTCAGAAGTCTTTATTTTAAAAAATTATCCTTAATAAGGTGTTCTAGTTCCAAACTTCTATGCCCATGGAAATGTATACCGAGCATTTGATTTATACAGTAACATTCAGCAGACTCTGGGTCTCCTTACAGGGGAGCAGATGCCTTTGTGGCCTTTTAAAGATGCTGAGACCAGCAGTGAAAAGCTAAAAAGTGTTAGACCCTAAATGGAGGTGTCTCTTTGGTTTAGTCGGTTGCTAAGCCCTGAGGTAGCTCTGCTGCAACATAGCTGCAGTGGTGTCTGGTACTGGGAGCTAGCAGATCACAGGGTAAATTTGACTTGCTGTCCATAAGGAAAAGGTAATAGATAGCCTGGTCACATTAATAGTTACTCTGTCATACTTTGGAAGTAGAAGAAATAGATAGTGTAGCCCAGGTGGAGCTGCTGGGTATGTGTGGGGCTCTCTGTAGAAAGTTAAGGTCTAGCAGTATTCATTTACAGCTATATAAGCACCTCGTATATTAGAGATCCTTATTGCCTTTTTAAAAATCTGTCTTTAATCTCAGTTGTTCTCAATAAATACTTGGTTTAAGAAAGCTTTCTGGCTGCCAATTACTGCTGTCATTGCTTCTGGAGGCAGCAGAGCCACAGGCTGTGAGCACAGATTGCTCTTGCTTGGGCAGCTTGTGTCAGACTCAGGGAGCTGCTGCTCAGGCTCATCATTTGGGAGAAGAGCAAGTGTTTCCCAAAAACACAGCATTTTGTCCTGATCTCACAGGTCGACAATTGCAAACTATTTATCCTCCTTACCCTTTAACTAGCTCATAAGGCTTTATTATTCATAACCAGGAAGGCGCAGTCGGAAGGTGTGGTGTCGTGCCTGGCCAACGCCACTTAATTCAGCCACCTGGATCTTGTTGCCTTGGGTTTTGCAGAATTACACAGCTTCAAATCAAGGCTTGTGGAGTATGTCCCAGCTGCATCATTTTGTGACACATCACTTGAGTAATTAGGTCAGGCGCTAGAGGACTCAGTCCTTAGGTAGAAGTGGTAAGGAGAGTGGGTGTGAGGAAAGCAATCGCTCCTGCTCACAGAGTGCTGGCAGTAATGTAAGGTGTGAATCTGAATCCCTGTCTGAAAGAGCAAGGTGTTTTGTGCTATGTGTAAGCCATGCCTCTCTTCAGTGTCCTCTCTGAAAGATCACTGCCATCCCTGCTGTGCTGCAGCCTCTTGCTTATGCTGCCTGAGAGCCACTGGGTTGTCCCTTTGTCCCCATCTCGGAGTATCCCTGCTTGCTGGGCTGAAGTAGGTCATTCCGCTCTCCGGGCAGTCACCCAGACAAGGCATGCTCTTCTTCTTCATCAAGGTTTGTTGTTTGCTAAGCAGGGCTGACAAGGCATTCCTTTGCTAAGTGTATTAGGATTTGTCTTTCAGTGACTGTGGTTAAGGGGTTTAAAATTGAGCTGTTTAAGGCTAGGGACAGAGACCTGAGATGGGATGCTGCAGGCGAGGGAGCAGATATTGTGCTGTAAAGGTTGCACCCAGCTCCAGGCAGAGCAGGCAGACAAGAGTTTCACTTGTTTTGCAGCATATACCATTTGGTAGGACTGTCCACAAGTGGTAGGAGCAATTTCTGGATCTTGGATAGTAACTGTGGCAGTGTGTAAGCAGGATGGAGGGACCCATGGGGAGCAATTGCTGCATTGGGAGGGACTTGGATGGGGGTGGCCCAGATGGCAAAGTATCAGAACAATTCTCTGGAAAAATCAAATGCCCAGGGATGGGATATTTTTTATGTGCAATGTTTTCTGTGTAGTTCAGTGTAATATCTGGAAGTGAGAAAGATTTTTGACTGCTTCAGCAACTGATCTTCCAGCAGCAGAGGATCTTACTGCCTACGGCTGACTTCAGGCACTACTTGCACGTTGTACCACCTGATGGATTTTTTTCTAGCTTATTAATTCCTTTATATGAGGCTATGTGGCATAGATAGGCAATCGTGGAACTGCAGCTACTGATCCCAAGTCTGAAGTATTTGCTTTTTATAAATACCAGCAAAGAACTTGGCTTTTCTTCCTTCTTGTGTGCTCTACCAAGCATTTGAATTGCAAACATTGTCATGCAAATGTATGCGTTGAAAAACTGTGTACTTCATCAGGCTCTGGAAGTTTTCTTCTCTAACTACTACAAAAAAAAAAGTCCCCCCATCTCTAAATGGCAATTTACATTCAAATCCTGTTTGCTGTGTTCTCATGGTAACTACTCCAAGGGAACATGCACAGTCCATGATAAATAGACATCTCTAGAGCTCCAAAAGCATCGCTGGGGTACAGAGCGTTGTTCTTTAGCAAAAACTTTAAAGTTCACAAGTCGCTTCCTTGCTAAGCTGTGTCATAGGGCATATTGTGCATTTTATCTCTTAAGGTTTAGGAATTTGTTGGCTGTGAAATGTATTTACATTCTTGCTGCCTATAAGGTGAGATTAGCCCTTGTGTCCTGTTAGTCAGGAATATCTTCAGTGATTGCTGTAGAGCCAGCCCTCGCTAGGCTTGACTTCCTTTGAGTAGCAGCAGGAATGAATTAAGCAAGTACAGCCAAAGATATCACATGAAAGACTTGAAATACCAGAGCTGAAGAAAGCTCTGTTCTGTGTGTGTCTCTGTGTGTGTGTGTGTGTGTGTGTGCATAGCTGCAAAAAAACCTGCTAAAGGTTCAGTTTTTCACAATGGACGAACGCTGAAGGGGGAAAACATCTTAAAAGGTAAGGGGTTTAATTCATGTAGAATTTTAAATTATTTTAATCTTGCATACTTGAAGCTGCAGTGGACTTGTAGAAAAAGTATAGAAAGTACCTGGAGTTTGCCTGAGCAAGCTGTACTGGAAATGTTTCTCAGCTTGTATTTTCTTTTAAAGAGAGTAAATGCATGCAGAATCAAGTTTATGAAAAAAGAACTGAATTTACTGGTCTAATCATATTTTCGAACTCCAGGAGAGCTTTGCTGCCAAGCAGTCTGCTTTAATAAATCACACTTTGTTTGAAAGTTAAAGGGATGATTGTTTGCAGAGCTGGGAAAAAGTCGACCGAAGAAGAGCTGTGCGTGCATCTGTTGTAGTGATGGGCTGCTTTCTGGAGAAGGATCTTTTCTGTGGAGCAGTCCATAGTGTATATTCAGTAAAACCAGCTATGTGAAGTTAAGGATTACAGTATTCCTGCCATTTATTAAGGCATAAGGCATGTATTTTTGCATTGATTGCATGATAAGAAAGTAATACTGGGGACAAGTGTATTTGGGGTGGGAGGGGAGTCAAGCAAGATATCTTCAGAACCCAGAAGTCTCAGTTAATTTTGTAATTTTACTGGCAAAGCTTTGATGAGGCACGCTTGAAACAGTATTTTTTTTTTTGCCCTAGAAATACAGGAAATGGACTATGCCTGGCAAAAAAAAAAATTACTGCAGTAGTAATGGAAAGGACAGCATAGCAGTTGGTATATATTGACCTTCTTTGCTGTGTCAACTCTCCCTTTTGCCCCCAGTGAAATAGCCCTCTAACACAGCAGGTAAAATAGTGCTGTTCACCACTGATTGCCTTTGCTTCTGGGATGTGCACTTTGTGCCTTGCTTTCCCACTTAAAGTGCTTGTCTCTGCAAACATTAGAATTCAGCCACAGGGTAGAAAATGAGGATAAAATTGCTTGAGAGAACCTGTTATGAAGGGAATGGGTTTGATCCTGCATCATTGAAGTCTATGGGAGTTTTATTCTGGTCTAAAGAAGTGCAGCCCTTGATTTGCCTTGCAAATCTAGATGGAGGGTACATGATCTGATAAAGTGCCTGTGGGACCAGGAAACAGTGTTGCCATAACTTGTAGTTGTTCTTCTCTCACTGATGTTAAAATATGTCCTTTTAAACCCCAAGTTGTAGCAGAGGTAGTAAGTCAAAATGTAGCTGGTTTTGTTGTATGCACATTGATGATATGTATTCAGTATTTCTTCTGCTAAATCTTCTTAGTTTCAAAAAAGATGAGATTTATTTTCTTTCTCATGTGTTGGCTTTTTCAAAAAAATGTATTTACAGCCCGTAGCATAAATGAAAGCTTAACAACAGTGGTTATAACATAAAAAACAGATTACTGAAATTTAGAGTGCTGTCCCAGCTATTCACAGATCTTTGTCTAAGCTGCCTTCAGAACACAAATTCTACATGAAGAGTAGAAGTTAATGTTGTTTAAGAGTGGAACTTGGATCAGTGACTAAACGTTTTTCTCTTTATCTGTATCTATCTGTTTACTTACATACATATATGTGAGTTTTCTGAATTTATTCTTAACAGGATGCAGCAAAGACTTCGGAGGGAAACCTCACTATGATCCATTTGTAAGGACTAAGTACACTTCAGAACATCTGGTGCCACCTTATCAGATGAAACATTAAACACAAAATGCTTACTCAAAGAATATCCAAGTGTTTTGTCTTTGTTGTCTAACACCCAGAATTTACTGTTTCTGGTGGATTTAGGCAGTTTATAAACCTCAGTAGCAAGGCAGGTCCATTCCTATCACTGTCCATAGCAGTCAGGTTGTGGTTTCAGTTGTATGAAGTGGAAAGTAGTAGCTGTAAAGTCTGTGCTTGAGGACATCATCAGAGCTGGAAGGGTGGTCAGTCTAACCTACAGGAAGTTTTTGGCTGACACATTATGAGGTTTTTGAGGTTGCTCTTATTGGTTTGTCTTCTCTCCACATTCCTGATGTGTATTCCCTGTTCAGGCAACAGGGAGCTGGGCAGCAGCTGCTTACAGGAGTTTTGCTGGGGAAGTGATAGCAGCACAATTCCTCAGGCTTTGTGGGCAGTATTTGTTTTGTTGCTTGGTCCCAAGCACCAGGCAAGCGCACACAGCTCAGGTCTGTGAAGTTGCTGGTTGCCAAGAAGCCCATTACACCAGGTAAATCATTTGGGACACTGGCAAGTTTTTTGTTTTGGCAGCCACCTTGGATTGTGGCGCACACCCATGAGTATTATACAATATCTAGTATAGGGAAGGCAAGTTTGTCACCAAACTCATAGTGCTATGTTCTATTTCCACTGTTCACATGATGTAATCAATCGTGGCATTTTTGAAACTCACTCTCAGTAGATCTAGGAATCTCCTAAGTACGTGGCGAGTAGGGGCTCTGGAGGGGTCTCCAAACCTTTATTAGTGAAGAGATAATGTAGATGGGTTGAGTGAAGTCATCCACTTTCACAAAGCCAGATAAATGCCAGATCATCTGTGATACTGGGTTTCTCAAACGAATGGCTGCCCCAGATTCAGCATGATGAAGATGTGTGTGTCCATCTGCAGCTTGCCAAACACACCATTTGTGCATACTTCATACTTAGCCAAAAAGAAACAGTGACCAGCCTCATCTATTAAAAGTAGTATTTCAAAGGGAGAAGTGATGATTTTTATTAGAAGTGGTGCAGTGCTTAAATTAGCTTCAAGGAAGTTTTTAATGTAGGCACACAATTCACATGTCAAACAAAATTGCTTTTAGGAGAGCTGATTTTATCTCAAGTGTTCCCTTCTGAGTCAAGCATTAAGGGTTATGTTGGGTTATATACTTAAGCCAGCCTAGGAATTTCTCAGGGAAGAAATGGCTGTTCAGCCATCTAAAATTGCATTTCCCTGTGACCTCTGGCATGCACAACATCACTCATCTCAAATCAGCCTGGTTCTTACACGACATGTACATCTCATTGGCCTCAATGAGCTCTAAGCACACATGTAAATCCTTTGCTTAAGTTATTACTGGTTTGATGCTGCTTTGGCCAGCATGTAACAGAGCCACAATACTTCTTGTCACACAGCTGTGAAGGGGAGAGGCATTTGTGCAGCTGCCTTGCAGTGCATGCCCAGCCTAAAGTCACAAATCATCTGCACAGGGAAGACAAGACTTGTTACATCCATTGCTTCCAGTCCTGTGTATTCCATGCAGCTGGCCAACTCCCTGAGAAAGAATGCTGGTAAGGCAGCAGTGAAAATGGTCTTAAACACTCATGGAGTCTCAAGGGTCTGTTTTCACCATGATCAGAAAATATGGAAGAGGGATAGAAAAAA
The DNA here is from genome assembly GCA_034509185.1 of Euphonia xanthogaster. Taxonomy (NCBI): domain Eukaryota; kingdom Metazoa; phylum Chordata; class Aves; order Passeriformes; family Fringillidae; genus Euphonia; species Euphonia xanthogaster. The sequence continues at coordinate 77,332,730 of JAYDZK010000113.1, forward strand.
ATCTACTTCCAGGACAAGAAGAGACAATATCTTATTGAATATGACAAAACAGATTGTAAGGCCATAAGTAAGAGCAGGAGTTTTCTCCACAAAATCATCTTAAAAATGGATCGAGTCAGCCAAATGCATGGTTCATGTAACTAAGTGAGGATGGAGCTAAACCTTACTGAAACAGAGGGCTGTTGAACAGGATCTGTGGCTGTGAATTCTGCAGGCTTAGAGGAGATGAGCAGTGGCATCACAGTTAAGTCACTCAGAAGGCAGTTGAAGGTTAAAATACTTAGATCCTGATGTACTGTTATCATTTATTATAATTAATTCTTTCTCTCAGTCTTAGGTATGTATGTGTAGATAAATCAGTTAATAGTTACTTTGATAACCATATTGATATTAAGGAGGTTTATTGCCATTCATTTTGGATAACCGTACACCATTAATAAAGCAAAGTGAATTTACTCTATAGTTAACTCTTACTTCACAGTTGTAGAGGAATTGGAACAAAAAAGTCATTAATGGTTGTCAATGCATAGCCTGTTGCAATGATGTGGCAGTGGTGGGGTGTGTTTTCTCTACTGAATGCAATTAATATCAATGCAGAAGACACAGGAGCTTCCTGCTGTTCTGGCCCAGAGTGATGTTGACTCACCTGTCTGTGGCCTCTGTAGCAGCATGGAGAGCTGTGATCAACACAGCTCTTCCATCTCATGTTTATATAAAATAGGAAGAAATCAGTAAAGGGGCATTTTGTTTGACTTACACTGGAAATTTCAGCATTATCAGAAATACCTATTTTGATTTTGATGAGGTTCTCAGAAACATCAAAGAACTAGAGGAGGAGACTTTCCAACTCTCAGTGGGAGGATGGGATAGGACTGTTGTGTTATAACAAAGCTGTCCAAGGAGAACATATTTATTGCCTTCTTCTGTGAAATTAATGTACACAAAAAAAACAACTGCCTTCTTTTTCTGCTCCTGCCCTGCAAACACACACACACACACAGATTTCACTAGTCTTGTCTCTTGTCTAGTCAGCTGCAGATCTGCAAAGCAAGTCCTGAGTATATAGTGTAAAATGTATAGGAATAGAAGAACAGCAGCTCAGAGGATCAAATTTGAAGAAAAATGCCAAAATTAGACTGACACTTTGTGAGATGTACTGAGATATAAGATGCAGTAGTAATTAACACACCAGTTACATGGGATTGAGCTGGGCCGTTCATGTGGACCATCACACAATTCTTGCTGTCAGCTAGGTAAACATCTGTGCTGGTCACAGGGATCTCCATCACCTCTGTAAACTTGAATTTTCCCTCTGTAGACTTAAAAATGGTGTTAAATGCAGTGTTAGAGGGTTCCTGATACTTAAAGGAGATCTTCAGACTACACACTCTGCAAGTCTGCTGGATCCCAGCACTGGAGCAGCCCCCCAGTACTTCCTCAGGTTGAGCCTTTGGAAATGATCCAAATCAGCCAGAGCCACATGCAGCCCACTGGAGAATTTTTGGTGCAGAGGGGCTTATGTGCTGGGCACTGTGGCAAGGGAGGGCCAGTGCAGGGAGTTGGGAGGCAGGGATGCTCCGGGAGGGCTGGCTAGCAGAGCCCAGAGGCAGCTGTGAATGGAGCCCTGTGCTGGGCTGGGAATAATCTGCCCTTTCAGTGCTGCCCGACCTCGGGTGTCCTAGCAACACAAAGCTGCTTGGCTGAATATTTCGTGGCGTTCCTCATTTGCACATATCAGATACTGGCTGTGATCTAAGCCTGGCTGATTTCCCATTATGGCTTTCGAACAACAGGCTTGGTACAGGAAGGAGAGGAGAAAGGGCTACTTAGGAGAAAGTTTTTTAAACCACACACTTTTTTTGACAGAGGAATGGCTCTGAAACATTTCCTTGCTTGAGAAAGCACTGAGCAGCAAGTCTGAGCATTACGTCAGCCTTGTGCTTTGTGGGCATCTTACATGGAGAGAATGAACTGCGTGCACGGGAAAAATGTGTTGGAGAAACTGCTGGTGGCCTCAGTATTGAAAAGGGGGCGTGATCAAGTGCTGACTTTTTAATGTTTCTTGAATTTTATTTTAACTTTTTAAGCTGTGAAGTTGCAGGCTCTTGGGGCCTTACAACAAGCAGGAACACTCCGCATTTAAATCACCTAAAGCCAACCGACACTTCTATTATTCTATATCTTGTCGTTTGCAGAGGTGTGATTCATGATTGTTGTGTTACACAGCTGAGCAGCACAGGTTTGCTCATAAATCACTGAACTGACTTCTGAAATAGCAGTGAAATTTAAGTATTCTCTTTAAAGCAATGCCTCAAAATAGAAGAATATCAAAATGTAAATGGCATTTGGGCATGGGATCATAAAGAGATAGTGTGTGATGAGACCTAGAGAAGCAGCAGGTGGGTGCCCAAGTCTGAAGCTGAGAATGGAAGTCAGATTCGGATTCAGAATCCCCTTCTACTCTCCTTGTATTCTACGAGTTGATGTCCCTTGTCCCTCTGTGGAATGCAATGTTAGCACCCCCCTCCCGTGACCTGGAAGTGAGGTTCTTCCACCTGGTCCTTTTCACTTAACCTGCAGTAAAGAAGAGGAGGCAATAACCCTCTGTCCTCTCTTCCCTTGCCTGCTGCTGTAGTCTGAAAAGAGCTTGCTCAGTTTTGTGTCACCAGGGAGAGCACAGAAAATTGTGATAATGTGGATCAAAGTTACCTGCAATACCATTTGAGGATGTACAGCTGAAGTGATCCTGTGTTAGCATATCAGTGAGAGCTGGCTTCTTGGGAGGTTTTGAGGGTGAGATTACTTGCAGTAACAGTGCCCCAGGTACTAGAAACACACAGGATTAGGTTCTTACACAGATTGCTACAAGATTTTACAGCCGTGTCAGGCTTTGGCTGTGCAAGAGGAAATTCATCTTAAACATGTTTTCTCAAGTATTTCCATCTTAGTTTCCTATTCCCTGATGAAACTTTGTATCTTTTAGGAATAAACACTTGATACCAAGCACCCCTATGTGAAGAAATCGTGTTAGAGGGACCTTTTTAAAACATGTTTACTGCTTTTAAGCATTTAGTAATGCATTTGTATGCCCAGCCTGCCAGTAAATTGTCAAATAACAAAAAATCTTGTAAGCTATTGATAAAAAGTCTGTCATGGAGGAATGACATTACAGTGAAAAAGTTAAAACAAAAAAAAAAAAACAAACCAAAAGAAAAAGAAGGGTGAGGTCTCAGTCTATGTAAGTTATTAGATGACATGGAGGGTCAGAGTTTCTCTCTGCAGCTGGTCTGTGTGCAACCTCAGCAGATGTGGAGTGGTGTGTGCACAAATCTTCTTAACCCGTAATGAAGGATGGAGATGGTGTTGGTTGTCTTGACATGGGGTTGGTAAGGAAGGATAGCTGTCCCTGCAATTAGTACCTCACAGCATGTTTCTTCATGGTAGGTCTGTGGCTCAGGCAGCCTGATTGATTTTCTTCAGAAGCCTGCTGCTTACTTGCAGGGTGGGGAGAATGAGGCCAGACTGGGGTTTAGTCTGCAGGGACTGGAGTCTTTAGTAAGGACGACCTCAGATGAAATGGCAGCAGATAACACACAGGTGGAAAGGAGGGTCCATGGAAAGTTCCAGCTGGAGTCTGTGCTGCGAGTCACACCTTCTGTCAGTGTGCTGAGACCCTGCCAGCAAGGCTTCAAACCTTAAATCCCTGTTTCCCAAATGCTTTTAATTGCCTGTCTCATGTGGATGGTCCTGCAGTTCTGGGACAAACAGCCCATGGGACTTGCTGTGAATTTCAATGGAGGCCCTGAATAATGTATTCAAACAACAAGGGTTCACTTCAGCTGGAAGTTTAGGCAATCACTTACAGAGCTCTAAATATGCCCTTAGAAAACTTTGGTATCTCCAGCATTTAAGCTTGTGCCTTTAACAATCTGTTTCTATTCCATGAAATTGTAACCAGTGTGTAAGAAATAAATCCTTCTGAGTAGCTGGCATTCCTCTGGGCCCATATGAGAGAGGTAGCAAATCCTGGCTTCCTTTAGAAGAAATTATGGATACCTTTAAAAAGGAAGGCTCACAAAGAGGCTGTTGTATATTTACTCAGGGATAGCTTTTAGTCCATACAAACCAAACAGAAAGATTGAAATGCTAGAGTACAGGGACAATAACTAATAAAAAGTATATTAAATAGCCCTGCAATTGTGATTTTGTTGTTGTTGATGAAAGCGTTAAAATCTCAGCAAGCCAGTCAGAATCATTTGAGCATCTTTTCCCCAACAAAGAAGCTACATCCAGCTCTTTGCTGAATATAGTCAAGCAGGACCTGAAAAATGACCACAGCATCTTTGTGGGTGGATCTAATTCAACAGTGTCTTGACAAGTTGAGATTTTTAAACACTAGTGCAAATAGTCAGTGTAGCAATGTACTGCCTCACAGCTCTTACATGGGCTGCAGTCTTAAAAATGTCCTTGGGATGCCCTTGCTTGTAAAGTAAGCTGGGTGACAGGCTGAATATAAATACAAAAGCATTTTCACATTCATTTATTGAGGCTCCTGCTTTGACTGTTTTGGTAGAGTAGAAGACCTCTAAAATTACAGTGTTCCTTCTATGCAGTACTATTTTTAGCCCAGGAAACTCTAACCTGTGGCATGAGAGTGTCTAATTTTGCAGTCTGTCTCTTATCTGAAATACTCAGGGCTGCAAGATGAGTGATGCAGGTCAGATGCAGTAGTAGGAGTTGAAGTGATCAGCTAATGGTGTAAATGATTGCTGCTGGTAAATGCAGTGCTTTCATGTTCAGACCTGTAGAGACTGTAAAAAGAGCCAGCATGTCATTACTGAGCTTGCAGTGAAATCTGGCATGGAGTTTGCAGTGGAACTTTTTTGAGGCATGAGGATTATTGCAATATATCCATGTTCTTTTTCTAGCAAGTTCCACCAGCAGTGTTAATAATTTTTAAAGGCTGTTCATAGATTTTTGGGGTGGGTGTACAGAAAAAGGCCAGGATACAGGTGAAACACTTACTGTTGTTTCAGGTTTATTGAAATATTCCTTGACTTGCCAGTGCCATACAGTAGAAATCCTAAATAAATAATAGCTTTGGCCAGTTCTTTGTTTTTATTGTCCTGTCTTTTTATGGTGTTTATCTGGATGCAAGTACTCTGGGACAGGAAGGAAATGCCTTCCAAAAAACTTGTCTGTATTTCAACCCAAACCTCTTTCAGTCAGAGCTGGCTGCATGCTAGAGAAAAATGTAGAGGGTTTCTTCCTTGGAAATAGACTTTTAGATGAGTGGGGTCAGATGCTCCTGACCTTGGGCAGGACATACACAGGTTTTAATGCTCCTTGCTTTATGTGCTGGAAGCACATAAATTCTGAGGTTGAAAATCTAGTGAATAAACTGTTGTCACCAAAGCCGATGGTGCAAATGACTGAAGAAATGATGGCTCGAAAAGCAGGGGGTGAAATGATTTGTTGGAATTAGAGGGATGACATGCACACACAGCTGTGCAGCTGCAGTCTCTGGGTTTGACAGGCCTTATCCCTGCCTGTCCTGGTGTCATAGAGCATTTCCCTGTTGTGGGCAGGGGCATTTCCCTTTCACTTTTTTCAGGTTACTGGCGTGAATCCTTGACACCAGTTAAGGCTGCCAAGCAGTACATTTGGATGAGAATCACTGAGTACAATTTGGTTTAAAAAAGGCAAGCAATGGGCATGCAGAATTCTTCATATCAGTTCTGCTAGATTATAAATGTTAGAAATTAAATTAGTCACGTTTTTCAAACTTGTCTGTGAGGAAAGCCTGGCATTTGTTTTGACTCATGGAAGTGTTGACTGAAGTCAGATGACCCTGGGGACCATTTCAGAAGCATCTTGCTTAGTAAGTCTTGCTATTTCTGACAAAATATGCACATTTATATGTGAAAACTAGCTCCAAACCCCCTATAAAGCAGAGAAAGACTGGCCTCTTAATTTCTGGTGGTTTTCTCCAGAGTAAAACTGCCAGGATTTCATTTTAGGAGTGAAAGAGGAGATTTAAACATTGAAAAAAGTTACTAGTGTTTAAATTTTAAAAATTACTTTTTTACATCTGTTTCATCTTTTCTTTCTCTGCATGTATCTTCCACGAAAGACTTTTCTAGGCCAGGGAAATCAACAATTTTAAGGCACAGTAGCAAAGCTGACATAGTTCTGCTCAAGTTCTTACAGGGAAATCCAGAAACAAGGGAGTGGGATTTTTTCCTTCTCTCCTATCACCCCTATCCCTCCTGCCAGTCTCTTTGTTAACTCCCTCCTGCCTGCCTAAAGCCTGTGAGGGTGCTGTAATTCATCATTATTGTGCTTGTACTCTGGTGAGGCAGCCAGGAGTTCAGGGAGGAAGAAAGATTTACACAGGATGAAGTCAGGTATGCTCTGTGTTTCAGCAGATGATGGATTTCTGTGCAAATGCATCTGCACAGAATGAAAAAATGTTATGTTCTCTGTGTTATTCAGACCTTGGGGTCTTCACTAAAGGTACTGTCCAAGGAAAGGGGAAGAAAAATAAAAGTTTTTTCTTAAAGCTCAGTCAAGCTGTAATCTGAAGAACTATTTTATTATTAAAATTATGCATAGGTGTTAAATGTCTGTCCTAATGGCTGCTTCTAATTGTGATTTCAGGCAAAAGCTCTGCCCTTTGGGAGACTCACTATAGATCAGAGCAAGCATTTAGCAGCTTAAGGAACCAAAGTCTCGCCAGTTGAGGCTCCAGGTCATGTTAAAGTCTTGGCTTTGGTGCTGTCTGGTGCAAATGCAGTGGAAACTTTTGGATCTGGGAAATAATGAATTACAAGTTGTGTCTGCAACACAATAAAAAAGCACCCTTATCATGTGGAACAGACCTGGCTTGTAGTTATTAATTTCACATTGGTATTGCTCAGTGCCTTAACATGACTGACGTGATTCTAGCTGTTGTTCAGTGATTTTGTGTGCTGGAGTGGTTCAGCACTGCCATTCCATGATAAAAGTAAAATATCTATTGAAAATTTAGTTGATTGCATCTCAGAGACAATTTTGAAAGCTATCTGTTGACTTTCCTTTCTGTTGCCTTCTCTTTTGTAAATTTGATCTTACTTTGCAGGAGTCTTAGTTTTAGGAATGACTACAAATTTTTACTGTGAAAGATGTACTGGTTTAAAATCAGTCATGGTTCTGCTATCTGAAGTTTTCCTAGAGAACACAATTGCTTCCCAAGTGTTCATTTGTGAACCAAGTCAAGCTTTAACTGCAGTACTGGTAGAAATTCAGCAGACCCCAGAGCTAGGTCCTGTCCTGTATTACTTTGGTATCAATTGGAAAGTTAGCTTGCTTACCACAGGAAGTCTGAAGGAAAGAGGGAAAGGTGATCATCAGCTGCGCAGGTAACCCTTTGCATGGAGATTTGATTCTATTGCAAGTTTAACTCATTGCTGCACCAAGCAGTGTTCAAGTGGAGATGGTTGTCACTCTGAGAAGTGTCTGCAGTTCAGTAGTGGGATATGTGCAGTTCTTGCGCTCTAGTTCAATAAAGGCACACGCAATTGATTTCTTTAATTCTGAGGAGTCCTGCTAGAAGTTGTGCTTAAGGTCACCCCTGCTATGGGAGGGGGTGGATCTTTTAGTATTTCATATTGAAAAAGCATAAGAGATAACTCCTGCACATCTATCACCAACCCTCTGTTTTCTCAAAGCAGCCATACTTGTTGCAGATGTAATTCCAATGATATGCCAGGAGGATTTGACCCTTCAATTTAATGTCTCATGTGTCTGTGAGTAATTAAAAATAGCGAGTAATGTAAAGTGATGGAGTAGGCATTTGAAGTGGTTGATTAAAGTTGCAATGGTCTCCATGTTGTCCTGTGTTGCTAGCATGCAATGTTATCAACAATGTTAAACATCTCTTGCAATGTTTAATTCTTTTTTTAAAAAACTGCAGGTGTTTGAAGTTAGGTGTCTGTGTGACATTTCCACCTTCTGGTGACCAGGCAGAGCTGTTTCAAACTTCTATATTTGTAGGGAAAATGTTACCAAAATGTTTCTTCTTCCTCTGTGACTCAAGGTGTTTTTTTTTAAACAGTAACATGAGCTTTCTAGCCAGGTGTGGTGCCAACTTTTGGCTTGTTAAGTGCCTGGAGGTGGCAATAAAAGGGTTAGGTGATATATCAGCCATCTGTCTCTTGAAGTAGGAGCTGCTCCCTTGCAGAGGGAGAGGCTGCCTAGTGAGAGAGACGTCTGTCGCCAGCCTTTTGCCTGGCTGTGGTGTATCCCCACTCCTATCCATGCATCTTCCTCCCCACCTCAGCACACTGCAAATACTGTTGTGTTTGCAAGTCTTGAGAAAAACATCACCTTTTGAGCCAGCAAGTTTGAGTGGGGTAAAAGGACTAAAAGTAGTTTTGGTGTTAAAGAAAAAAAAAAAAAAAAAAAAAGAGCCATGTGTGCTTGCAGCAAGCACCAGCCTTGAGTTACACAAGGTGAAAAGTGAAAGCTTTTCCTTGTGATTCCTGTGTGTACATCTGTGTCCATTCCCTAGCTTTCCCATCGGGCATCATCAGCCACCTGCACCGTAAGAGGCAGGCATGGACATGCAAAGGGCAGCTCTGCCAGGCTGGTTCCCTGACACTTGGATGCCATACAGTGGGCACATCCAGGAAACCCTGGTGGCAATACCAGCCATGACAATGTCAATACCCTTACTGAAAGCATCCATGCTGCTTGTTCACTGAAATACAGAGATTTTACTCGCTGTGGCAAAATCCAAAAGAAAAGTTGTTGAGGGAGATGGGTTTGTTAGCGTCTTTCACAGAGAAGTTTTCTCCCTCTGGTGTCACGACTAGCACACAGTGTTTTGTTTCATGAATAAAGGCACTGATGGAAAAGGTTATACTGGATAGTTAAAATGAGCTTTTGAGTCTGTGCTTTCCTGAAGGTACTTTTTATAAGAAGTTAAAATTTGGGGGTGCAATTTATTTGTTAAGTTGAATTTATTTGTCAGGTTAAAATTTGGGGGAGTAATTTGTTTGCTAAGTTGAACAAGAGGCATCATTAAAGCCAGATAATAAATACCAAGACAGTCCTCTGACTGACAGTTTCCCAGGGCTTGATCTTGCTGTCACTTTTGTTAGCTGAAGAAGTTCAGATCTTTATGTGAACTGTTGGCTGTATCTGTGAAATCCCACCTCCTGAATGTGCAAAATACTGAACACTGTGCTCCAGCTCTGCAAATGGCTGTGGAAGAGGGTCAGCTGGTGGGTTAAAGTGGATGATGATAATTCATGCTGGTGAATTAAATGGTGTGTTTACATGTGGCATTTCCGTGTGGGGGTTGCCCGCGTTTTGCCAGGCAGCAGTTAGTGCTGTCTTGAGCAGCTTTGCATGGCTCTGTCTCGGTTACCTCAGACCACAGTGAAAATACAGGTGACTTGGAGAGTTCTCAGATGGGCTGAGGGCATTCCTGAGGCTCTCAATGGCAGAACCATGCTGATTGGTATTCACATACCAATGGCTGTGGGGTTATCTGTTTTCTGAATGGAAAACAATGCTGAAAGAACTGCAGGCAAACCAAGGGGAACTTACTTCAGATGAGCAGGGGGGGTCTGTTTTCACAAGAGAATATTTCTGCTGTTCAGAATAGCAATAAATAGAAACTCTTTTAAATACAGCTTATTTAAGATTTGAGGTACCACTGACAAACTGCATAGCCGATAATTGTCCATACACTAAAAATTGAATATTTTCTGTCCTTCTGCTTTTGTTTTTTATTACATCCATATGGCTTGTATTTCAAGTGTATCTTCAACATTTGGAATCCTCTACAGGGACTTTAAATTCTATTGCTGAAGAAGCAAAATAATCAGGCTTATAGCTGTTGACCTGTTAACTGCCTGTGCTTCTTTCTGTTGTTTCTGCCTGCACAGCAATAGCCTACAAATACACATGAAGTGGAAAGAGATAGTTGATAAGATTAAATGGCTGTAAGTGTCCTGTCTATGGAAATTCTATTCTGTAATCACCCCATGATTTCCATTCCGTAGATATGTTTTTATGCTCAGAACTGCTAATATTCTTTAAGACATTGTGTAGCCAGTTATTAGGCTTTGTGCATTTCAGATTCATACAATTTGCCCTTCTTTATTTCCCCTGACATCTCTAACCATTGCTGTTAAAATCGTTGTTTTGAACGTGCTCATTTCAGATGCCAGACCAGTTTGATCAGACAGTGGTGCTTAACCAGCTGCGCTATTCTGGGATGTTGGAGACGGTCAGGATTCGGAGGGCTGGTTTCCCAGTCAGGAGGCCCTTTCAAGACTTTTATAAAAGGTAAACACACTGACTTGTGGACTTCAAGTGTAAGTCAATATTCCCACGTTGAGGAATAAAAGCAAAAATAATCATATGGCAAAAATAGAAGTTTATCTCTCAAATGAAGCAATAAATACTTTTTGGTTGCCAGGTATAAAGTCCTCATGAGAAACTTAACTCTCCCTGAAGATATAAATGAGAAATGTGCCGTCTTACTTCGTCTGTATGACAACACAAGCACTGAATGGCAGCTTGGAAAAAATAAGGTAAAATAACCTGACTGTGCATACTGTGGTGCTGGTGCATATGCAAGGCTGAGGGGACAGGATTTAGACTGCACAGCTGCAGAGATGTAGTTCTAATGGTAATTACTTCTGGCCTTTAAAGGCAAGCTGCGCATGCCTTTTGGTGCTCTTGAAACTCTTAAAGCAACAATTAATGGTTGTGCTGGGGAATTTGCTGTCTAAGGCACTTAGAAACTGACTGGTGATTTCAGTCACAGAGAAAGAGTACACCTGAATTTACTGTCACTGCTCACAAGTGGTAGCACTGGTGAGGATCAGAACTTAAAATATGGTATTTGGATTTTTTTTCATTTTTTAGAAGTATGGAACATGTGGGGAAACACTTCTGTTCTGCAGGGAGCTCCACTCATACTAGTAAAATGACCTAACCAATACCTCTTCAGTGGCAGAAATCAGGGGGAAGAATTTTAGCCAGTGTTCACATGGCAGAATTGAGCTCTGAGCGTGCTTGCCATCCTAGTCTGAGAGTCTTTTCCAGAGGTACATTAGACCTTGATATGTGTTCTACCAGAGAACCTGACATTCACCCACATTTTTTTTTCTTTAAAGAAACAAAAAATCAAATTATTTTAGAATAAATAAAATAATCACATTTTAATTTGAGAAATAAAACAATCCATGTGTTTTTATGTGCTCATTTTGCAAGTTTGATTGTAGACAACAGGTTGTGATTTGTGCTCTTAGATTTCAGCAAATGATACAAAAGCATTGCAGACTCAGGAGAAGATTCCCCATTTCAGAATTTGAGATCTCCTAAATATTAGAAACTTTTTAAAAAAGCTTTTTAGGGCCATAAGGTAGAAAATATATTTTGTAAAATCTGATTTCTGTAGGAAATGCTCTTCCTCTTCTCCCCACAACTGGATGGTTTAGAAAGATTTCTTCTCTTCCCCTGTATGCTTAAGGACTCTTACACTTGCATTGGGAAAGTTGTTTCAATCATCTTACAGTTGCTGTAAGAAGGAAGAAAGAATCTGAAATATTCTGATGGCAGTTGATGTCATCTCCCGTCCCATTTTTGGAGCCAGTGGCTCACAAATAGCACAGTGCTAGCATTGGGCTGCAGAGCTGGGCTGTGCATCCCATTCTATTTCAGATGTAGCATATTAACAGTATTTATGCATGGACCCTGGAGAGTGCTTTGGCATCTTAGGGACACATGTTTATCAGAAATAGTTTTCATCAAACTGCTCATCAGGACCTCAGCAGGAGCCAGAGCTCTGTTGTAACTTCCCTTACTGTGGCCTGGGCTCATCCTCCCCCAGGAGCTGCCTGCACACTTGTGAGACTGCATAAATAGGAGAAGAGCACAAGAGGACACTGCTTTCAGACTGAGCATGGGATGAGGCACTATCCTGCCCCTATATTATTTTAGAGGGATAATAATGACATTGCAATGATTTGGCTTCAGTGTGATTTTTTTTTCATTTTCTTTTATATCTCAAGCTGCAATGCACCTGGTCAGGAAAATGCATTAGTCTGAGCTTTACATCTGCTTACCATCCATTTTTTGTTTCAGAAGTAGCTGAATACTTTTCTGAAGAATTGTGTTGTGTTTTTGAAAGCCTGTGTGTAAAGTAAAGAAAAATTGCCCACTGAGTGAAAGAAAAGTCTTTTTCCCTGAGGGAAAACTTCATATAGAAAGAGCTGCCCAGTGCAGCTCTGACATGGGGACTTCGAGACTTTCTGTGGGTGTTTTTCTTTTCCTGTTTCTCGGGTAATTTGTACTAGAAAGTCCCTTTCTAGCTTTGTTCAAAACTCCCAACTGTGCCTGTCCTCAAGAGTGCTGCTTTGGCTTTGATGATGGGCTGTTTTCCCACGTAAAACCAGAGGAAAAACTAGCTTCTTTTGCATGTAAACACCCCCAAAAGGGTTTGGTTTTGGTTTTGTTTTTTTTTTTTTTTTTGGGGGGGGGGCGGAAGACGGAAGAGCG
>JAYDZK010000113.1:77345387-77376974 GCA_034509185.1 Euphonia xanthogaster
GTTTTTTTTTTTTTTTTTTTTTTTTTTTTTTTTTTTGGGGGGGGGGGGGGCGGAATGTGAGATTTTTTGGGCTGGGTTTTGGGTTTTTTTTCACATTAAGAGAAAACACCCAGCATTTCAAAGATGCATTCCTGCTTTTATGTGTCTTTGCAGCCCTCCTCCCTTAGCAGAGCCCACCCTGTCCATGAGCTTTCCTCATCCCCATGCTGTGGTGTGCAGCCTGGCTCTCATCCCACATTATCAAAGGGTCACTGAACTGGCTATTTCCAGCTGCCCATGTGTGAGGCAGCAGCATGCCAGGCTGTTGTCACCCATAGCTGACACCAGCATACTTGGCCTTTAAAAAAGAAGAGTTGAGAAGAGCTGGAAAAAGCGCTGACAGCAGATAGCTCACCACTATGTGAGAGTGTGGTAAAGAGCAGATGTCAAGGCAGGTGGAAGAGGGAAGCCACCTCCCCCATGCCCCTGCTTGACTCGAGAAGCAGTTTTACTCATTTAAGGCAAAATAGTCTGTGTTAGCTCAGTTTAGTCAATGCATGTGCTAAAGCTGCTCTGAGAGGCAGTGAATGGTCCAGGTTGGTGCTTGGAAGAGAGCCTGGGAAGCATTCTGTCTGTGGGAGGGTGGCCAACTCTGGTGGGGGGTCTGGCCCCGGCCGCTCTCTCCATGTAATATCAGGAAAACACAGTCGAGCCCACATGAGCATGAAGGCACTCTCATTTCTGCCTACTTCTGCAGTCCTGTAGCAATGTCTTTAGAAGCTGTAAGCCTTGTAAGGGGTTGTGGAGCCTGATGTCCCTGTGAAAAACATAAATTATTGGTGGTATTTCTGCCCCTCTGAGTAGAAAGTTCATGCTAAGCCCTGCAGCTTTTTTGGCCTGTGTTACTCTGGTGGGAAAGGCTGTTTAATGAATCCAGTAATTACGTTACATTTGGAAAAACCCTGCTCCTAATTAAAAGTTACAATAGAGTAATCTGACCCTTCCCATTGAAATCCAGAGTTAGAGGATCATCTGCAGGTGTTTTCTTTTAAGAGGACTACATTTTGTTTGTCTCTTTTCTGCTGAGGAAATAGCACATTTTTCTCTGAATTCAAAGCTGAGGCTTGCTGCTTAGACTGATGTGGCTCTCCCTTAAATATGACACTCACCAAAATTTGTTAAGTCAGAATTTTTCTTCTGTAGGTGTTTCTCCGGGAGTCCTTAGAACACAAGTTGGAGAGGCAGCGGGAAGCAGAAGTCACCAAGGCAGCGATGATCATCCGAGCGCATATCTTAGGTTATGCAGCCCGGTAAGCAACGACATGAGAATATTTGTAGTAAGGATTTGAAATAAATGGATGAGTTGTCAAGAAGTTAAATCCTTCTGACACAATTCTCAACTTTTTGTAGGGGCCAGGCATTTAATTCCTGTAGGTGGCTTTTGAAAATAGCAGCTGAAAATAGTCATGAATAATGCAAAGTTTGAATTGTTTTAATATAATGAATAGGACAATACAGAAATTTGGAAGTCAGCCAGTATCCATCCGATTGTGTCATGGAATTAGAGCCATAGTAGGAATCTAGTTGGATGGCACCTAGTGGGGCTGCCCCAAGTCACCAGCTGAGATCCTGATTTATCTTTGCTTCTTCATGGTAAGAAAACAGAAGGAAAATAAAACAAATCCATTTGGTTCTTGGAGATGAGGAATTTGTGTTACTGATTTATGTTTGACTTGATTACCTGGCTTCATGCACTATGTGTTAGGTGGAGTTGTTCATCCCATCTATTTATTTCTCTGCTTTTTCTATAAGTCAGTTGAGGATAGTTTAAGGAAGCTTGTTTGCATAATGAGGTAATTTCTTTTCATGTGCTTATTAGTCCTGTTCTTATATTCTGACCAGTATGTGACTTAAAAACAATATCCCTTTTATAATGCCAGCTATCCTGCTGTGCATGGTCTTTCTTTTCAGAGATGTGGGATGGCTGTATATATTCTTTCTCTGCATGTGTGCACGCACACAGAACTGTCTTTTTAGCAGCTCCTTGGCAGGGGCATAAGAACATGTAAGACGTGCATTTCCTTAATGAAGACACACAGGGTGCTGTCAAGAAATGAGAGAATCTTGCTTCTCGAAGGGACAAGAATATGAACAGTGGGGGAGCTGTCACAGAGCTAGAACTATCACGAGCTCACTGTTGTAGGTCACTGTGGCGAGATCCCTCACAACTGTTTCATTACAAATTTGCTTCTTTTTGTTCTCCCCCCAGAAAGCGGTATAGAAAGGTTCTCTACTATGTGGTTGTGATACAGAAGAACTACAGAGCATTCAGCAGTAGGAAGAAGTTCCTGTGCCTGAAGAAAGCAGCCACAGTCCTTCAGAAGCAGCGGCGAGGCCAGCTTGCTCGGCGTCTTTACAGGGAGCGACTGGAGGAGAAGCGGAGACAAGAGGAGGAAAGAAGAAGAGAGGAGGAGGAAAGGTGCAGTCTCTGGCTTACATCACTCTCCTGCCCGTGCCTTTTTAGGTGTTGGTCTGAAAGCCTTCATTTCAGGCTATTCTTGAACATGTGATTTTGGAAACCTTTGCTGCTTTTGCTAAAAGACATATATAGCTATCATGGTGGTTTCATAGTCACAAACATATTCGTTGTGATCTTATTTTTGGCTGCCTTTCCCGGGTGGCAGATGATCTCTGTAAGGTGAGCTATTGCCATAGCAAAGGAATGCGATGAGCTTATGTTGAGCTTGATTGACTAACTTTTTTTCTTCACTCACTTTTAGGGAAAGACAAAGGCAAGAAGCAGAGCGTCTTGCCCAGCAGGTAAATTACATTCTTAATGCTTTCAGCCACCCTGTTTATTTGAGTATCTCAACCCAGCAATTAAAAAAATAAAAGGTACCTGTAGCATTAAAACTAAACTAATTACAGGAGCCGGCAGATAAAGCCAAAGTAAACTCAATATAGTTTGCATGGAAATTTCTTTCACCTGATGCGTCATTTAATTTCCAGCAAAGATGGAATTTTCTGCACATACTTGGACTTCCTCTACTCAGCTATCTCTGAGCAAATGTAATCATGCTTTAGTTTGTTTCTTTTCCTTTCCTTTTCATTTCTTGCTGATGTGAAGACAAGGCTCCTTTTAAATGAATTAACATGGTGGAGTATAGAGCTTTTGAAATAAATTTAAAAAAACAAGCTTGCATTTAGGGGCCTAACTTGATTTTATTTTGTTTCATTTTATTTTTATGCAGGCTGAAGAAGAGAGAAAGAAGCAGGAACTGGCTGCCATTCAGAAAGCTCAGAAGGAGGCAGAACTGAAGCAGGAGGTGGAGAAGCAGAAAGAAAGCAGGCAGGTGGAAGAAATCCTGCGTCTGGAAAAAGAAATCGAAGATCTACAGCGCGTGAAGAAGCAGCAGGAGCTGTCCTTGACAGAGGCTTCATTACAGAGGCTGCAGCAGCGTCGAGATGAGGAGCTCCGGCGGCTGGAGGATGAAGCATGTCGAGCAGCCCAGGAGTTCCTGGAATCTCTGAACTTCGATGAGATTGACGAATGTGTCCAAAACATTGAGAGGTCTCTCTCTGTGGGCAGTGGGTATCCTGCTGAGCTGGCTGAACAGACTGGAAATGCCTGCAGTGAAAAGCCCAATTTTAACTTCAGCCAGCCATATCCTGAGGAGGAGGTAGATGAGGGCTTTGAAGCCGATGATGATGCATTTAAGGATTCGCCCAACCCGAGTGAGCATGGCCATTCTGATCAAAGGACCAGTGGCATCAGAACAAGCGATGATTCCTCAGAAGAGGATCCTTACATGAATGATACTGTGGTGCCAACAATTCCTGCTGCCAGCGACGCCATGGTCATACCTCCTGCCCATGACACAGCGAGTCTCCACAACTCTTCCAGCGGCGAATCCACGTACTGCATGCCAGAAAATGTATCCTGCAGACCCCCAAATTCTGTGGAACTTATTTCTCCTGACGGAGACTATGATTACGACCAGGACGACTACGAAGATGGTGCTATCACTTCTGGCAGCAGTGTGACCTTCTCTAACTCGCACAGTAGCCAGTGGTCACCGGACTACCGGTGTTCCGTGGGGACGTACAATAGCTCTGGAGCGTACCGGTTCAGCTCTGAGGGAGCTCAGTCTTCCGTAAGTAGAAATGTTTATGTTACCTAATTTCTGCTTTCTGATTTTTCCTTTTCCCTGCTGTGCAGCTGTATATTGACTGTGGCTGTTCCTAGAAAACATTGTGTAGCTCCATTTGCTCAGAGCCCCTATGGAAATAGTGGTCTGTTGCCATCTAGATGCCACTGGGGTGAGTGCATTAGAGTCAGAGGCTGCTCAGATGCCGCTTGCAGTCCTGGCCTTTTGCACAGATATGGTTTTAACTGCTTTACTGCAGCACTGTGTGTTACCTGGTGAGGAGCTCAGTGCACAGCAAAGTTCTTCCCTGTGCATGTGTTTGGAGTTGGGGTACCAGGTAGCATGTTGGGGAATTAATTTCAGGAAAACTAAATTTAGTTATGTGTGCAAGTTGCAAGAGTATTGAAGAATAAGATTCAGAAGCCTGCAGAAGTTCCTGGTGTGCCAGGTATATTTTGAGATTATTTGGAGAGTAAAGTTCACGCAATAGAAAATGTTTAAATTACTGAGGCAGACACACATTCTGCAGAGAAATTTTTCAGTGCTGTTTACTGAGTATACTGTGGGGTTTCCTTCTACAAATATTTTTGAAAGAATATTATTTCCTCTACCACTCACCCGGTGTTTCTGTGAGACTGTTTGATTGGGAAAGTGAAAAGGTATTTCAGGAACACTGACTTGTTTAGAAGTAAAGCTTCAATGATATAATATCTACTACATTTGAGGCAGTGATAAGCAGTCCAAGAGCCATTGTGGGTGTTGGGATAAATTGACAGTTCTTGCCTGAGGAAAAAGCACTTTCAGGGTCTCTGTTGAAGATGCTTTCCTGCTGCATGACCCTGGATGTGTGTCAGATACAAAACAGAAATTCTGACTTTCTGGGGTGAGGGAAAGCTAGTACCACAGCTTTGTGCAATGTTTCCTTTTCAATATGTTTTTGAGCTGTTCCCCACAGCACTTCAGTGACAGGGGCAAGTAGCACAGAATAGCTCACCCTGACCATACCCTTGCAAAGGGATAACTTTCCAGAGCCTCTACAAAGGTTTTACACAGATTTGTTTTGTAATCAAACAGTTCAAGCTGAAACCTACTACAGTGTATTCCTTCCTTTATTAGCTGGGTGAAAACCAATGAGGAACCTTCCAATACATAATAAAATGTTTTAGCTAGAGTTTCCTAAACTAACTTGATCTAAACTCTTTCCTGAGGGATTATGACCTTTCTTTCCTTTCTTGTGTAGTTTGAAGACAGTGAAGAAGATTTTGACTCCAGGTTTGATACAGATGATGAACTTTCCTACCGGAGGGATTCAGTCTACAGCTGTGTCAGCCTGCCCTACTTTCACAGTTTTCTGTACATGAAAGGTACTGGATGAATCAGAATTTGCTAAATAGACAAAATAACCAGAAATACTTATTGTGTATTACACTCCCAATTCCTGTAGAGTTAGGCTATTTTCTCATTTTTCAAAGGGTGATGGAAAAGTGACATTATTTAATTTGAGCTGTTCTCAAGTTAAGTTACTTGCAGTGGCTTATATCTAGCAATGTTATTCCCCTCTGCAAAAAAAAATCAATATTTTGGGCTGCCTCTGTTTCATCTTACATCTTTGCTGTCTCACAAACAGTGAAATATTCAGTATACATAGAGAAAAATAACTCACAAATCCAATTGTATCAAATTTTCAGGAAAGCTGATGCCTGCTATCAAAGCCTTGTAACATAGGCAGCATTCTACATTGCATATCAATTTTACTGACCTTAATCAAATTTCACTTTGGATCGGGAAGACATGAAGAAGGTTACATGTAGCAAAGGGGTGTGAGAGACTGTGAAAGAATATACATAGGAGTTCTCTGCTTAAAATTCTTGGATTTATCTTCTAATTTTTGATAGCAAATTGTAATCTAGCTGAATCCCTGTATTATTTTATCACCGTAGTGTACCTTATTTAGGTATAGGAGCAGTGATGAGTGTACACACCACAATGTTTGTGTGAAAAATAATGCAGTTAGCAGTAGCATGGTTCTTACTTTCTGACATAGCTAGCAGTCAGTTTTTGTGGGATAACAGGATCATATCAATTGGGTTAAGGTTTTTATGACTGTGTTGTAGCTCCAGTGCAAAAGGTGCATTGCCTACTGAATGGCCACACTTTGGTATGACTGAGCTCACACTGCTCTAAACATAGCTTTGTCAGGTTTTGTGGTTTTGAGTTAAACATTGTTACCTCCTAATAACCTGGAGAGAGGAAAGAGCTTAACATGAGATTTTTTTTAGATAATCACTGAAATACATTGAAAACAGTCTTAAAGATCAGATTCTCATGTGCAGCAAGACTTTTCAGTGATTTATTATTATAGATGTGTATATGTGAATGTAATTATATGTATGTTTCATATATTTTTGTCATACAGAAACTTACTACATTTATAATTTAAGGGTGTTTAGATTGACAGCAATATTGGTGGCCATAAGGATATGCAGAAATGAGGTTTTGTGGCATACAGCAGACAGTTTAACTGCAGTGTTGTTGGTCAGCACCTTCCAGTTTTGGTGCTGCTCACAGCATCTGTTTTATGATACGGCTGTTTGTTTTCACTGCATATAAACCCACATTTGTCTCTCTTGCCAGGTGGCTTAATCAACACATGGAAGCGACGCTGGTGTGTCCTGAAAGATGAGACCTTCCTGTGGTTTCGTTCTAAGCAGGAAGCACTTAAGCAGGGCTGGCTTCACAAAAAGGGGGGTGGGTCATCTACGCTTTCCAGAAGGAACTGGAAGAAAAGATGGTTTGTTCTCAGACAGTCCAAGTTGATGTACTTTGAAAATGACAGTGAAGAAAAGCTAAAGGGTGCCATGGATGTCCGAACTGCCAAGTAGGTTTACATAGTTTTATGTTAGCCATGGTTCCTTCTAAGTAGTACTTGGGGCTCATTCTGGGAAGACATTGAGTGCCCTGCCTATGAATTGTGTGAATGCAAGCAGGAGAGTGTGTGTGGTGAAGTTAGTGAAAGCAAGTGTTGTCCTTAGTTGGCTCTCTCTTAAGTCTAGAGAGTGCTCCAGAGCTAAGCCAGTGCCAAATACTTCAGAAAAATGCTGCTGTAATGAACCCATCTATGCTTTCTCCCAGACTAGAGGCCCTACTTAGTCTGTAATGATTCCCAAGGCAATTTGGGGCATGTTGCCAAGCCTGTAGCTGCAGGCAACCCCAGAATGAAGAGGGTGGAATTAAAAGGCCCTGAGTATATTGAAGTTCGCATGGGTCAAAGCTGAATCTTCTGTATGTATTTAGATGTTTTTTCATGCTTTAAATAATTGTGGTAGTGTAGAAAAGTCTTTAAAATGCATATATTCATTAAAAAAAACAAGATTACTAAACCTAATAACATGCCTTGTTAGCTGAAGTTCCTTAAGCCTAAGAATTTTACGCTTCCTGAAGCACACAGAAAAAAGAATTTTCTACTGGATGGTATTTTTCTTTCTAAACAATTTAGGATTGTCTACTTAATTTAAAAAATTAGAGTGTGCTAACATTAGTTGTCTCTTTTCTCTATGAAGTGTACCTAAGCTTTTATCCAAAGTAGAGAGAAACAGAAATGGCTAGTAATGCTCAGTTCCACTCTGTGCCTTGTAATCTGCAACTAGCCAATTTGTCTGTTACTTTAACAGAGAGTTTAAACTAAATTTAAATATTTGATTAATCTTTTCTTTGGCAGTCCTGGCTTGAGCCTGATTTCAAGTAGGACAGAAAAGAGTTTCAGTGAGAATCCTGACTTGCTACTGAAATCCAGTGGGCTGCTGGCAGTCAAGTAAATGTCTGAATAGAAGCTGAAGATCCTACGTTTTGGTTTTTTTGTTAAAACTCAATTTGACTCTGTCTCATGTACCATAGCATTTATTTAGCATATTTTTCTAATATGTTCAAGCAATCATTCTTTTTTGCTGTTGTTACCTCATTGCTTCAGTGGCTGTGCTCTATAGACGTTCTTTGCTGCACGTACCTTTAAAATTATCAAACAAAGGTTACTGAACCTAGTTTGAACTGTAGGTTCAATCAATAACTATTTGTTTATAAATTAGCTAAAAGAAAGAGTACATGTATTTAAAGAACTGTGTTTCATAAGAAATAAACAATAGCTTTTCTAGACAGTGTTAATATTTACTGAGTGCATTCCTAACCTATAGTGCAACTCATGTATTTTACCACTCTCTATTAGGGACCTTGTTCAGTTTGAAAAATCTCAGGCTGATTCACTTAAAACACAGAACAGGGAGGTATTCTGTTGGACACTGTTACTGAGAAGGAAGGAATCAAACAGTACAAAATTACAGCTTTTTGTATTGATAGCAGATAGATCATCCTCATGAGTCTGATATGCAGAGCTTGCATATATTGTTTGTAGGACAGAGATTTATGAGAATAAATGAGCTGGTAAGAAAATATAGCCAGTTAAGGAAATAGTAAACTTCAGGCAAATACCGCCAAACAACAAAAAGGAAATTAATTTTATTTCTTAAGCTACAGGGAAATCTAATGTCATACTTTAATTATTGCTAAAACTTTCACAGTTGTTTTTATATCAATACTTAGATGTCCAAGCTAAGAAATATGTAATTTTTCAGCAGATGAGTGCTCAGATTTTTCTGGAAGTCATGTTTGGAATTGTCCTTGTGCTGACTCACAACCACACAGAATCACTATTCCAGGTTTTGTTTGCTTTCAGTTTTCAATCTTCAGCAGCTTTCTTTTAGAATTCCAAAAATCACTTGGTTATTCAGTCAGTTCAGAAATATATCCATTTCTTCCCTCAGTTATCTTTGCCTCTCTTGAGGTTTGATAATGCTTTGCTTTTTCTTTAGTTCTTGGTAAAATGGTAACAGAGTGGTCACATTGGTATAGTGACATTCATAGTAGTTTGAATATTTGAATTGTGTGGGCAGAAAACACAGCTGTAGTTTGGCAACCTGATACTGATAAATCATGTTGTGAGTCTTGTAAATGAACCTGATGAAGGCTGCTGTTATTTTAAGTAGGAATAGTTTGTGAGCTTCTCAGCAGAACATAATTTTCAAAATGTTGATAATCTGTAATGCTCGATATTGGTGTTTTCCTTTTTTCCAGAGAGATTGTTGATAATACAGGCAAAGAAAATGGTATTGATCTAATAATGAGTGATAGGACCTACCACTTAATTGCTGAATCTCCTGAGGATGCAAGGTATGAAAATCATCAGGCCTATCTTCTTTTCCTTTTCTTTTCCTTTTTAACCTCTATGCCATTCTGACTTTGGCTTGTCACTAGTTTGTTTGACAACTGTCACAAAACATTCAGGCTGTGTCAAACACATTGCATTTTACACATTTTTGAAAGGCTTGCTGAGGATAAAACCTTGTGGCAGACAGTGACTGGGAAGACTCAGAATGACAATGAAAATTTCCCTAGAATTTGGCTGTTACCCATGTGTTACTAGCAACTTTCTGAAATATAATTTGTCTGTAGAGAGGCAGTCATTAGCCACTGATGCTTTCCTTGTGGATTACCCTGTTGTGTTTAGCTGCATTGATCAAATCAGTATTTGAGACCCTGTAGTCTGTCTGAAATGAGGCATTTTGTTCTTAGGGGTGGGGTCTGTTTGTTTAAGCAGAACCTAAAATTTTTTCAGATAGAAGTTGTAATGCAGTCACTGTATTTTAGAGCAAAAGCATATTCATGTAAGAGGAGTGTGTAAGAGAGTGCTTCACTTTTAGCATATTTAAAAAGGGTCTTGCTTTCGTTGCTAAAGGATCCATATCTAACCATGGGGGAGGCAGGTGGGTGAGGAGCAAGTCTGACTTGTCTGATCAGTTGTAGAGCATCTTTAAAAAAAATCCCCATGCTACAGTTCATGCAAGATAATAATATGCTTGCCTAAAAAAATCAAGCATTTAAATAAAGTTAACTTAGTAATCAGAGCTTATTACCCATTGCCTTGCTGCCCCCAGGCCAGAATACAGCATGTCTTTGTCAACATCTCTTGAGCTACTGTTCTTTGCAAAGATGGAGCGCCTTCCTATATCACAGGACCCCGAGTACAGATGTAGATGTAGCAACGCAAAATCCGTCCTCATTTTTTTAGGTATCCCTAAAGTTATCCTTGAAATAACTTAGGAGGTTTCTAGCAGTTACTGTTAAGGTTCTTGTGGGATGTAAGCATATTTTAAAATGAAGGCTTAGCTAAAGTCTCTTCTACCAGACTTGTGTAGGTGCCCTAGGGACCAATAAGCAATTATCAGCACGCAGACTTGTCTGTTGCCATGCATCTCCTTCATTTCTTTCTTAAAGATGGAGGAGGAGACACTATACACCCTTGTTGTGTATAGTGAGAATAACAAACCATCCAGATTAAATTACCTTTTGCCAGTGTATTTCCTGTTTCTTTTTTCTCACTCATCCCAGAAGACTTAATGAGGAAGATGTGTAAGGATTTGCAGACAGGCTTAAGTCAAAGCCTTGTTAACAAAGCATTGTGAAAAGTGAAGTATGAATCATTGGGCTGTGTTTGGTCCACATCTGCTATTGGAAAAATATTTTGTACCTGGGCTAGTTCAGGATCTGAGGTTGCTTTTTGTTCAAATTAAGGGAAAAACCAAGAAAAACATCCTCTTCCTCCCAGAAGAGGGGTTACTATTATTGAAGAAGTAATGCTTCAGTGGGCAGCCATTGCTGAGGGTTTGTTCCTTTCAAATCCCTAGCCTTTTTCCCTATTTCTGTGTTCTGGGACTCAGCTGAAAAACAAAGGAGGTGCTGAGAGGGGAAAAAAATAGAAATAAAGTCTGCCTTTGTTTTTTGCAAAGAGCCGTGATTCATTTCATTTTCATTGTTTACACAAAGATTAAATGAAATCAGGAAATCTCTGAATTGTTCTTTAAAATCCATCCATAAATTATCACTAGATGTGCATACAGTGCTATGAAGTCTCTTTTTTTTTTTCTTTTGTATTGAAATAGAAGTTTCGCTTTAAATATATTTGCAATTCCTGAGCCCAGAAAGGAAACATGAATTTAACTTGTGGGAATCTTTTCATTGGTGAGGCTTAGTTTTCTTCAATTTCTTTACTTCAGTTTCAGCTTTACTTCAGCTGGTGGTTCTTCCTCCCTAAATGACAGCTTCTCTCCTTTTTTTGTGGCATTGCCTTACATACAGCAAAGTGTAAAGTACAACCTCTCTGTGGGTGTCTCTGAGTCTTAAAAAAAGAATCAGAACTAAATATGTTCTCATCTGCTTTATGGTCTGGCACTCTCAGTCTTCATTTTTCTTCATTGCTTGCACTGTTTCCAATAAAAGTGTGAGCTGATAAAAAGAATTTAGGATATAGCAGTGATGGTACTGTTTGACAGCCTACACAGTTTTTCTCAAGCTATTTTAGCAGTTCAGTTTGCAGAAATTACATTTTCTGGGAGCAGTTGGCTTCTGAATGCTGGAGTTGAGGAGGCAGCTCTTCAGTGTCCTAGGCAAAAATTCCGTGACTAAAAGCAATTGCAGGAAAGATAACTACATATTTAAGTCCAGTAGTTTTGCAGTAGGTTGAGTTTTTCCTCAACCCCATGATGGCAGAGGAGCCTCTGCAGCAAAGTGAGGAGTCTGTTTTAAAGGCTGGGCTTTTGATCTCTTTGAAAACTTGGCCCCAGGTGGTTTTCATTAGAATAGCAAATTCATATCTCAAAGAATGGCATTCAGGAACCTGTTGAACAGGCCAAGCTCTGCCCTTAGATTTCAGTGGGATCCCTTAGAGCAGTTGAGCTTTATCATATACAAGTGCCAGAAGGATAGAGGTTTCCCAGAAGCCAAAGGTGTGGTTGGAATTAAATCCATCTGCAATTGCTGCTCAGGACTAGGGGCTGAAGCACTGGAAACCTTTCTGCCACTTTTCCTCTTGTGGATATGTACAGTGCCACTGGAGTGGCACAAATTTGCTCATCCTTCCAGCAGCTGCATTTTTCAGTGCTCCATAGAGAACAAAAACTGTAGAGGTATTTGCTTGGGGATTTTATTCTTTTTTCCCTCTCAGTTGTGCTTCTACAGAGAACTCAGTGGACTTGGGTAGTCTTTGGAGAAGTATCACTGAAAGGAATTACTACCAGTCACACTATCAGTGCAGCACAATTTATAACCCGAAGGCTGGGATTCCCATTAAAGGCTTTGTGTGTAGCTAGCAATGTATTTTATTCCAGATGAAACATGGAATGTGTTACAAAGACTCTCCAAGCCCTCAGATGTTTCAGTGTGCTTACAGTAGTTTTTCAGAGATGCCACTTAGTGTACAAGGTACTTTTTGTCAGGAAGAAGGATATGACACAAGCTTGGATGGGAGATCTGGAGCAGCTTGCTTGCACCCAGTGCTACTTGAATTGACATAAAGCCTTGCTGCTTTTATGCCTGTTGACAAAAGGAATCTTAAGCAATTTCAAAAACCTGCAGAACCTGCTACATCTCTGCAGAACAAAGGTGACAGAAGGCTTGTGCAGAGCCAAAATTTTACTTACACTGCTGCCTTTCTCTCCCCAGCCAGTGGTTCAGTGTACTGAGTCAAGTCCATGCATCCACAGAGCAGGAGATCCGGGAGATGCATGATGAGCAGGCAAATCCACAGAATGCTGTGGTAAGTCTAAATCTGAAGAACTTTTAAAACCAAGTATTTTTAGAAAACAGGGCACTGTGGTGGCCACAGCCTCTGAGAGACACAACCTACTTTGTTTAAATGTGGTGGTAGCTGTGACACTGGCTAGAGCTCCCATGTCTTTAGTCCCGTAGCTGTACAAGGAAGAACTGTGACTTCTGCTTCCTCTCCCATCATTCACCTTGATGAAAAATGACTGTTGCTTTTGGAGGTGGTTTTTCTGGTCCACTTCCCTATCACATCACAGTGTATGCTTGATTTTTAAATTTTGCAAAGATGTTGTTAATGACTAAATTAAAAACCCAAGAGTTAAAAATTTCAGATTTCTCTGATCCTGCCTTTATCATTCTGTACAACATATATTGGTAATTAATAGAATACATCTGGAGCCTAATATCAAGCAAAGGAAAACAAAAGCTTCTGCTTAATGGCTTTAGAAGTTTGTTTTGAGAGGATGTCATTTCTATTGGGATGGCAGTTTTCAGTGAAAAATTCAAGCATGTTTGGAAGCATAGAAAAGAGCAGGTTTTGAGCTGCCTCCATTCTAACTACAAATAATCTTTTACTGGATCTATTCATCCAAGTCTCTTAGTTTTCCCCTCAGGAGTTTTAATGGTTAAGAGAAACTGATGCCCAGACCTGCAGTTCATTTTCCTTCAAAGCTGCTGCTTTTTTCTTCTGTCTCTCAGAAGAGTACTGAGTAATGTAATAGTGAATGTCTTCCTCATTTTCTGGTTGGATATTTGTTTATAGGGTACCCTCGATGTAGGACTAATTGATTCTGTCTGTGCTGCTGACAATCCAGATAGGTAAGTGAAAACCATGCCTGGTGACTTTCCTTTTTCTCCAGTCTCTAGCCAAAATCAGATACTTTATGCTTTTGTGTCTATATTCTACTGGCCATCCATGCATTAAAACAATTCATTATTGCCTCCCTTTTCATAGCACTAAATTCCACATGTTAAAACATGGAGTAGGAATGATGGTGCATTTTGGGGGGGCTTCAGTAATTTCCATGACACTGCTTCATACCTGAATTCTTCAGATCCTAAAGTGATCCAAAACTGGAAGATTACATATTTCTTTCATTTTTACAAGTAATGCTCCTGAAAAGAAGAACAGCTGATTTTTGAGTTCCTTAGTAATGTAGTAGGCAGAAAATTTAATTTTAATGTTTTTTTCTGTTCAGCTTCTCCTTCATGAATGTTGTATTCTTCAGGGATGAAAACTATTTCCCCAGAATAAAAATGTCTTATAGCAAAGAAGTCATTGCAGCATAAAAAACAACAAAAATGTCAGGTTATTCTTAGTTCTTGAACTGCTAATGGTGTTAAGGGAAATAAAAAGTAATCTGGGTTCAGACCACAACTGGTTTATAAGGTTACTGGATGTGAGGTGTTATTTGAACTGCAGGAGCTCACTCCAGTTTCTCCTCATTGTGTACATGTGTAAAACAGCTGGTTTTAAGTTAGTGCTTTGTCCTTGGCCTGCCAAAACACTGATACCAGAAGTAACAGTGAATTTGCAAGCCTAGGTTTCCTAAACCATACAACACAAATGTCCAGAGCTTTTACAATTTTAAATTAGCATTTCTCCTGCATTAAGTTAATGCAACAAGTTAAGCATTTCTCTTCTAAACATTTTTAACACTGATTTTTTAGTCTTGTGGGGGAATTTTATGTTACATTTTGGGGGTTTGGTCCAGATGAAAAAATTAATGTTAAAGGGTTAAAGCAAGTATTGTAGACTGAGAAACCTGCCTATCTGATCCAGAGAGCCATCAGCACACTCCTCTTGGGCTGTTCTTCATGCTTCAGTGAATCCTGGTGTAGGATTGGGTAAAAGCCAGACTCTCATTAAAAATAGATTGTATTCTCTGTAAATTGGGTTGCACTGCATTAAAATAAAAGAATAGATGTTCACATGCTGCTTTACTATAGACTTTTGTATAGTGTAGTTTGTTTTAGCAAATGTAGCTACTGAAGCAGACACTCTAAATAGGTCTGACCCTGAAACAGTTCTGATTCACATGCAAAGCTGATTAAAGTTTGGACGTTTTTCTCACCACAGATTTAATTTGAGATACGACAAGCTGCAATTTAATGTAAGCTTTATCACCATTCATAGCCCTTGCATTTTGGTGTGAATGTAACATAACTGAGTCTTCAAATGCTTAATATTTTTCTTTAGCTGATACTGAATAATGTATTGGAGGTGGACAGTATTTTTCAGG
This sequence comes from Euphonia xanthogaster, assembly GCA_034509185.1. Lineage (NCBI taxonomy): Eukaryota > Metazoa > Chordata > Aves > Passeriformes > Fringillidae > Euphonia > Euphonia xanthogaster. The sequence continues at coordinate 77,360,407 of JAYDZK010000113.1, forward strand.
ATAGAAAACGCAAAAGATGAACAGTTTATGGTTATAGGGAGTGAGATAAACAGTATGTATGCTGATTATAAAGGCTGTTTCAATTCTCATTTATTTTCATAGACCCAATTCATTTGTGATCATCACTGCTAATCGTGTTCTTCACTGTAATGCTGACACTCCTGAAGAGATGCATCACTGGATAACCCTGCTCCAGAGGTCCAAGGGAGACACTAGAGTGGAGGGACAAGAATTCATCGTGAGGGGTAAGAACTGAGTGGGGCAGTACATAACATCTGTTATGCTTTGAAGAGATTGTCCCCACAATACAATGTAGGTAATATGCCAACATGATTAGTGTTGCAGCCTCATCTTCGTGTGGTGGACTTTAGTCACAAAATAATATAGCTGAAATTATATTCTTGCTGTGCCATGTAAGAAAATACTATAATGATGACAAAGGTGTTTTTGTAAGTTGACAAGATAATTCTTCCAGTGAAACATCAAAATGGAAAGGTTTTCATGTTAATTTTATCTTTATTTTTCATTGTTTGAGAATTTTACTCGATATTGTTTCATATGTGAGCTTATCAATTCACATAGTGTTTTTGTTGTTGTTGAAAGTATACAACTTACTTTTAGCAACCTACTTTTGTCCAACTCTGTTCAAGGAAACAAAGTGTGATTCAAATTGTGTCCTTAACAGGGTGGCTACACAAGGAAGTAAAGAACAACCCAAAGATGACCTCGTTAAAACTAAAGAAGCGTTGGTTTGTTTTGACACACAATTCTTTGGACTACTACAAGAGTTCAGAGAAAAATGCTTTGAAATTGGGTACACTGGTCCTGAACAGCCTCTGCTCAGTGGTCCCACCTGATGAAAAAATCTTCAAAGAGACAGGTATTATTTGCTTTTGTTCAGGTATGCCTTCTGTCCTTCTACCTAGTAATGCAAGAAACAATGCATAAGAATATTTTAAATGGAATTTTATGGGTGCAGTTTCATGAAAAAATCCAGTTCCCAAGTCACTGAGGTGTTCTACAGGGAATTACTGGGTGAAAAAAAAAGATAATGTGTGGAGGAGTAAAATTTGTTCTCGCCAACATTCAAATTATCAGACTGGCACTGCAGCTGAGTTAGTCTGAACACTTATGCTTACACATCAAAGACCTGGGGAAAGACATGGGTAGCACTCTCCTCATACATTATTTTATGTGGAACTGTGAAGGCCAGCATTGGAGCAGGTATAGGGAGATGCAGAGTAAGAGTCCAGTTTGTGGTAACCTACATACTACACCTGAGTCAGCTCCACTGTGCACTTCCAGAACTGGTTTGCAACTCGCAAGCGTCTGTTTGCAAATGAGAAGCGACTGTTGACAGTCCTGTATTATCTCATTGGGGTCACTGACACTTCAAAGAGGCTTTCACTAGTGAAAGATGAAACACATTTCCTTTTACTGAATCTGCTTCATAAAAAGCCTATACAGTGATACAGAAAGAAAATTTGAACTGAAATGCTCTCCCTGTCATAGTTTCCACTTCATTGGTGTAAAATTAAAGGCAGAGGAGGTAGTTTGTGCTTTATGCCTGTTTGTACGTGTGCCATGGACTATGAAAGACTCTCGCATACAAAGCAAGTCTGTCTCACATTTTCCTGTTACAGACAGGACTGGAGAAGTAGGGCCCACAAGCTACAATGACCTAGCAATATTCCACAGTATTAACAGTGTTGTCTTATAGTGATTTTTACTAAGATTACTGGGTAAAACAGGGAGCTGCATGATGCACAGTTGTAGTCTGAGGCTACTCCTAGGCTTCTTTAAAGGAGAAAATCTCCTTTAATACCACAGTATCTATGTTATGATACTTAATAACTCGCACACTTTTAGTTCCTGAAAGACTGCCAGCCTGATCTGGGATGCAGCACCGGGTGTCTGCTGGGCTGCAGCTTGTATGATGAGCAATTTTGCTGTTGTGCCAGGTTACTGGAATGTGACCGTGTACGGACGCAAACACTGTTACCGTCTCCATACGAAACTGCTTAATGAGGCGACCCGCTGGTCAAGTGCCATCCAGAACGTGATTGACACAAAGGCACCCATTGATACTCCAACTCAGCAGCTCATTCAGGATATTAAGGTAGGCACAAGCAGGATGGCGTGGGGTGAGAAAGAATGGTTCCTTAAATCTTTGGTTTGGCTTTGCCATATTGGGTAATAAAGCAGAAAATTATGTTTTAATTACACAGCCACATGGACTGCAATTATGAAACCTGAATGTCTTCTCTGACCTGATAAAGGAATTTCTGTCTAAACAGTAGAAGAGCAAACTTTGAAGTGCAGCTTGGAGGGCAAGAGGGATAACTTTTTTTCCATTAAAATAGTAACAAGATTTACTGGTTTGTGTAACTTGACAGGCTACACCTGGCAGTAGAGCACATTGTTCAGGTTCATGAGTTAGCAGATGTGTTTGGCTCTGTCCACAGTGAGCAGCACACCATGATGTGGACTAAACAGCTCTTCTGAATTTTTTTTTTTTGTCATTATGGTCCTTTTCTTTTGTTATGATAGCATGGGCTAAGCACCTCATATCTATGTGTGATGAGAAAAACATTCAGTTACTGCTTACTGTTTTACAATCTCATTGGAGACAGTGCATGCTCAGCCAGAGAATGTCCTTCTAGAGCTTTTTGCTAATGTGCATTTATGAGAGGATGAGGATTCTCACAAGAGACCAAAGAAATAGGCAAGAGGGGAGAACTGCTACTGACATTTTCCCTTAGAGAGTGCCACCTCTTCTCTCATGGAAAAGTGGTATTAAGTTCTCAGTTCCAAGATCATTAATGCTATTCTTCAGAGCAGGAGAAATATATGGAATTCAGGACCAATAGAAGACAGTGGTCATACATCTGTCAAACCTGGCCTAAGAAGAGCAGTAAGAGTAGTACTTGGATGTGTAGGTTTACAGCAGCTCTTTGGACTATTTTGTTTGGTAGCTCATGCAGTTTCTAACTGAAAGGCCAATTAGTCATGCTGGAGAAATGCTTTTAAATAAAACTTTAATACAGGTATCATATTTCCTATTATGAATTACTGGAATAAAAATGAATATAAAATGAAAACACACTTCAAAAATAGTTATGATACTTCATTTTGGTATCCTGCAGCTCTGCTGTAGTTTGGTTTTTTTACTGCACAGATAAATCAAGCCTATCCAAGGTCTGAGGTTGGCAGGTACTGAGCATTCATAGCCCATAGCATGCCTTGGCAGCCACAGCACCCACAACTGGATTTTGCACCAAATGTTGTTGGTAACACTGATTGGTCAGTTTTTTACAACCAACCTAAGGGCACAAAGCATTGCATTATTCTTAAAGCTGGACCCCAAAACCTCTTTTTTTCCTTACCCCAATAGGAAAACTGCCTGAATGCTGATGTGGTTGAACAGATTTATAAGAGGAATCCCATTCTCCGTTACACTCATCACCCACTGCACTCACCATTACTGCCTCTGCCATATGGGGACATCAATCTAAACTGTAAGTTTTCCAATAATAGAAACACTTTTTGTTATGAAAGACTAGACTAGAGGGTGGAATTTTAAAGTCTACAGCGAAGTAATGGTGGCAAAATACATGTTTATAATACAAAGACAAGTTTCCCTGTTCTCTTTTGAGAATAGCAGTTTGCTGGCATAGAGCCATGGGCTTGTGGTGTTCCTGCAAGAGTGTTACAGAAGGGAAGGTTGCTATTGCTTACAGCAATACAGCTAAGAAGACTGAGTTTAAAAAGTCTTGCACTGAAATAAGCAACTATACCCGATTCACTCAGTCCCTTGAATCATATTCTCCTCCTCAAATTACTGTTGCTTCCTCCCGCCTGTGGGAAGCTTCAGCAGCCACAGCTTCCAATTAACAGGTGCACATTTTATAAGATGGGATAGGAAGCCTTATTTATGGGAAATAACATTTAGGAGTGTACATGGTTTTAAAAAGTAATGCTTTGTTTAGTCCTGAAATGAGTGTAATCATCCCTTTTAATATTCTTGATTCAAATACTAATTTAGAAGTCTTCTTTTGAATGAATGGTTCAGAGCTATTGATTACTGTGAACTTGGTGTCCTTAAAAAGCATTTGGTTATCTTAGTTTGCAACTGCATATTAAACAAGATATTACTCAGACCAGAAGTTTCATCCTTGGGAGGAGACTGGGACGTTAATATGGACTGTGATATGGCACTTCAGCAATGTGACTGACTCTGAAAGAAAAACTTTCCATCATAAAAAACTAATCAATCAAGATACACCTTTCCAGTTATTGAATTTGGAACAAATCTCAATAGTGAATTAGGTCATAAAATGAGTTTGCATCATACATTTGAAATGGAAAATACAGATTCTAATATCCTGCATAACAAGGTCACAGAACAGCATTAAGCAATTTCCACTTTTAAGCCTGAGTGCTTTTTCTTTCATATCTCATCTAAGCACATTTCTCCCAATGTTTCTTTTGTAGTGCTGAAAGACAAAGGCTACACAACTCTGCAGGATGAAGCCATCAAGATATTTAATTCTTTACAGCAGCTGGAGTCCATGTCTGATCCCATCCCTATAATCCAAGGTATCCTGCAAACAGGACATGATTTGCGACCTCTCCGAGATGAGCTCTACTGTCAGCTCATCAAGCAAACCAATAAAGTGCCTAACCCTGGGAGCGTGGGGAACCTCTATAGTTGGCAAATACTCACCTGCATGAGTTGCACATTTCTGCCCAGTCGCAGCATCCTCAAATATCTCAAGTTTCATCTCAAAAGGTGAGAGCCTTTGATCTACTAAAGCACCACAACTTTTAACAGTGTTTAGATATCTAGAAGTGAGACTTAAAGATGTGTTCACTTAGCAAACTGGCTATGCCAAACAGTGAATCTAAAAACAAAATGTTATAGGAAAAGTCTGTGTGAGTTGGTCTGGATGGAATTACACACATTTTAAGAATCAAGCAAGATGCCACAAAGGTGAATGCAGTTTGTCAGTATTGGCAAAAGGGGCACTTCCTGTAAGTGTATAAACTTAAATGGCTTCCAGCCCATATCCCCAGGTCCCATTCTCATCTGTCCAAACCAACCTGTTAAAAATTCTTCATACCACTTACCTTAATTTTATGAGATGTGCATTGTGCACATAAAAGAACAGAATCATATTTAAAGATGTATTTGAGGTACAAACTTATGATTGAAATCTGATTTTAAAATATTAGTTCAGCATTAACCAGAATGTGGAGTTCCTCTTGCTGTGATGCAATGGAAAAATGCAGAGTGTGTCATTAGGAAAGTCAGTCCACCAACAAACTCAATAATTTAAAAGCTTTGTCTGTACTTGGAGCATGTCAATTAAACAGTGTACTGGATACAGAAATAATCTCAAGGGAAAAAATTCTCAAATAGGCAAATTTAGCAGCTGGCAGCTTAAAGTAATAAGCTTTGTCTCACAGGGTTCGTGACCAGTTTCCAGGAACCGAAATGGAGAAATACGCACTTTTCACTTATGAATCTCTGAAGAAAACCAAATGCAGAGAGTTTGTGCCATCACGAGATGAAATAGAAGCACTGATTGGCAGACAGGAGATGACATCCACAGTTTATTGCCATGGTGGGGGCTCCTGTAAGATTACAATCAACTCACACACTACGGCTGGAGAGGTGAGGAGTGGTGACAGAATGTCTTTGTAACAAAATCAGCATGTCCCTCCACATGCCAGTCCCCGGCAGCAGTAATGTTACACTTTGGAAGCTCTGGGGCTTTCTCTGCCAGTCTCTCCTTTCTGGAAAGGAAAGGCTTACAGTGCTGTCCCTCCAGGACAGCTGTCCCTCCCCACAATAAGTTCTGGAGAAATCCCTGCTATAAAAACTTTGTGCTGCAGAGGCTTACCCAGCTGTAAGGAAGAATTACAGGAAACACTAAGCAATTAGGCAGAGAGCCTAATTATTGGAGAAACTTTAGTAGACATTGGTGTGTATGAGAGCCAAGCTGCTTCCTAAAACTGGAAGACTCTTGCGGAGTTGGTGAAATAGCAGGGGTTATATCTGGCCAGGAGATGGCACATACATATTCTGAAAGAATAAAAATTACAGTGGATTTTGGCAACAATTAACAATACTGATGAGGACAAGTTAATAACATTTTTAGCCTAATGTAAAAGCTAGCTCTAATTGTTTTCAAAGTATCTGTCTTACTCTGTGGTACTGTTTTTCCATGCTATGGTTTTTTCATGTGCTGTTTTTCCATTAGGTGGTTGAAAAGTTAATTCGTGGCTTGGCCATGGAGGATAGCAGAAATATGTTTGCTTTGTTTGAATACAACGGAACTACTGATAAAGCAATTGAAAGCAGAACCATTGTAGCTGATGTCTTGGCAAAGTTTGAAAAGTGAGTGTACCTCTCCTTCTCTCTTCACTCTAATAAGTAGCAATTAAATAAATTTCCAATGTCAGTAATGCTGAATTTTCTCTTTGACTTGCTTGTTTGTGATGATACAGCTGAATTACACACGTGGCCATTTCTGGAAGAAAAGGATCTCTTTTTTAGTTTTCTTAAAAGACTTAATAGCCACCTATCCACTTGTGTTGGTTTTCCTCTGTCCACCAGAGTGGTAGAAATATCACCGTAGAGTTCAGTTCAGTAGTCAAAATCACCGTAGAGTGATATTTCTTATGACTATTTCCACATTTTCTTTTCTACTACAAATTTTTTTACTGGCAATGTGATTGTGAGAACTGAGCTCCAGGCAGTCACTGCCATTCTGATTGTTAGCTAACTTCACATGGAAGTCACCATAGTACAGCTCACAACATTTCTCTTACCAGGAAAACTGAAACCACCTATAGCACTGTACTAAGAAAATGTAATACAAGCCTAAATACCTGCTTGTCATACTTACTTTTTATGCATGGCAATCGGCCCCTGTTATCCACATAAAAATGGGAGGGAAAGGAATGTTCTAAGTGTTATGCAGTTTTATAACAGGACTTAATAATGCTGTTTTTATTAGCACCTGACTTATCTAAAAATCAACACTTATTAAGAGAATATGGGTTAGAAACCTTTGACTTGAGAACTGAGCCAACATTTGTCCTTGATTTTGCTGTAGGCTCTAAATACACAGATACACATAAAGCAAAGTTCAGCTGATGCCTTGCTTAGATTCCACAGGTGGCAATTTGGAAAAGAGTTTGATTTCACAGATCTGATCTCCTTCCCTCTTAACACAATGATGCAGGCTTGCTGCCACTGCTGAAGCTGGGGAGATGCACTGGAAGTTCTACTTCAAGCTCTACTGCTTCCTGGACACAGAAAATGTCCCAAAAGATAGCGTGGAATTTGCCTTTATGTTTGAGCAGGTAAAGAACAAAGATTCTGTTTTGAGGCACTATAAAGAGGTGAGAAAAAAGGGTTCTAGGCAGCAAAGAGAGTGTTTTGCTTCTCTTCAACTGAATGCACTACTACTCAAGCATCAAGAGCAAAGGAAGCAGTTCAGTAGTCAAAACAGGCCTATCCTGACATAAGTGAAGCACTTATGATTTTTCTAGTGTTATGTTTCTTACTTCTGCATTACTTGTCAATTGCTTTCTGTATAGTGGTAGAAAAATGAATTACTGGATCTAAGCTGCATAAAAAAGAATAATACTTGCTTTTTATTTTCCTCTTCTTAAACTATTTTCTGAAGAAATTGTAAGAAATAAAGTGAAAAAAAGTGTGACTGGCAACAAATTAATTAATAAGAGATTCCTACTGGCAACTGTACAGAACTAATTGAGCAATAGCCTTTTACCTTGTCAAAAATGGATCATTTCATAGGTTCCATAGTATAATAGTCCAGTCTCAGCAGTAAGACAGCTATGACGAACAAAAATTCAGTCAGTGAACATGCTGAGCCCAGAATGAGGCTACACTGCAAAACATAAAATAAGTTAAATTGATTTCTAATGAAAATTAAATGCATCAGCAGCTGAATTTCTATTATATCAATCCCTGTAGCTACTCAGAAACTCAGTGATGGCTTTTATTATTGTTGATTGATCTTCTCCTGTTCTACTATATTGCAAATGATTAAAAATTTTTCCAGTAGTCATCTTCTTTCAGTGGACACTAGAAACAGATAAAGATTTCTGTATAGGGTTAAGATTTCTGGCTCTTTGCAACACCAAGACACTGACATTCTGTTGGTGAGCAAGACTGAAGTGATCAAGAACTGACGTACCTCAATTTTCATACATATGAAGGGTCACTCCTTCTACATCTTCCCTGTAATAGAGTATTTCTTCCTTGTCCAGTTTAAGGTTTAAGGCACCATATGCCACCACAAGTCTACCAAAAGTGTCCTTCCACAGCCTGCTACTGTAGCTCAGTCCAGAACTGTTTATTGTTGGCTGAAGGATCTGGGCAATAGGTTACCCTGGTTGGGCTTAGAAACACGGCCATTCTTCCTGTCTGTTGTTAGCTCTAGAGGAGTCATCCGGTGCCTCTGTTTGGGGTGAAGTTCAAACAGCAAGAAGAAAATCTCTGATAACTCTGCATCCAATCTGCTACATTACATTATTGGCTTAAGAGGCAGATTCAGGCAGTTTTTTGTATGAACAGCTAAAACAAGCACATTTGCTGAAGCAGATTGTTTTCATGTGGCATTCTGTGCTGACTAGTGTTTAGCCAAATACTTTGTCGTGCCAAAACCAGTAGTATTTGTTATAAAGCATGACATTCAATCCCTACCAGCAATATTACAGCAATACCTTGAAGAGGTAACATTACATTCTAACATCAATTCTGTTCTATTTTTTCTAATTATCTGCTTTTGATGTCAGTCATCAACTTTTTTCAGACAATTATGAAGATTCCCTTTTGTCATCAGTTTTAACTCTGCAGTCTCCATTATTTTAAAGTCTGAATCCTTTAATGATCATAAGGTGCTGAAGAAAAATCTTTTAGTTCTTCCTCATTAAAATATTGTCCTTCCATTTCTAAAAGACAGCTCTTTCTTCTGCATATGTGCAATGTCAGGTAAACCATTTTGCATGTTTAAAGGCACATTTTGTACACCTAAACAAACTAGCTGTTACTTATCTGTGAATTAGCTGTGTGTTTACTAAGCTTGCAATTCCTGGATCTCCAAAAACAATGGGTGTTTGTTTCCTCTTCTAGTGTCATATGAAAGAAAACACCTAGCTGCTGCACATTTTCACAAGTTTGAATGAGTGTGCAGAGAGCTGGAATTTTGAAAGAGTCTTCTTGGTTCAGAATCTCATCCCCGATGCTAGAGAGCACTGTAATATGTAGATGTTGTACTAACTTGATTTGGGATCCATTGAACATGTATTGTTTCCCCTCAGTAAAATTACAAAGCTGTCCCAGAGCTTGGCTTGTTTGGCTGGAAACATCAATTTTCATAGCCAGATTATTGATAGCAGCAACAAAACTGGAGACCCATTTCTTCCTAATGCCCTTGAACATAGATGGCTTCTCCTCAATCAGATGTTTAGATCCTGTTTCCTCCCCTTTACATTTTATTTTCCTTTTTCATAGTTCAGTGACTCTTAGATATGGGAGTTCACTAAAAGCTGTCCTAGTAAAAGTAATTCCATTTAGCAGGTTCCTCAGTTGCCTTGCAGTTCTTCTGGTAAACCCAATCTTATCCAGCTTAAATTTGCCAAGAGATTTACCCCATTTGATTTATTTAATGGATCATTTATTTCAGGTCCTGGGTTGCCCTGGGAGTAAATCTACTCCCCTTGTTTCACGTATTTCTTTCAAAGGCTGCTTTATAAAAAGCTACCTTTTTTTCCCCTTGATAGGCTCATGAAGCAGTGATTAAAGGACATTACCCTGCTCCTGAGGAAACCCTCCAGGTCCTTGCAGCTTTGCGTCTTCAGTACCTTCAGGGAGATTACACTGTGCACACCACTGTACCAGAACTGGAGGAAGTGTATCCCTTGCAAAAGCTGAAGTCTAGGATTACACAGTCGACCAAAACATTTACTGCATCAGAGAAGGCCGAGAAGAAACGAGCCAGCTTTCTTGAAGGAACACTGCGGAGGAGTTTCCGAAGCGGCTCTGTCAGCAAACAGAAGGTTGAGGAGGATCAGATGTTAGACATGTGGGTCAAAGAGGAAATCTCAGCTTCCAGGACTAGTATTATTGACAAATGGAAAAAACTCCAGAGGATGAATCAGGAGCAGGCCATGGCAAAGTACATGGCTTTGATTAAGGAATGGCCTGGCTACGGTTCAACACTCTTTGACGTAGAGGTAAGACCATATGAACATTCAAACTGCAGCTTACACTGTATAGGTGATGACTTCATTCCAGAGCAGTGAAACCATAAGTACAGTATCACAATGCTCAGACAGCTGACGTAATAAGCTTTGAGCTATTAAAAGCCTACTCCCATTAGCAAGCACTGTAGCTATTTAAATCTACCAGTTAACTATAAAATAGAGGGACAGAATGCTATTCTGACAGGTTGCAAACAAGTATAAGTATAAAAGGCTACATTTAAAGAGGAACAAGCAATATGCACTTTTTAACAAATGGTTACGGACAAAAACAACAACAGTAAGTGCTGTGTGGCTCCCACTGTTCCCCTTGCTGTTAATTTACTTTTTTTTCTCTAGTGTAAAGAAGGGGGATTCCCACAGGAGCTGTGGCTTGGAGTCAGTGCTGATGCAGTTTCTGTCTACAAGCGTGGGGAAGGAAGGCCTCTGGAGGTGTTCCAGTATGAACATATCTTGTCATTTGGTGCTCCGCTCGCCAACACCTACAAGATCGTGGTGGATGAAAGAGAACTGCTTTTTGAAACTAGCAAGGTAAGAGCAAGGCAGTTGTTTTGTTATTGGGGTCTTCCTGTCCTGATAGCCAGGCCACTTAGTAATTCAAATAATGGCTGCAAATGTTAGACATTTGTTCAAGATCCCTGTAAAGCTAAAGGGAAGACGAATGACATGGGGAGAAGTGCTGAGTATTTTTATTTGTTTAGCTGCAAAAGGGTTTTGTTAAAAGCTTGACAGTTTTATATTGTTTGTGTCCAAAGAAATTCATTCATATACTGTTACCTCACTAAGAACCCTGCTCTTCATACTCTTGGCAGGTGGTTGACATTGCAAAGCTGATGAAAGCTTACATCAGTATGATCGTGAAAAAACGCTACAGCACCTCTCGATCCGTGAGTAGTCATGGAAGTCAGGGCAGCTCCAGGTGAAATCAAAACCAGTTCTACTGCACCCTAAATGGAATACATCACTCCTTGGCCTCAGAACGACCTGGGAACATCGATCACCTTTGTTGACAAGCTAACCAAGAACTGGAGTTTCAACGGAAAATATCTTCAAAGAATGTTTTAGAAAGACCACAGGGGGGCAGGGGAAAATCAGCTGAAATAGTCACATACTAGAACTGCTGGCTCATTCAAAACTTTCCAAAGCATTATTACCTTCAGCTGATGTAACAAATGCCTTAAGACTCGATCCACTGCAATACAAGCAGTAATAAGTGCCTTACAATATTAAGCCTAACTTGTATTGACCTAAAATTGCTGATAAAAGTCAAGAGGATTTCCTTTGTCCTTCCAGAACACTGAAAACAGAGTTATACTCATCCATTCTGCACTAATCTACTGGCCTGTATACAGGTGGGAAGGGGGAGGGAAGAAGAGCAAGGTATATTTTTTTGGAGTGCTGCTGGCAGCTTTCCTGATGGACGCCAACACTTTGTTTCCCCTTGCTTCCATGGATGTGCACACTGTGCATGCATATTAGAGCTGTCAGTAAAATTTGACCAATTTTATTCTGTGTTTCACAAGTCTTTTGAAGCAAAGGGAATAAGTATGTGCAATGGTGTAAACAGTCTTTCTGTACATTTTAATAGTTCAGAGTTATAGTTGTTACAATTGTATGGTTACTTTATAAGCAGTTTTATTAACAAGTAAATTCCAAAATTTTCATACACTGATTTTACTTTTGCAAATATGTATTACCATATAAGTAGCAGAGGTCTGCATTCTGTATCTGCTGTATGATAAAGAGAGATGTAGCTGAGAATATTTATAGACTACCCTAATATGGAAATACAGTTATCAGTTCAATTCTCCATAATGTCAGCCTAAGTTTTTAATATTAATTTTTTCTTTGAAAGACATCATGTTTTATACTTCTGGCTGGACTCCTCAACCCAGACTGACTGCCAAAGGCCAGAGCCCTTCAGAGTTGACTAGAGAAGGCAACATTATACAATGCAACTGCTTTAATATTTTACCTGGTTGCCTGATGAAGGTTCTTGAGACTACCCTGTAAATAAATTGGGGAATAGCAGCTAATAATAATAATTTGATTTTGGACCTTTATTTTTGTACAGAAATACTGTAATATAAGACAAAACTTTGTTCAAAGGTATCTTTTTGTCCACATAAAAAAAAAGAAAAAAAAAGAGACCTGAAAAACCTTACTGTTGTTGAAAACCTCAGCCTTTAAGGAATCATGCCTACTTACTGGGAAAAAAAAAAAAGTCCAGCAATAAAGAAAATACATGTAATGTGCTCTGTTTCTATTTCCTACTGAGTCAGACTTGCAACAAAACTTTCATTTCCTGTCTTCTCAGGAGGCAAGCCTACTGCACAGGCTATGTGTGTGTGTGTGTACTTTTGCTTGGAAAGGTGAATGTGCTGTGTGTTGTTCTGGGGCAGGTGCCCTTGTCCATGCAATGTGTCTTTACATGACACAGAGGGAAAGGCTGCTGAGCAATTCCATGCCACAGTGAATGTGCAAGTGAAGCTTTTGCTGTTTGTGTAGCCCTGATGAAAGATGACTTGTTTCATTAGCCAGGCACATCATGACAGGGCAGAGAAATCCTTTGCTCTGAGAAATGCTCCACCCTCCTCCCACTGCCAGATACTTCTAGTCACTTCATCTGTGACACCACCCCTCAGTCCCTAAAGGCTTGCTAAATCACACTTCTAATTTCATATCCCCACCCTCCCAGAAAAGGTGAACTTAAGAATGTAAGAAACTATAACTTCAATATGTATAGTTACACACACACACACAGAGTATCTGAGATTGACTTTTTTTTTTATTTTTCCCATATGCAAGTTGTTTAGAAAGAATTTAGCTGCTCCTAGAAAGGCATCCTTGGAATGGCACAATTGATACATTTCAGCCAGCGCAGCAGAAAAGTTCAATTTTGCCTGTGTGTAAACATGGTCAGAGAAGCCCCTCCACATCATCATAATCAGTAATTGGTTAGCAGCCCAGGAATACACAAGATGACAGTCTTGTACAGGGTCACAGTCTTGAGAAGCAGACACCACTACGTGATCCATTTGCCTCCTGACTGACTTCTGGATGCTCTCAACCACTGGGAGGGATGTTTCCTCTTGGTCAGTACACAGAAGCGCCTGTCACTACATCACTGTAATTAAGAGCTTCTCTTCATTCATGCCAAGCCTATCAACCTGCCATGCAAATCTTAGTCCAAGAACTCTTACTGAGGCAAAGAGAAAAAATCCATAATTGTCGATACTTAACAGAAGGAATGCACAGATTATCAAAATAAATACAGCATAATAGATACACCTGAGTTTGGAAGTGGTATGCCTGTCCATGTGCTTGGAACTGACCCCAGTTGTGGAACTGCCCTCATTCCCCCTCAGGAAGATGGTGGCTACCCCAGATGGTTACACCAACTCTGTCAAAAACCCTCCAGGAGCACGCATTGGGTTCCCCCAGCCTGGTGGAATACAGCCACAACGAGGAGAGCCCAGGAGCTCACCAGCCATGCACCCTGCAAGAGCCCGGGCTGGGCAGAAACCATGCAGACAGGCCTGGGAATAGTGTCAGCTGCAATGGAGATAAAATTGTACAGCTTCGTCTTAGTATGCCCTTAAATCATAAAATTGCAGAATGGTTTGGGTTGGAAGGGACCTTAAAGATCATTTAGTTCCAAACCCCTTGCTGTGGGCAGGGACAGACACCTTCCACTAGAGCAGGTTGCTCAGGGCTCCATCCAGTCTGGCCTCAAACACTTACAGATATGGGGCATCCACAGCTTCTCTGGGCAGCCTGTGCCAATGCCTTGCCACCCTCGCAGTAAAGAATTTCTAATATCTAATCTAAACCTGCCTTCTTTCAGTTTGAAGCAATCCCCCCTTGCTCTATCATTACATGCCCTTAAAGAACTCCTGCTCCAGCTCTCTTGTAGTCCCCTTTAGGTAGGAAGGCTGCTCTAAAGCCTCTCTGGAACCCTTACCAGGTAGAACGACCCCAATTCTCCCAGCCTGTCTTCATAAAAGAGGGGTTCCATCTCTCTAATCATCTTTGTGGCTCTCCTTTGGACTTAGCTGGCCATGCTTCAATTCCTCCTACATCTTCAGGATTCTGTCTAGCACTTTCCCTCTGCCTCATAATACAATACAACCATTTGTCAGGGTGCCAGAATTCTTAATAAACTTAATTACAGAAGCTATGCAGTGGAAATTGCTTTACCCCTGAAGAGTTGCATCAGAAAGCTAGGTTTCAAGCCCCACATTTCTGAGGCATTACACAGACTCACAGGTCTGCACCAGCTCAAATGCTCAACACAGGCATGCCACAGCACTGCCAGTCATGCTGGCCCATTTTGCAGAAACGTGGACAGAACAGTGTCTGCTTTTTCAATGCCAACAGGTTCTTTCTCACAGCACAAGCACTCCACATCATTTATGACTCTGTGAAGTAAAAAATGGTACCAACCACATATGACAGCTCTGTCCTGAATAAAACTAATCCTTTATGGAGCCCAGCCCTATAAAGTCACTGCATTTCACTCCACAACCTCCCATAAGATCACAACAGACACATGGCCTTCGGTGCAATACAAAACCTCCCCATGCTACAACAGCCTTGGGAAGCCAGCAGAAGAGGGCAGCAGCGACCCAAGGAAGTGAACTATACACCGAGCGGTTCCACCTGTAGTATGAATTTGCCTGGTCTTTATCAGGAAGTTGGGGTAGGAGAGGGAACAGGGAGGGGGTCTTCTCATTATTCTTGCTCTCCACCTGTCACAAGCAACTGTCTCAGGTCGCTCAAAGAATCACCAGCTATAAGGTACCAGCAAAAGCAGGTTTAATATTAAAGTGAAAGTGTGAAAAAATTTGTTGAAAGGT
Organism: Euphonia xanthogaster; assembly: GCA_034509185.1. NCBI lineage: Eukaryota > Metazoa > Chordata > Aves > Passeriformes > Fringillidae > Euphonia > Euphonia xanthogaster. Next base: position 77,375,568 of record JAYDZK010000113.1, read on the forward strand.
TTGCCTTACTGCTTACTAGATGGTTAAAGCACACAGAGAAAAATTGAAATAAAATCTAAAATCAATCCATCTAAATCTAAAATCTACTGAAAGTAACTTACATGGAAGCTGGGGAGAAAAACGGTAAGAACGGGAAAGGATAAGGAAAAAAAAGGAATGAAGGAGACCCCCACCTATTGAGTGACAAGGTTCAGAGTGGACCCCTTTGCCAACCTTAGTCCCAGAAGTGACCAATGGTTTCAGCCTAAAGGTTTAAACCACACTTAAACTTAACACCACTTAACTGACAGCCTAATTCAAACAATTTAACAAAAGATTCTACAGAATTAACTACAAGCATGACAGTAACTCACAGGCCTAATTTACTAATCTAATATATTTAAGAATCTAAGAGACCAATATTCATGATAAATTTTCTATGGCATATTCAGACTTGCATGCACATAGACCTAAAGGAGTATGTACCTGTGAAGAATTCCCCTTGAGTTCAGCTCATGTTGGATTCCATTGCACCTTTTCAAGGGGAAAAGGGTTGAACCTCAAGCAGTGGGGGTATCACCCAAGGTCTGTCAGTGGCTCCAAGTGCACCAAATTTGAGAGTTCACTGGCCCTGAGAGGCCCCACTCAGAAGGAGGCTGCTGATTGCAGCCTGCTGTGGTCCTGCAGAGTTCACAGGGTCTCAGTTAGGACTTTTATAGGGTTGCAAGAGACCTGGCTTAAGCCATAGTAATTTTTTTATCCTGGAAGCAATTCAGGTCAGTAATTTCTTTGAAATTTTGATAACAAAACCACTGTTCCATTTGAGTTGTTATTCAGGCAAGAAAAATCATTTTCTAAGGGTGTTTCATAAGAAGCAGGAGCTCATCAGACAGCCCAAGTTCCTGGGAACAGTGTTTCTGATGAGCTGAAGAGGAGTTTAGCCCAGGTGTTATTTTCTTTTTCTTGCATAAAAGTTCATTTTTCCTTTGGTCCCTGACACCCACACACATCTCCTTGGGCAGAGAGGAATCACACTCCTGATATTTACCAGCTAACCAGCAATAACGGGGACAGGAACAGGGACAGGCCCAGACTTGCCAGAGGTTTGGGAAAAGGGAGAACTATAGTAACCAATCTAGTAGCAAAAGGAGGCTTAAGAGGAGACACTTCAATTAAGCACAAGCAGACAGAAGGACAACCATTAAATACCTCTGTTAAATGCCGGTACCCCAACACGCAGCGCGGGAAACAAGCAGGAGGAGCGAGAGCTCTGTGTGCAGTCACAAGGCTTTGACCTCACTGCAGTCACAGAGATGTGGTGGGATGGCTCCCACAGTGGAATGCTGCCACGAAGGGCTACGCTGTTTAGGAGAGACAGACCAGGAAGGCACAGTGGTGGAGTTGCCCTCTCGGTGAGGCAGCACTTGG
>JAYDZK010000113.1:77377074-77387764 GCA_034509185.1 Euphonia xanthogaster
TGGTACTGCTGCACTGAACTAAGGCACATAATCCACCTCTTCTCTAATTTAACTAGAATCTTTTCTAGTCTGTACAAGAACTACAATCTTAACTGCAGAATATGTATATTTTTCCCTTGATTGCGTCTACTTGTTCTTTCAAGGGCATTCCCATTAGGAACAAACACTTCTCCATCCTCTCTCCCCCTGAAAGCAGAGTGAAAATAATCCTATCAAGGGAAACTTATTACTGTTTCCAAATTGCGCCTGGCTCTCAGCAGGCACACTCTCCAGGCAACAGTTTTGCCGCTACATTATAACTAATTTTTTTTTTTTTCACATGACATTTTGTACTGTAAGTAGGTAGAGGAAGGACAGATATGTGTGGTTCGGGACATGAAAGAACCTTCTTGAGCCAAGCAAAAAAAGCAGTGTCTCCCCTCACTCGGCACCCTCCTGCAAAGAAATTTTGTTCTCACTCCTCAGAACGATTTCTTAGCACATTGCACCATGGTCAAAAAACAGACCCTTTCACAAATTAATGCTGCAAGAGACAGATGAAACCTGTAGTTCGTTCAAATTTGGAGCTCCTGGCTGCAGAGGATAATGAAGAAATAAAAGGAAAGAGGGGAAGAAGGAGAACAAAAGAAAGCCCAAAGCCATCATTTGAGTCCCTGTACCTGGACACGGCACTCGCTGTCCAACGCTGCCACCTGGTGGCCACACGGAGCGGCGGCACGGCCGCGGCTCGGGAGCGCCAGCCCCACCGTCCCCTTGCACAGCTACCAACTCCTGGATCGTCACTCTGGAAACACTAAAACCCTCTCTGCTTCCTGCTGCCTTTGTTTTTATGGCTTTCTGCAATCCTTCCAAACAGATTCACCAGAACGCTTTAAATAAACTGTGCCCAGCAAAAGGAAAAAAAAATAAATCTCAAACCAAGACATATGCAATGGAATTAAATATAGCACATTTGATTTTTAGTGAGTTGATAAAGACCAATTTTTAAATTAATTCAAGTTAAATCGACTAAAGGCTGCGTCAAGAACAATTAACAAAAATGCCTCAAAGTCACAGGCCATTGTTCATGTGGGGGACTTCAACCACTCTGACATCTGCTGGAAAGCTACACAGCAAAGCACAAACAGGCCAGGGGGGTCCTGGAAAGCACTGATAACAAATTCCTGCCACAGGTAGTGGAGGATCCCATAAGGAACAGTGTGCTGCTCGATTCATAAACAGTGAAAGCCTTGGAGATGTGAAGGTGGGTGCAGCCTTGGCTGTAGTGGCCATGGGACTGTGGGGTTCACACACTGTGGGGTGAGGAGGAAGCAGGGCAGCAAGTAAGATTATGACCATGGAAGAAGAGCTAACTTTAGCCACTTCGGGGACCTTCTTGGAAGAATCCCATAGGAACAGGCCTTGCAAGGAAGAGAGGTCCAAGAGAGTTGGTCAATATTCAAGGATCACTTCCTCCAGGCTCAAGAACAATGCATCCTGATAAGCAAGAAATCAGGCAAAGGGAGAAACACACCTGTTGGATGAAAAAAGAACTGCTGTCATTACTTATGCATACATGGGAACTATACACGAGATGGAAGCAAGGTCAGGCCACTTTGAATACAGAGAGGTTGTCAGAGTAAACAGAAATGAGGCAAGGAAAGTCAATGTCCATCTGGAATTAATTCTGGCCAAGGATGTCAAGGAAAAGAAGGGCTTTTTCAAATACATCAATACAAAAGGAAACCAAAGGATGATGTGGGACTGTTACTAAATGGAGGGGGGTCCCTTGCTGAATACCTTCTTTACATCAATCTTCACTGACAAGATCAGTCCTCAGGAACCTCTGACCCTAGAGACAAGGGCAAATGAATGTCAGGAGGACGACCTTCCCTTAGTCAGGAAGGATTTGGTCAGAGAACATCACAAGTTCATAGGCCCCGATGAGATGCATCCATGCATCCTGAGAGAGCAGGCAGACATCATAGCAAGGCTGCTAATGGTCACCTTTGAAAGGTCATGGAGATCAGGAGAGGGCTGAAAGAAAGCAAATGTCACCCCAGTCTTAAAAAAGGGTAAGAAGGAGGACCCAGGGAACAACCAGCCAGTCAGCCTCACTTCAATCCATGGAAAAGTGATGGTGTGTCTAATTCTGAAGTGACAAAACAAAGCTGGGAGAAGTGACCAATACCCCAGAACACTGTGCAGTCTTTCAGAAGGACCTTGACAGGCTACAGAGATGGACAAAGAACTGCCTGAAATTCAGTGAGGGCAAATGCAGTGTCCTGCCCCTGGAGAAGGATAACCTTATGCACCCAGACAGGAGCCCGACCTGCTGGAAAGCAGCTCTGTGGAGAAGGACCTGAGAATCCTCATGGATAAGAAACTGTCCATGGGGTGCATTAAAAACAGCACTGCAAGCAGGTTGAGGGAGGTGATCCTGCCCTTCTGCTCAGCCCTGGTGATCCCACATCTGGAGTGCTGTGTCCAGTTCTGGGCCACTCAGTACAAGAAAGACAAGGAGCTCCTGGAGCAGGTCCAGCAGAGGGTGAAAAATATGATTACAGGACTGGAGCATCTCTGTTATGAGGAAAGGCTGAGGCAACTAGACCTGATCAGCCTTGAGAAGAGAACTGCGGTGGAGTATTATCAATGTTGACAAGCATCTCAAGGGAGAGTGTTAAGAGGGTGTAGTCAGGCTCTTGTAAGTGCCAAGTAGGACAAGAGGCAGAAAGTGATGCACAGGAAGTTCCACCTGAACATGAGGAAGGACTTCTTTATATTACAGGTGCCTGAGCACTGGGGCAGATTGTCCAAAGAGATTGTGGAGTCTCTCTTACTGGAGGTATTCAAGAATTGTCTGGACACAATCCTGTCCCACATGCTCTAGGGAACAGGGATGACCCTGCTTGAGCAGGGAGGCTTGACCAGATGACCCACCGTGGTCCCTTCCAACCTGATCCATCCTGTCAGACTGTGAAACATCCTCTCATTTGAATGCACTAGAATTAAAAAACAGTAGGTTCTGACAAAATTCCATCTTCAAGTCCTGTTGTCTCAATCATAAGCCTCATGCATTCACTCTGCACAATTCCATATAGAGGAGACTATCTATTCTGCATTCTGAAAGACATTTCCCTTTTTTCTTACACCCTGCCTTCTGAGAGAGTATTTCCCCATCCATACTGCCACATTCATGTCTAGGTACAGTGCCAGTACTTAGACAGTTTTTTCTAACAGGCATTTCTCTACTTAGGCATTTCTCTCACTAGGAACTTCTCAGTTTAGTAAACCTAACATCGCACCTAATGTTTTTACTTAGATCACTCTTTCTACAAATAAAGCCAAAATGTCCAAACTTGCTGATTCACAGTAATTTTGATTCTTCCTTGACAATGGCAACTCCAGTATGAGCTTGCCTGTTCCATAAAGTCTAAACAAATGCTAGATTCAAAAAGGTTGCTGGCCTGCTTGGCCTGCTCTCACGTGAAGTTGACCGAAGAGTGGAGCTAAACCTATAAAGTCATTATCGACTCTCCACCACGCATAATCAAACAGGTAATGCCATCTAAGAGATTACAGTAATTAGCTCCAAAATTAGATCCATGAAAATCAATTATTCTTACTGATCTTCTACATGGCATGATTACATAGACAGGAAGATCAGCATAGTTTGGTGTTAAGCACCTATAAATTGTTGCATAAATATTTATGGGATTGCTGTACAGTACTATTTCTGGGGTAAAAACACTTATCTTAAGTGGCTTAACTGGCTTTGACCATAGATGTTGAGCAATACATTTTCTCCTGAAAACTCCCTTGTCCCAAGTCCTAAACAATTACATCAGAAATATTATTCTTTCTAATAAGACATATAAATTTTTATAATTAATAAAATAAGTGTATACAATTGCTACATTAGCTCAATTCTATAAAACCTGGATTCAGAAAAGAACAACACTGCATTTGAGCATGCAATATTTACTACTGTCCTTGAACACTTTTACTGAACAAAAAGGAATATCTGATGTAGGAGATATTAGGGCTTCCTGATCACGATCTCTATTACAGAAAATATAAAATTGAAGCATTATTCTTCCATATATTAATTCATTGCTGAGTTCTACTCTTAAAGCTTTGAGTTCATAGGCATTAAGAAGCATAACCTCTAGAAGTGAGGGGAAAAAGTCCCAAACACGAGCATTTTTGAATAAGAAGCAGCATCAACACTCATATATTTTTTGTCACTTGTGTTGAATTTTTCATCTTTTTCCACCTGGTATTATGCACCTTGTATTGGGTTTGCATGGCAAGGTTCTGGTAGTGGCAAGGGGAGGAAGGAGGGGAACTACATGGGTGGCTTCTGTGAAAAGCTGCCAGAAGCCTTCCCTATGTCTGCAAAGCCAATGCCTGCCAGCTCCAAGGCAGACCTCCTGCTGGCCAAGGCTGAGCACATCAGTGATGGTGATAGTCCCTCTGGGATAGTATATGTAAGAAGGAGAAAAAAAACTGCTGTGCAACAACAGGTGAGAGATAGGAATGAGAACATGTGGGAGAAACAACACTGCTGACACCAAGGTCAGTGAAGAAGGAAGGGAGGAGGTGCTCCAGGCACTGGAGCAGAGATTCCCCTGCAGCCCATGGTGCAGCCCGTGCTGGGGTAGCTGTCCCTCTGCAGCCCATGAAGGTCCACGGTGGAGCAGAGATCCATCTGCAGCCAACTGAGGACGCTTTTGGGGACCATCCACATTTGGGCAGGTGGATGCCCAAATGAGGCTGTGACCTTGTGGGAAACACACACTGGACCAGCTTTAGTGGCAGGAATTGTGACCCCACAGGGGACCCTCACTGGAGCAGCCAGTTCCTGAAGGACTGCACCACATGGAAGGGACACAACACTGGAGGAGGGGAATAATGTGAGGATTCCTCCCCCTGAGGAGGAAGGAGCAGCAGAGACAACGTGATGAACTCGCTACAGCCCCCACGCCCTATTCCCCTGCACCACTGTAGGGAGGAGGAGGAGGGTGAGAAATCAGGAGTAAAGTTAAGCCTGGGAAGAAGGGAGGCATGGGGGGAAGGTGTTTGGAAGGTGGTTTTAAGATCTGGTTTTATTTCTCATTATTTGATTGGTAAATAAACTAATTTCCCAGCACTGAGTCTGTTTTGCCTATGACAGTAACTGGTGAGTGATCTCTCCCTGTCCTTATCTTGACTGCTGAGCCTTTCATTGTATTTTCTCTCCCCTGCCCGTTTGAGGAGGGGAGTTATGGAGTGGCTGTGTGGGCATCTGGCACAAAGCCACAGTCAAGCTACCACATAGTTTTAGTTTACAAGGTCAATCAGGTCCCATGTATCCCAACTGTCCAATAGATAAATATTTCAGGGAACACAAGAGTATTTTGAAATACATAGACTTGTACACAAAATACTTTAAAGACATGTCACAGTACTAATTGCATTTTGCATATCACAGGACAACACTTAATGCACTCCTGTTCCATAGTTAAATATTATATTACAGTTAAATAAATGAACAAAGAGGATGCAGTTTCAAACATATTCCTCAATAGAGACCTTAGGGATGCTGCAAAGGCTAAGAGGGTGGGCATCAAAGGAGAAAACTGTTTGCCAATTATTAATTGGAAAGTTATTCTACACTTAAGTGGTAACTAGGAAAGATATCTGAGCTTAGTGAAAAGACAGGAAAAATTCCACAAAAGCATGCATGAAGCTTCAGGATGAAATAGGATTAACTAAAAGTGCATGGTACGTATGTCACTATGACACCAGTCTTTAAAAAGTTTTGAGGAATCTAGGCAACTAAAGACTTTTAATGATAACTACTCAATATTATAATAAAGGATATAATGAGTGGACACCTGAGGAGATATGATCTATTGAGAAGAGACATCATAGGTTCTGGTTGATAAAACTCTGCCCTAGAAGTCTGCTGAAGTTCTCTGACAGATCTCTGAATGAAGGCAGTCGGTTTACCCGGATTTCAAAACCAGTTTTGGCATAATTCATCACCTAAGGCTTAAAGGGAGCTATGTATACACATAAGAAGTCCTGATGTAGGTAAATAATTGGCTAGAAGATAGGGAACAGACAGTAAGAGAAAACAATCCATTCGAAACAAAGGTAGGAGATCATTCCTGATGTTCAGGAGAGGCTCTAAGGTCTTCAACCTATTGAACAGTGAACTGGAAAATGATGAAGAGCAAGCTTAAAGTTTAGTGATGACATCAAGTTATTCAGGAAAGCCAGGATAAGGGCAGACTAAAAAAACCTGCATGACTTCACAAAACTGAATAATTGTCCAATGAAATGGCAAATAAATTCCAAGTAGATAAAATGAGGCAGGTGAGGTGACGGGGAAGCCCAATACCAGAATGAGCTGTACAGCAGGCTCTGAAGTGAACATTAGCACTTAGGGACAAAATGGTGATGTTTCATTAGTTACAGGAAAAAAAGAAAAAAGGAAAAAAATAAAGTACTCCTCAGAAATTATTACAAAAGCAAACCACGGAGCAGTGTTATGGAAATATTCAAATCTTTGACCTGTTCCTACTCCTAACAAATGCAGAGATGACGTGACTAGAACCACACAAGAAGGTTATTTCTTGTTGAGAAATCTTATTTCAGTCATAGAACAGAAAGAAAAATCAGGAAAAGGGAAGATGGATGTTCAAAGCCATGCCTTATTAAGAGGGACTAAGACACAAGAGTGCTGCAATGGTAAGAGTGACTAAGACACAATTCCTCAGCCTCAAAGCAGAGACAAGTAAGAAAGTGCCATGGGTATGACTGGGCAAAGAGTCAATAATCCTGCACTAATTATAGGTCACTAGAAGAACAAGGGAAGCAATTCTTTCCCTCCATCTACCATTTGTGAGACCAAAAATGGAATACTTCGTCCAGGTTGGGCCAACGCAAGACAAGACAGATGCTGACATACTGGAAGAAGTCCAGAGGGCCCCTGGAATGTCAGTGGCACACAGCTGATGACACAGAAGGAAAGGCTGGGAGAGCTGGGTTCACTCATTCTGGAGGACAGGGGTTAACAGGGATCTACTTACAGTGTACCTGATGTCTGGTTATAGAATGGAGGGGGACAGAGCGCTTCCCTGCAAGGTGCAGAACCAAATTAGAGGAAATGGGTGAAATAAGAACTTTCAAATAGATAATAGGAAAATATTCTTCACAATGAATGTGGCCAAATGTTCAAACAGGTTGCCCAGAGTTCACTGCAGAATCTCGAGCCCTCAGAGGTGATCAGAGCTAATCTGGGCATGACACAGAGCAACATGCCACAGCCAAGTATCAGGGTGCTGAGTGTGTATGTGGGGAGCAAGGTCAGACCAAATGTCCTACAGGTGTTCCTTCCAAACTAACCTAGTTTGTGATCCTGCGAGGAAATGAAGCTAAAGGAAAACAAGCTTAAACAAAAAAGAAAAAGGAGGGAAAATCATTCCATTTTGAGTTGGAATCCTCAACTGAATTCCTTACTTACTCTATGATGACATCAGCATTTTCAAACATATTTCAGAAGCACTAGAACGGTTTTATATTTGTAAACTCCTTTGAAACAACCAACTTGCAAAGCTTTCTCCTTGGTTTTCATCCATTGTTTACACTGTAGTCCCTAGCACCAGATCCACAGTCCCTGACCTAATTCTGTGCATTACGGTGCACCCATGCAACTGCTCACTGGTTGCTAGTCCTAGTTTTTCCCATCCCAAACTCAAACTGCACACAAACCTTTTAAACCCTGGCACGCAAAACATCAAAGTACAGGAAGATCAAAGCCAGACAACCTATTTACTACTATTATTTTCTGAAAAAGACATCTAAACTTTCAGTAGCTGGGAATGAAGCATCCATTTCTTCTCTCACACTAATGTTTATACCCGAGTGCTTCCAGTAAAATCATTAATATAAATCAAGCCTAAGAAAAATCAACAGTGAAAAAAGGAGAACTGGCATCCATCAAGCATTCTTTTTTTCCATTAGCTAAATTACAAAACCTATTCTGGAAGAGCTTTTCACTAATTTCTGTTCATATTCTTCATGGAATATGTCAGGAAAGCAGAGGCCAGTAATCCAGAATGGATGCAACCTTAATCAAAATCCAAAAGAGTTCCCTTATTTGTAGTCTACCCTTTCCACGGAAACCTCACCTCATCCTCCCCCACTCAGATTCCATTCCCCCTTTTCTGAGGAGAGGGGGGAATTTTTGAACACCAGTGACTGAAGGGAATGTCACATAGAGTAAAAATTTGGGGCAGGGGGAACATACAATCATTCTCAAATGTTTAAAAAAAGTAGTAGAATATTGGTAAGGGAGGATTGCCTCAAACCTGCTATGGTTATAATCCTTTGGCCAGTGGGATTACATTGCCATTATCTTACAGTTGGTTAAACCCAAATTTTAACATTTTAACCCCAGTGTGCTTTCTGAAGCTAATTTCCCCATGGTCACTTTAAAAGTGTGTGAGGAACATCTGACTCCTTCCCAGGCTTACCTATTAACTGTTCGGAGTTAGCTAGATTTGGGTGCTGGATAGAACCGCTCACATTACTGAAATAACTGAATGCTAGCAAGGGAAAGCAAATTGCCCCAGGCCAAGCTGGGGATGGTTTTTGCAAGTTATGGACAGTGTTCACTAGAGCAGCAGCTTGGCATCCTGCAATGACCTGAAAAAAGGGTGAGTATAGGAGAAACTCTCTCATTTGTGCCCATCTCTCTACCTCCTTTTCCTTGCAAAAAGGCTGGCTTTTCTCCTGTGGACTGTTAAGATTTCCTGTTAGGATTCCCTCTGTTCCCTCTCTCAAAATCAGGGGAGCAAACAACTACTACCACTCAGCCTAGGAAAGCATGAGATGCCCAAGTGACAGCGGGAGGAGCGCTCAGTAACTGTGAGCAGCTGCTTGCACACATAGGAGGCAGCTGCCTGCTTTCCAGCACGCAGAGAACACCCTGTTTTGACCAAGTCTTTTTAGGACAAATTTTTATTCATCAGCACAAAACTGAAGCAAGAGAACGAAGTATTTCTCCCGCCTCGCTGCAACTACTTCCCTTTATTTTTCATGTGTGTCTCGGGTTACTAGAGGAGCCTGTCTCTTTCCTTTTGCTTTCTCAGATTTTCAGAGACAACACTTAATCACATTTTAGCTGGGCTTATTATTCAGGTAGGTCTGCCTGCTTCCGGGTTTTTAGACATAAGAGCATACAAGTATAACTAATTAGCATAAAACTAAAATGTCCTTTGGAAAAATGTTTATTGCCTATTTAGAAAAACATTCTGTACGTTTCCTCTTAGGTGCTAGAGAGAGCATGTGGAATAAGAAAATTAAAGTAACTCCTTTCAAAGGCTATTTGGTGAAGACGCAGAGTAGACTTGCAATCCACAGCCAATGTTACAATTTAATGCTGTAATTTTATTTTGTCTTCTTTTACCTCAGAGAAAAAAAAAAATTACACATTGACCTTCAAGTGAGTGTGACTGCTTTTTCCATTAAAAAACCATTCTAATGAGGTAGCTCAAGCTTGAAACAGATGTCGATTCCCAATCCAAAATTATTATTCTTGCTCTTGCAGTAAAAATTATTTTATTTTACACACTTTATCTTGTGAAACACCTTCAACGATTCCAATTTTTGGTTCTTCTTATTCAGCAACAGATACCCAAGTGACAATTCTCACCAGGCATGCTCCCCAGAATTCAGATTCCCAGCAGTCACATCAGCTATTACACGCATCACCAGCTCGAACATAATGCCATGCTTCCATCTGGAGACTGGGGCTGGCCAGATAGATAGGAGTGCAGATGACAGGACAGCACGGTATAGATTTTGTTTCTTGGATATTTAAGACGCAGATGTAAGCCATCAAACTCCCATAGGCTTCTTTGTGAAGCTTCCAGTATGACAACAATAGCAACTTACTTCCATATATTTTTTTTAGGATTTTGGGGACTGTTACCTTAGAATCATGGAATGTCAAGGATGTCAGAATGTCAAGGAGCTGGAATAGACCTTAAAGATCATCTAGTCTCACCTCCCTTGCCATGGGCAGGGATACCTCCCAGCCAGACCAAGCTGCTCCACACTTTATCCAGTCTGGCTTTGAATGCTGCCAGGGATGGGGCATCCACAACGTCCCTGGAATACGCCTTCTAGTCTCTAACCACCCTCACAGCAAAGAATTTCTTCCTAATGTCTAACCTAAATTTCCCCTCTTTCAATTTGAACCCATTACCCCTTGTCCTATCACTGTAGTTCCTGACAAAGAGTCCTTCTCCAGCTTCCTATAGGTTCCCTTCAGAGAGAGGGAGGTTTCTATAAGGTCTAAACACAATCTCCTCTTATCCAAGCCGAACAGCCCCGATTTCCTCAGCCTGTCTTCATAGGGGAGGTGCTCCAGTCCTCTGATCAACTTGGAGTCCCTCCTCTGGACGTGCTCCAGCTGTGCTCCCGGCGCCTCCCCAGTGCCTGTGGCACATACACGCGAGGAGCAGATGAAGGACAAGCCTCGCTAGCAACACCTTCCAGTGGGCTTCACCTTCCCAAATCTAGAAAGCAACTGGGCCGCCCAGCTTTCCTGCAGCACAGAACCCGTCTCTCCCGCAGCCCGGGGAAACTCCCGCCAGGGGCGGCAGCCTCGGGCCCGCCCGCTCCCGGCGCCTCCCCCGGGCCCGCCCCGCGGCAC
>JAYDZK010000113.1:77387871-77424289 GCA_034509185.1 Euphonia xanthogaster
CCCCGGCTCCGCCCGGCCGAGCCGCAGCCCGGCGGCCGCACCGAGCCATGGCGAGCCCGGCGCTCACCGCGCAGCCCAAGGAACCTGAGGCCCCGCAGGAGCGAGGCGCGGCGGCGCCCGGGGAGACGGAGCCGGCGGAGGTGTCAGGCGGGGCCGGGGCGGCGGCGGTGCTGGGAGAGACCGGGCTGGCCGTGGGCTGCTGCATCGCGGCGGCGCTGAGCTGGGAGCGGCCCCTCCGCAGCCTGGGCTGCTTCGTCTGCGCCAACCTGCTCTTCCGGTGAGCCAGCCGGGCCGGGGTGGGCGCCGGGGCCGGGGTCGGGACCGCCCCCCCGAGATGGGAAAGCCCCGGCCCGGCCCGCCCCGCCCGCAGCGGGCGTCTCCTCCCCCCGCTCCGCGCTTCCCTCGGCTCCCCGGGCGGAGCGTTTGCCCCCTGCCCTCCCCTGCCGGCCGCCCCAGCGGGGAGCTGACCCGCGCCCGCAGCCACGGAAGGTCCTGCTCTTCGCTCCACCTGCTCCCCGACATTCCCTGCCCCCAGCCGCCGCTCCGCGTCTGGCCACGGCCCTCGGGCTGAGTGCATCTGCTTGGTCGGGTTTCGCCCTCGGTTTGTGTCCCAGCCGCGCACACACGCACCTTCTGCCCCATATCTCACAGCATGATGCCTGATGGTGATGATGAGGAGGAGTCTCAGATGGAAGCTGAGCAGGGCGGCTGCAGGACACCCCGCCGAGAACTCGCATTTGTCACAGCCGAGAGGAGCCGCGGGCCGGCATTTCTGTGCATAGTTTTGAAACCTGCTGAAATCAGGTCCCGAGCCCCTCGGTTGTGCTGTGCTGATGCCCTGGTCCAGTACTTTAGAGTTCACTTTGGGTTTATGTGCTTTTCCAAATTGGTGGCCTACTTAGTGGAGTCTTTGTGAAGTGGGCACAGCCGGAATGTTACTGCAGTGCACCAGTTCTCTTTTTGGACTAAGCTTTTTGTAGTCGGAGGCAGTTTAGTTGAATAAGCCCCAGAGATTAACATAGGGATGTGTTCATTGTTGTGTTTGTAATGTCTCTTTTGTTAATTTCTGTAGGAAAAAAGTTGTCTATGTGAAACTTCTTCAGGATTTTCCCGTGATCTTAGGTTTTGCCAATGCCTATGTTTTTTTGCTTTCTGATCTAAAATGTTGTTGTATGCCTGCTTGATCATGTAGAGCAATTTATAAATTAGTGCACTGTCTAATAATACTGCAGAGGCTCTTACAACTGAATAGTGTTTCCTTTCCTGTGGCTGGAACTGCTTGCTTTCCTCTTAAACAAATAAGAGGTAAACAAGCAATGCAGTGGATTAATAGCAAACTCCTCTTGATTCTCTATAACCCTAACACTGTGATGTTTTAACATGAGATCCAAGTCATAGAAAGACTTTCTGGACCTTTGTGCTGCACAAGAAAATCTCAGCAAATATTTTCAAAATAATTTTATCCTCTTTGATTCCAGAAGCAGAGTGTGGGTGATGTCTGATTTAGGTTGGCTTTTATTATCCGTCTTGCTCTTAGGTATCCATGGTAAATCCTTTCATTGAGAAAGTTACATGGTTTTGACCTCATTTTCTCCATACTTCAGAGGTCACCTGTTGTTTCAGCCATTTAGAAGAGTCATAATGCTTTATATTTCTTTTCATTGTGGCTCTGATAAAATTTTCAGGGACAACATCTAGCAGAATACATTTCCATATCTCAGTGAATAGTAGCTACTGGGCAACCCGTTGGCTATTTTTTTTTTTTCAGATTTGACCCAAGCAAGGTATAAAATGCCTCCATTATTCAATGCCTGTACAAAGTCTCCTTTGGTAGTCTTACTGGCAACTTGGGGACCAGTATTTGAAGTTATTTTATCAAAATTCATAGCTCACTCTACTTTGTTCCTTTCAGGATGAGTTGGAACAGCAAAAGTCAGGGCACGGATTGCTCATTTTAATTTGGTGGTGTTGTACCTCAGAAGGAAGCTCGCTATCCTAGTGCCAGGGAGTTTTGAGAGGCATAGACAAACAAGGAAATGTGCAGAAGCAGGAATGATAACCAGTAAACTTCTGTGGTTTGAGAACATAAGGAAAGATCTCAGTAACAAACCTATGAAATCTGAAACTTTGAAAATTAAAACAGTCATTTAAATCTAAGGTCACATTTCCCTGCTTTGGTATTGGGATCATCAGTGTTTGCAGCACAGTGTGTTTGCTGCTTCTCCTTTCCTTGTTTGAGATCCAGCTGGTCAGCCTGGTTTGTGATGACTCAGACACAACTGCTTCAGGACTGGGAACAAGTGTCCACCCCTGCTGCCTGTGAAGTCTCTCTCAAGCTTTGTGCTGGCTGGAGAAACTCTGTGCTGGTGCCAGAAGTTCTCTCCAGGTGTTCTGAGTATTAGGCTGTTGACTGATAACTTTCAGTCTTGGGTTTAATCTTAGGCAAATATTAACTTCCAGTCCTAGATTTCTAGGCTAGAATTCTATCCTAATTATTATTCTCTGCATGTATGGAATAGAGGGGATAGTGGCAGCTTTTTGTTCTCCCAATCTGTAATTTTAAATTTCTGCAAGGTCAGAGGGGTGAGTTTATTTTCAGCAATTCTGTACTGTTCCATGTGTTTTGTAGTTTGCAGATATCTATTTCAAATATGTCTTTTCTGTCTGCAGATAAATGTTTTAAAATAAAGTACATTCATGTTTGCAGAGTCATCCCTATATACATCTGTTCACCAATTGCCCAATTTCCTGATTTCCCCAGGATTTTTTTGTGAAGGGACGCAACAGAAAAACTGATGTAATAGATCTTTTCTCTTTTCCTGTCTTGTGGAATGAATTTATTGCATTACCCTATTTGCTATTCTCTTCACCAGCCCAAATCCACTTTTTTCTTTTGGGATTTTAATATACCTTCTGACGTCAGAAGGTATATTTGCATGTTACTGCAGGTCTGTTTTTAACAATGTTACGTGGTGTTATTGTACTGACTCCACAAAGTAACTGACCAATTGTGTAAAATACCGGTATCAGTCCTTGACTGACAGGTGTGCATGCCTAATTTGCCATTAAAAATAATCTTTTATCACCATCCATACCCATACTTTTTGGTTTTTTGTTTGGTCTCAGATCTAGTGAATATTTCTATTGTCTGAGAGAAACAATCAAGAAAACAGTATTGCTTATATCTGAATTGTCTGTGTACATTGCATCAGGTAAAGATTGTGTATTTCCAGACAGAAAATCTAATTGCTCTTTAAATGTTAGTAAGAAAACACACATTCAGTTTAGCGGCTTGGCATGTTTTGTTGTTAAGTATCCAGTTTGTTTTAGGAGTTGTTATTGAAGTGTTTATTTTGTTTTAAAGTATGCAGTTGACTTTAAGATTTGTTCTTAAAAGTGTTTCTTACTTGAAATCTCTGCTTGGCAATGATAAAGTATACCATGAAGAGATCTCAAGGTACTTTTCATTCATTAATTCTTTCAGTGTAAGAAAGCAGTACTAAGCTAAGTGTTTCTTTCATGTATTTGCGCACAACTTGTAATGCTACCACTACTATTCCTCACTTGTGTATAAATTAAGATTTCTGCCCATTTAGAGAGCTGTGTGCATGCACAATGTATGCTTGCATTTTTATTCTTTGTTACAAGAAGCAAGACATGCAGCAGCCCTGTTTTATGTATTTGTGGACTGTACCTTTTTGTTCACTGTCAGCACTGACCGTGGCTATCACTGGAAATGTAGTCTAGGGGACCTACTCAGACATTCTTGGTGACAAAATGTCAAATCAAGTGAGAATTGGACTAAAAGAAATCTTTGAAATCAAAACATAAAATACATGACAATTAACTGAGTTGGAGTAAGGCAGGATATTGATATTCTGAAGCCAGTTTGTAGTATGCTGGTCTTCAGGTCACTTAATTAAATTTGTAATATCTTCCAAGTCAGAAGAACATATATGGATTTTTCCATATAGCACCCAGATGCTCAGTATGGTTTTGAATGTGGGAAATTTTGGTCTTTGACTGTATTTGTTACAGGAAATCTTAGAGCTACTTTTGTGGTTGTCTTGGGATTACTTTCCCAAAATCGACAGTATCAGGAAAGCACTCAAGTGAATACTCCTGCCTTAAATTCTAATAAGAGTTTATGTCTCTGATGACTCAAGTAGGAATAGTAGAGTAGGTTAAGTATTGACATTATTATTTTGTAATGATAATACCTTCATTATCAGAAAATAGAAAAAAAATTCTGGCATAGGCAGTTTTGAAATTCACTGTGCATTCACATGAATGGGTTTCTTATATGGTTGCCAGTTTGTTTCTTCTAGTCTGATAGTCCTTAACTTATTTAATTTGCTGCCTTTTGCTAAGTCTTTGTAACTTTTTGGTATTGGAATTTATTTTATTTCACCTAGTTGTAGTACAGCAAATTGCTGATATTTCTTCAAGCATAAACAAATGTTTGTGGTTGTTTTGGTTTTTTTTGCTTCCTAGAAGGTGGTTTTCCAAAATACTCTTCCTCAAGTAAAGCTAAAATTCCAACTTCAGCATAAGTTGGGATATAATTTTAGGGTCTGCTTGTTTTCACCCAGGCAGTTTTAGGCTTATATTCACTTTTCCAATACAAATTATGAAGCACTTTTGAAGGTTTTGGTGGTAGAAAAGTGGAACAGAAAGTGAAATTCATTTGATTTAGTTAACAAAAATGATTAAAAGCCATTAACAGCTTTTTAGTGACAGTTTTCATACTTTTGGCTGAGGGATTAGTTTACAGGAATGAAAACTGACATTAAGAGCCAGACAGTGTTACATAAAAACCTGGAGAGTTGACAGCTTTTTTTTCAACCAATAAGATGAAATCAGGATCAGTCAGAAAAGAAATCAAGTGGGATAATTGAGGAAAAGCAAGCATTACTGAAAAATTTAGGATCAAATCTAGGATGAAAACATTATGGAAGATGGAAATCCAGAACAAAGGAGAAGAGAAATTAATTGCAGCATGGCTTGTGTTTATTCTGTCTTGCTGAAATGTACATATGCTGTGTCTAAAATAGCTGTTTCAGGAGAGAAATTATAATTTTTTCATGTATTGCTTCAAAATAATGAGACCTTTCAAATAGTAAGTAGAATTTTGAGAACAATGGACGTTTTAGGGGGATATGCTATGCTCCATGGTAGATGTTACAGGACTAATGAGAGCATTAAAGAAAAGGAGATTTAGGGCAGCACGGTAGAGGTGCTACTGCTCAAACTGCTGCTACTGTATGAGAAAATGGGATTAAGATTTCTTCTGTACTTTGCCAGAGCACAGGTTAATTAAGGTCATCTGGGCATTTGTCTGAAAAAAACAAAGAAAGCAAGGTTATTTGATGTTATGTGTTTAAATCAAAATAATTTTAACTTCCATGGAAATATCATCCCCTCTTTTCACTGATGTAGCAGTAGAATTTGATGTCATGGTATACTCAGAAGGTATGTAGTTCAGGTCATTTAAACTTTCTCCTTCTCAAATGCTTTTTATGTGCCTGTCTTAATGCAACAGGTTGCAGTAAACCTGATCCAAAAGCACAGATATTGAAACTTGATTCTAACTGCTGCATTCCTCAAGAGGTTTTCTTGCAAACAGTGTGAGATAATTTTGCAATGTCAAATTATTAACTTAATCCTGTTTCCCAGACCACCAATATACTTCCAAATGTACCGGTTTATAAGCACATTTCTCTTCGGTTAAATGCAAAGCATCGGAACAATTTTTCTAGTGTTTTTTTCTTAGGGACTTCTACTATTTTTTGTTTTATTTAGACTTATTTTTAAGGCTAAGAGGTGGTTTTGTGAGTTGGGGTAGAGAAAACACACAATTTGAATCCCATCCTGTGTGTTAAGTTAGCATTGTCCAGCTGTCTTTGCTTTTGCCCCGAAACCTGTGCACAGACCTTCCAGAGAACTACCCTTTCTACAGATGGCTGTCAAAGTAGCAGTAATTGAAATTTCTGGGAGTCTGTTTCTTAGGACAAGAGGTTTATTTATTGACCAAAAATTTTAGAATTCAAGTAAGTTCTGGGAAGTTTTCTAAAGAAAAACAGATTTAGTCTGTGCTTTCTGGCTGAATAAATACGATCCTAATCTTTCCAATGAAACCTGACAAGCTCTTTGAATAAAAGTTGCTGGCTGAGTTTTCTTTGTCTTAACAAAGAGAGAATTTTAAAAAATGATCCAAGTTTTAGAATAACAAGCATGCCCTTTCTGCTTGAGGGTTATTTTTTTTGTTTATTTTTATGCACCTAGTGTTAGAATTTTTAGATTTCTGGGTGCTATCCAATGGAACACTCTTTGCTAGCTGGCACATAGGTCACAAATCAACTGCTTTTCCGTGCTTCATTTTACTCAGTTTGAAATGTCTCAAGTACCTAATTTTTTCTTTTATTTACAGAAAAACTTGAAGTGAAAAATGGTGCTTCTTTCTAATTTAAGTCTTTATGGAAGGTTTTTCTCCACTAAATTAGACGTGATCTAAAACATTTTTAATATACATATTTTTAAGAAGCATTCTATTACAACATTTCACAGGTTTTCAGCTAAACAGATATACAGCTTTCTAAGTTCAAAATGCCAGGCACTCAGGATGCTGGTGTGTATATTTTAAATTTTAATTAACATTAGATGTGGAGTAAATGCTTTTGAAATTAATTTATTCAACAAATTGTGCTTTTTGGAAAGGTAGGGAGGTTTTTTAGACTGAATTTAAGCCTTTGTTCTTTCTAAATTTTTTGACAGAACATATACAGATGTGGTTTTTTACATGTAATTTCCTCTCTTCAGTATGGAATCTGCTTTGCCACTTTTTGTGTAACTTTCAGACATGCAAGCTAAATATCATATAAATATAATAATATTGTACCTGATTCTATTCTGTGAAGAGATTCTACCAAAAAAGTGTGCATAACTTACTCTGACTTAAGTGAAAATCTACACTCTTTGTGTAGGAATCGGGAAGGGATTTTTGCATTATAATTCTTGAACAGTTACCTAAATTCTTTGGCTCAGACCAGGTGTCTTGGTTTCAGCTGGGATGGAATTATTTTTCTTCCTGATACAGTGTTGCAGTGCTGTATTTTGGATTCAGTGTGAGAACAAAGTTGATAACAAGCTGATATTTCAGTTGTTGCTGATCAGTGTTTACCCTAAGACAAGGACTTTCCAGTTTTCCATGCTCTGCCAGCTAGCAGGTGCACAAGAAGCCAGGAAGGGGCACAGCCAGGACAGCTGACCTGAGCTGGCCAAAGGGATATTCCAAACCACAGTGTGTCATGCCCAGTACACAGCCTGGGAGGAGCTGGCCAGGAGCTGCCCCTCACAGATCAGGTTGGGCTGAGCACTGGTCAGCAGGTGATGAGCAGTGGTACCATGTGTCACTGGTCTTTATTCCTCTCTCTTTTTGTTGTATCACATTTCATTTATTATTATTGTTACTCTTATTAACTTTAAAGTGTTCTTAAGCCCTGGCTTTTACTTCTTTCCATTCTCCTGCCCATCTCACCAGGGCAGGAGAAAAGTGAGCAACCTTAATTGTCAGCTAGTGTTATACCACAACACCAGGATGTACTAAAGGAATTATTGAGTTCTGACTTCCAGTGTTTTGAATACTCGAGGCTTGGATTTCCATATATGAAGATAAAGCATTTTGATATTTACAGAGACTTAGTATGAAAATCATTTATATAGAAGAGCAATTCACATAAAAGTTGTAAATTTAATAGACATAAAAAGCAGGATTTGCAAACCTGCTTTGAGATGGTTTTTCAGTTAGGAGAGTTTAAGCATTAAATTACTTGTAAATAAAGTAATGTTGAATATATATTTTTTCGTCTTGATTCGCAGGAGGGCAAACAAAATTATTGACCCTCTGATCAGTAACAGCACAAGCTTTCTGATAGTACCTTTACTATGTATTTAAAAAATGTTGTTCAGGCAGTGTACTGCATGCTGTAATTAGAAGAAAACAAGCCCTCTTCCCCTTCCCCAGAACTCTTGCTTGAGACAGTCATCAGAATTTATTGCAATCACACGGGTGTTGATTGCTCCAGCAGTAAGTATGGAATAATGGTCCACATTCAGCTCCAAGCAGGAAACAGGTACCACCAGGAGACAGTTGCACATCTTTTCCTTACCCAAATACTTTCACTGTAGATATTTTTGTCTGAAACAGCATTGGTTGGTCCACTGTAAGAGCAAAGTACACGTAGCTTTGAAATTAGCAGTTCAGTATTCTCAAAGTGCACTAGAAATATTTCCTCTCCACAGGGGAGGGCAGGCCATTCTCTGTGTGGTTTATGTCGTAGGCCATGCTTGCTTATCAGTGTCTGATTGGAAGAAGACCAGTTCTATGGAAAGCTCGGGCTGAAAGGTGTCAGTAGATTTTCACCTAAACATTTTATGAGGAAACAGTTATATACCAACCTGCTCTCTTTAGAACTGCATGAAATTACTCTGAAGAGTCTGGCCTCTGGTTTTAAGATGTAAATATGAGTTTGTGGAACATAGAACTGAAGTCCACAAGTCACTCACGCAGCCAATAAATGTGTCATAAAAGCTGATGGTGAAGCAAAGCTCCATGCTCACATCTGTGTTATTGACAGCTTTCATTTATTTATGTGGTTATCTCTGGATTTCATCTAGAGATAGATAGCTATTAAAAATGTACCTGCTAAGGCTTTCCAGAAATAACTAGCACTGGCTGCTGATAGTCTAAATAATTTAATTTTTGATTAAATATTTTCTTATGTTTTGTGTTTACGAAGTGCAACTCATTCATAGCTGTAGAATGTGTTGTAAAAAACCCAAATCCTTAACAGCTGAAATGAAAGAATCAAATTGGTTTATTTAACATTTATTTAACAATTTAAAACAATTTGATAGGTCTGCACCTTCCTTGTATCTCATGATACAATTAAAAATAGCTCTTGTCATGCCCTGTAAGTTTTATTATGTTTACTGACTGCAATATTGTACGATATTGTTAACCATCAAAATTTCTTAGCTGGCTCATGGCACTTGAATAACTTTGTACAATCCGGTTTGTGCAGGTTATTGTCCCAGGTGCTCTGGGACAATTCTGGTACACTGTGAGATGCCTGCCTTTTGATACAACAAATTGACAGTATTGACAAATGACCATCCATATTTAAAAGAACTGGAGAAAAGTACCTTAGGCTTCTTTTCTATCTTTACGTCCACCATCATGCAGTTGAATAATTTCCACTTTTAATTGTGGAAGTTGTCAAGTTTTGGTTCTTACTTGTGCAGTTTAGAATAATTTCCTAACAGCTGCAATTTAACCAGGCCCAGAAACAGAAACTGTTGTGGCTTTAAGTTCTAAGGTCAGCATCTTACCAAAAAATATTTGCCAACCACTTCTAATAGCCTACAATAGTCACAGAATGAAAATACCATTCAGGTTGGTAGGGGCTTAATGAGGTCTCTAGTATGGCTTGCAGCTCAAAATAAGATCAGTACTTAATTCAGATGAGATTGGTCAGGGTTTTGTCTTCACAACCATCAAGGTTGGAAATTCCACAACCTTTGTGGACAACCACTGCTTCATTATCCATTGATATTGCTCCTATTTCATTTTACAAAAATGTTTTCCCAATCTTCCACAGTGGAGTTGAGTGGCAGGCTGGCTCCATCACGCTTACATTCTTCCTGCATATAAGAACGTAGGATGGAAGGACAGCTGGAGGTCAGCTAGTCTGGTTTGCTCAAATGAGCTCCAGTTGGAGCACATTGCTCAGGTTCTCACACAGCTAAGCTTTTGAAAGTCCTATTCCACAGTGGTCTGCCACCCGCTTAGCACCCTCATTAGCACTTTCACTGGAGTGCTCTGGACCAGAGGACATCCTTCACAGTGAGACCACTGTTCCTTCTTGCAGCCTCCAAGCCAGGTGGCTGTATCCCACCCCTGGGGCTGGGTCAGAGCGAGGGCCTTTCCTGTGCAAGGAGTGCCTGCTTCAGCCAGTGACAGGGACTGAGTCCTGGGCACCTCATGACTGGGCGTTTTTGCAGTCCTGCACTGCCTACAGCAGAATTTCTTGTCCCCTTGTGCAAGCTGTCCTACTAACTCCTGAAGTAGTCATCTGGGATGCATTATTCTGTACATTGTTTCTTAACCCCTGCCTTCCCCCCAAAAAAACATTCACAAGATACTGCAGAATTCAAGGGGGGAACAAATCTTGGTTATGTCTCCAGTAATGGTTTTTACTTCTGCACCACTTGTAGAAGAAATGAAACAATTTGAACTTCAGTCTGTTTTGTTTATTGCTTAAAAAAGAGAATGTGTTTAGTAAGCTTTTCTTACATAGCATTCTTCTACAATACAGAAGGAGTGCAGTATATGAGGATTTTATTCTGGAGCCTTTCATTTTTGTCAGATATGTGTGTGTTAGAAATGCTTAAGAGTACAATCTGTTATTTAAAAAAAAAAAAAAAAGAAGGGGCAAAAATGCCCTAACTTTTAAGAATAAGTCGAAATACCACAGAAACTAATAGTCTGGTTGCTATGCATCATGTTGATAATTCCTAGAAGAATTCTGAATCCTGACAGTGGTAGTAGCATAAAAAGTGTTTTTCAGATCCCTGCATGTTGAACTAACTGTTTGATAAGCTTATGTTTGATAGATATATGCCAAAAGAGTGCAAGGGGACCTTACCAGCTTTTCACTAGGAAGGGCTTCAAGGATGCAGATCTCTGACATATGGCTCACAAATAGTTTTTCTAATCTGTATTGCTCTGGCACCTGAGGGCTGACACAAGCTGGCTGAGTGAATTCACAAGGGATAGTCTTTCTTGCAAACATCACAGTCTAGATATAGAGCTAATAATGTTCAGACATGGGAAGTTCAGTCAGAACGATTCAAAGCTCTCCAAAGAAGTTAAGAGTCCTTGTTTGGTGACTACATTAGCTGCTTCAACTGGATTACAGTTTTTTTCCTCAAACATTGGAGCAGGGACACTGCAGTATTGAGAAGGTGGAATGACATGACTTGGCAGCATCTTTCGGTGAGGATGCTACCTTGTTAATCCTTGTTTGCTAATCCTAGGCCTCATTAGTGCAATTGTTTTTAACAGCAGGTGACAGCTGTGATTGCAGTGAAACTGACAGTGTGGTTTAGTTGTGAGCATAAAGTAGGTCAAACATGTTCTGTGCATTTTTTGAAAGACACACTAAGCCATCTTAGCAAGCATCTGATCTTACCTTGAAAAGCTAGTAAGATGTGTGTGTATGTACACACATGCACATACTTGTATATAAATTCTGGTATTGGTGCATGTATTTGAGACCATCAAAGAGTGGCCAATGGTAATTGCTAAGTCAGGGCATTCTGTGTGATTCTATAAACATTCATGCAGAAGCACGGTGAAGACTCTATAGAATAGACATGGTATTAAGCTCAAACAGTTTGAAGGTCTGCATTTGTTATAAACTTCTGCTGCCTAGAAGTTGGACGAAAAATCCTTCCTTTGATTTTTTTTATACAGCATCACATCTCTCCCCCAGCCTGTTATCAGTAAATTAAGTAAGTAGGCTAAACAAAGTCTTCCATGCAGTGAAACTTAACACTTAAACACAATCAAAAATTTTTAATGCTGAATAATATTACCAAGAAAAATAGTAGGACAATAGTAGAACAGTATGATGCAAAGCTGTTACAAGTTTTGATTTATTGAGCTATGATTGGGCAGTTTTGATAGAGGTTGCCCTGTAATAATTTTTCTCAACACTTTTCTGTTGGTTTTCTTGAACTGGCTGAATTATACAAAGGTGCTGATTTTATACATTTATTTTATAGAATAATCTTATAATTCAAATTTTCTACAGATATAAAAACCCTTTATATTTGGATAAAATCTTCAGAGTGAGCTTATGTGTTTGTATTGGAATTCATATACTGGTCTGCTCAGGGTGATTGGTATTATGAGTTTGTGTTAAATGGGAAAATTAGTGGCATGGACATTTTTTTAAATGGGGATTTTCTTTTTGAGGTTTTCAAGGAATGCTGGAGCAGTTTACTACTAAAGCAATGTGTCCTGAGCTTGTTAGAAATATTGTGAAGACAATTTTCTTTCTAAAAAATCCAAGTGTGCTCAAAGGGTACCTCTTGGCTTCCCACAGTGGCTATGTTTGCTACTAGTTTCACTCCCCTTCCCCCTCTTTCTTGCAGAAAAGCTCTGCAGCAGAAACTGGGTAGAAGCTGGGTAGCCAGCTGCCGTGTTTTCAAATCTGAGAGGTTTCTTGAAAACATCCCAGCTTTGTATGATTTTGTTTCTGTTGGTATTCTCAATTGATCCAGTGCCTTAGACAGTGGCTTCTTACTGGCTCTGACTAACCTCAACTTTTTAAAGTTAATTGCTTTTACTTTGAAAAATTAACTTTTCACTGTTTCTGTTCAGATCACTGATTTAAAGTTCTCAAAACCAGCTATTAAAATACTTTAGCTTTTTTAATTTATTTAGTTGAATTTTAATTCTTTTTACTTAGAACCCTTTTTTTGTGAGTTAGGATATTTGCCTATAAAACAGATAGAAGAGCTAATCTCCAAACACACCTGGATAACAAAGTCAGCAATGCATGAGATTGTAATTCATGCTTTCTGAGTCTAGGTCTGTTTGACTTGACAAGACACATTCTAAAAAAATTATGTAATTAAAAACAAAATTCATGAAAGCTTGTTATGAAGACAAGTTTTAGTGTTATTCTGTTATATAGATTTACTTAATCTTTGTGTTTGAAAGAATGATTTGTATAAAAATCTTGCCTAAACATAGATTCTGTAGGAAGCAAAAGAAAAATTTTTACCTTTTTTTGGGTGCATTGTGCCAAGACAATTAGTTTTAATGAAACCACAGTTAATTTAAAAGTAGTACTTTCTATGCAATAATTAAAATGTTCTGTTTTCTTTATTTTCTCTGTGTGTTAATAAAAGTATGGACAAAAATCTACTACAAACTCAGTGTTTAATCTTTGTATCTTTAAATGCAATGCTTGGAGCTTTCAGTATTTGCTTCTCATGGAAAGGTTGTGGGGAGAAACTGAACTCTCTTGCAATCTGAGTCTATTTCTTATTTTTCTTTCAGTATTAGTAGCAGCTGTTAGTTTTTGCATGCTTCCAATGAGTTTTGAAATATTCAACATTTATTTCTTCTTGATATTCTAGGTTTGTTGCATTGACCCCTTGGAGAGTGTATCATCTGACTTCCCTTATAATACTTGGAGTGTTAATTCTTCAGATGATGAAGGATTTGGTGTTCTCAAAGATAAAAGGTAAGGGTACTGATAGAGTTCCGTGCTTAAACACTTGCACTTTGAAGCATGCTAATTCATTACTAAAGCCAGGTCAATATTATGATTATTGTAAAAGTACCAGCTACTTTTAGAGAGTGATAGTAGATCTGTGATGGTCTATTGGCATTTTCAATTAAGTTTTGCTGTATTTTACAGGGAGGACATTAGGAGATTTGTTTTAGCACATAGGTTAGGAGTGGACAGTCATTCTTGTTTCTTAACTGCTAGGTCTTAAAATGCATTCTTTTCTAAAATACAAAGTTTTCCTAGACGATCATACTTCTTCCAACATTGATCATGTAATTTTTGGACTTTTGGGACATCCAATATATATCAGTGAAATTTTTAAATAGATAAATTACCCATCTTAGCACAATTGGAATAAGAAGTGAGCGGTATTTTCTTTTTACTTTGTATAGCATTTATTTTCCAGAGTGTATAAAGTCTTGTGTGAATACAACCAATTTTGAAAGGGATTTTGAGTTTGTTGGCTGGTCTGGTGGTTTGGAATTTTTTTTTTTCAATTCATGTCCTGTACTTTATTACCATCTTGAAAATTCTTTGACAAAATACTCATTATAAGTTTTCTGGTTTCATTGCCATGAAGATTTTTTTTCAAGATTCTTATTTTGCCTTTTTTTTTGTTGTTAAATCCCATGCAAAGTGTTTGAAAAAACATCTGAACATAGTACAAAAGCAGGAAATAGATGTCAGAGAAGCATGGTATTCCTCTGTGATGTACTAACACTTAATTTCTGACTGCCAAAGCCAGTTGTTCCCTGGTTAGTTACAACAGGTATTTGCTACCTTTTCTGAAGGATGATTTACTGTCATTCCCTTTTCTGGGAGCCTTGGTTACCATTCTGTTTCCTGCTTGAGTATTACAAGCCCAGAGGCCAACTTTAAAAGCTAAGCAGAATTTGTTATTTTAAGCTCTGTTCTGTATAAATCACCACAAACATTGAATACCTCGCTAGCTGGAGGGCAATGGTTTAGGTAAATGCACTCGTACCTGTAAATAATATTTTTGTAGTGACCAAATTCACGATGTACCAATCTCATATTTGTGTGATTATGTAACCATTCATTTTAAAGATGAGGGTAGGAAGACTTCTATTTCCTAGTTTAAACAATGATTATTTACTGTAGTAAACTAATTTATTTTACTAGTGTCTTTGATGCTATTGTAGACAGAGTTCAAGAAAAATCAGGCCCTCTAAGTAATACTGTAGGAGTCTTGTGGTAAGGAATAGAAATCAATGAAGTGCCACTCCAAGAAGCAGAAAAAATTCTTCTCAGTATATCACGTCCATGTAACTGCTTCACGCTTCCAGCCAGCCACTAGATGGCAAGACTACTGCAGGTTCATGAGGAATGTAGAGTGGTTGTCAGTGTGTAGAAGTAGAGAGTGTGTTCATGTTAAAGTTATGTTATCATCTTCATTGCATCCTTCCATGTGGAAATGTAGCCATAGAGGATCCTGACTTTTTCCATTAATAATTTTAACTGTATGTTAAGTTTACAGAAAGCAATTCAAGAACTGTTACTGTAAGATGACACAGCTTTCTTGTTTGACTGGATACAGAGAGTTCCTTAGTTACTTTGTCCCAATTCTGAATATGTTCTATAAATAAATAATAAAATTCTTTCTGATTTAGTGCATAGTGTTTCATCTTACATTCTTACAATTGCAGGTGCGCAGCTTTGGAGGACCATCACTGGAAAGTAGGTATTTTATTTTTAATGCATGGCTATTTATTACTTTATTTTTTATAGTTGGCCTGGAATTTTTTTTAAAGTCTGTTTTCTTCTAATAAATTGCTGAATTATTTTGATCTTAAAATATTTTCTAAGTTTATTAGTGCTTGTTCATGATATTTAATAAATTTTTTCTTCTGATTTGAGTTATATTAAAGTATATAGTAACATATCAGAATATTTCTAGAAATGCTTTTTGTTACATTGGGATTATCATGCTTTGTGTTTTCTGAGAATTAGTGCTTTCTTTGTAAAGCAGAATAATACTGTGTTGGTCAAGGAGGTAACTTTTAGAACTTATAGAACTTTTAGAACTTATACCAGTGCTGCTGACGAGATGTAGGTGAGATGGCTGGGATTTCTCTTTAAGTCAACATAAGTAATTGATTGTTATAAATGCAAATAAATATAATTTGATATCCATATGAATATAAATTAATAATTTGGAAGCCTTTTGACTTGCCTGTCTTAGAAAAATGTTTATGTCATGTTACTGTGGAGTATATAATTTATTTAATTTGTTGGCAGTTGTCCTGGTTCCAGCTAAGGCAGAGTTAATTTTTGCAGTAGCCAGAAGGGGTGTGGCCAGGACTCAAAGGACTTTTTATTTTCTAGCACCTCCCCTCATTTTCAGGGATGGGGGAAGGAGTCCCTTCCAGGTCCCACAGTATGGCAGCACAGTCAGGTGTGGTCGGGAGTTTACTCATGGTGTGTGAATCATTCAGCTCCCATGTACACTGATATTGTCACTGTAACTGTTTATTGTTCTTTCTCATTGCTGTTTCCCATAAATTGTTCTTATTTTAACCCATGATCTTTACCTTTTTTGTTTCCAGTTCTCCTGTCCAGCCCTCCACAGGGGAAGGGGTGATGGGGGAGTGAGTGAGCAGTGTGTGGCTTGGAGTGTTTCAGTGGGAACACTGAACTGGGGAACACCATTCCTTAAGCTCCACAGCAGTATAATCAATGTCTAAGCGATTTGCAGGCAATCCATTTTCAGAACAAAAGGTTGTATATTTAAGGCATTATTCTTCTGAACAGACCACCAGGATTTATTATATATCTGACCTAATTTGAAAGCATATCCATTACTACACTATTGTTTTATAGCCTGACACTGAAGAAACAGTAATGCAGAGTTGAAAAAGGGAAGATGCTGAGTTTTGTTCTTTTGTTTTGTTGTTTAGAGACAGATATCAATGTCATAGCAATTGCAGAAGGCAGTTCAGATGTGCAGCCTCTGTTCAGTTTTATACCTCTTAACTTCCACAGGTATGAAATCTCATAAGCATAAAATGGAGCTATATGGAATTGATGACAACTTGGTTTATAAACTGAGCAGAGTAAAATGCTTTTACCATAGCTAGTGCTCTTTCATATATCTGTGTAGAGTGGCAATGCTTCAAACAATTTAATTGAGAAGCCATTCCTGTGGCACAGTAGGTTAGTATGATTTATATTTCATTTCTCCTTCCTCTTATTTGCCAGAGAAATTTGCATAAAATTTACTGTCTTTCAGGGTTTTGAACCTGTGTGTTTACAATCAAGAGGAGGAAGGCAAAGAAAATCAAATTGCTTGTGAAGTGAAAGGAAGCATAGGTTTTTGACTGCCTATTGTTTCTCTGAAAAATAATTCTGCAGTCTGATAATTTTTTGTTCTCTTTTCCAAGGTCACCAAACTAGAATAGTTGCTTTTAATGAAAATACTCTAAATAGTACTTTAAATATCTTGGATTCAGGTTTTCAGTTGTTCAGAATGCTGGACTTGATTTGCTGTTCTGTGGGGAGACAATGCACGGAGTGAAAAAGAGAATTTGATGAGCTCACCATAGCTCATGCCTTTGGGTAATATAATACAAGCATTGTATGTGTCCATCTAGCCCAGCATCTGCTCTCTGAAGGGATCCAGCCAGGAGAAACATGACCTTGGGTAATGTCCTGCTTTAAAGCTTGCAAGGTTCTCTTGGTGTACTTTCCCAACAGCTTCCAGTTGAACCTTACCCCCACCCCCCCTCCCAAGTTGTTCTAGGTGGACCTACGGTGAATTTGTCTCGTTGCTTTTGTTCTTAGAAACTTTTGTTGTTGGCAACATCCTGTACACAGAGATCCACAGCTGAACCACCTGCTTTGTGAACAGTCTTCTGTTTGTTTACCGCCCTATAATAGTTCGTAAGCTCTTCCTACATTTTTTCTTGTTGGAAGAAATACTGAGCAATTACTCTCTATTAGTATTCTCCAGCAAGCTGTGACTTTCATAAACTTCTGTCCTGACCTGTTCTCTTCAGTTCATGACTACTTAATTGTTCCTGAAATAGAGATTCTCTGAGTTTTGATGTCTTCATTGGGCTTTTCTGCATTTTTTCTTCCATTTCTGTGCCCCTTTTTGCTGGGGAGACAGAATTACAAATAGCATTCAGGGAGATCCTTGGACTATACATTGTCCCTCTCTTCTTTTCATAATAAATCCCAACATTTGAGGGGGGTTTTTTTTAACCTCTACTGAGCTCTGAAATTATGTTTTCATGGATAATCACTTCAAGGTAATGTCCTGAATAGTAAAGATCAGCTTAAAGCCTATATGACTTTAAGAGTTTTTGGGTTTTTTTTCTCTTTTAATTTCTTCACATTTCATCTGCCTTTTTTGCAAGAAATCATGTGATACTTGATTAAATTGTGCTAATCCTTGCAGCTGCTCTCTGTCTTTACCAGAATAATTCCTTTCATTTGTCATGGCTTCTTATGCTCCATAAAAGCATTTGATGAGGGACCTTGTTGAAAGCCTTCTCAGAAATCCAGGTGACTTTTTATGGACATCACTGTTCATCTAAAAGCAGGTTCACTTTTGGAAAGGACAGAAGGTTTGTGATACGATGTCCTTTACAGCTTGCATTAGGACAGGCATGCATGCCCTTTGTTAGTTTTCCTGACAGTTTGCACAGAGCAGAGATGAGTGTTTAGTGGTTTGTAGTTCTCTGGCTCTTGTGTGCCTTCCCTAAAAATAGATATTGCTTTAGGCACTTCACAGTCCTCTGCCTTAAGGCAGCTTTAAGAGTCGCCGCCGTTTAACCAAAATGAAATTTCAACTGTTGCACCCAACCTTTCCTTTATAGCTTTTGTAAGTTCAAAGAAAGACTTTGCATTTGTTTGCACTGTGGGTGGGTTTTTCTTTTTCTGAATGCTCCTGTAAATGTGCCTGTTGATTGTGTTGAAATTGAAGGAACTCCTGTAAGATGTTGAAGCTGGGTGCACAGTTTGTTTTCATTTTACTCAAAATTGGATATGAAAAACGATTTTCATGTTATCAAATATGAGCAAGACATGCCAAATATATCCCCATATCCAGCAGAGAATCACTGGCTCTTAAGTAACTTACTTAGGAAAAAATGTGGTAGATCTGTGATACTTTCAGTGAGAGACAATGCATATTCTAATAAATGTCTATTCTAATAAATTACATGATTCTGCATGATTTTTCTTTGGCATGCTGGCCCTACAGCCCTGCATCCGTAGTTTGTAACTGCCTTAAGGTCCATGCAGAATGGCTGTGTGTAGCCAGGAAAGGATTTCTAGTCTGTGCCAGCTTTGAAACTCCTCTGGATTGCTTGGGCAAGTGCTAGTTGGCATCCGCCAAAAATGTGCTAAGAGCTGTTTTAATGGTTTAACTGCAGAACAGGCCAATTCTAGTGCCTGACAGAACTGCCACACACAGATTGGTTTATCAAAAGAGATGTAGGTAATACCAGAATTATCTGAACAGACTCATTTCCTGCCCTACCTTTTTGTTATGAGATTCTGGTTTGGAAAATTAATATCTATCAGTCAGTCACCAGCACAGTAGAATGCTTCATAAATGGTGGCACCAAAACCAAATGGTGAGTTTTATAGTGAAATGGTAAACTTTTGGTAGTTGGAGGGTGAATTGCCGTGACTGTTCTGAAACTTGCATCTTTTCAACGTTCACGTGCATTGTGTATTTTGTCTGCTGCATGTACATTCCAAGTATCAGAGACTGGAGTACTTCAATGAAAGTGCTGTTAATTTGTGGCACTTGGTTTTGGTTCTCCTTCATCTTTGTTGAGCACTGCTGACTAGTCAAAGCAAGAATAGCATTACTTTTTTCATGGCCATAACTTAAATGCAGAATGCTTGTTGCCTCACATGTAAAATGTGTATATGTAGGAAGACCTGTGATTGTATTTCTAATGGAGTCATTTAGTACTGTTTTAATTTTAAAATTGCAAACTGGAGATAAGTTAAACCTTCCTTAGGGATGGTAGCACTGTAGCACATTTCCCCCCCCCAAATCTAGTTCTGTTTCTGATGAACTGCTGTACAGGTATCTTGCCTTTTTTAAAATGGGCTGGCAGCTTTTAAAGGAGCACTGGAAAAAGTCAGTTGTTAAATTACTCTTCCTTATTATAAAGCTGTTTTATTTCTTCCTATCTGAGTGAGATTTCTTTGAAATCTGGAGCTTCTCTAGTCAGTGTGGTGATACGTTTAAGTCAGTAGATGTATTAGAATATCCACGGGAATTGTAGCACACCTTCATTTCTTGAGTGGTCAAACTTAAGAAGATCAAATTAATATTAACACAGAATTATTATTTTATAGCAAGCCTAAAAAATCCTAGTTGCTGCCTGAGAAGGGACTAAGCAACAGTCCTTTTAAAAGGCCATCAGAGAGTGACTGAAAAGAATAAGCCAGAAAGAAAGGAGTTAATGCTCTGAAGACCAGCAGCTCTGCATAGCTTGTTTTCAGTCCCCTGTTATGTTTTATCATTTTCTCAGATCAAAGCTACCTGGGACTTCTGGGAAGAGCCTTGCCTGACCAGTCATAGTGTTAAGCTCCCTACTGCACTAATGGCTGCTTCAGCCACAGACTGCAGTAGGTGTGTAGTACTTACTGTATTATTAAACGTTGAATGTTGGGGATATAATCCTTTGGACTATGAAAATAAATCCTGGAAGGGTTCTCCTGGCCCTGTAGGTTGAAAGAAAGGGGTTTTTTTATTCCCAAAGTACATTTTCTCCTCTACTCCCAAGAGGAAGGAAAAATAAGCAAGTGCAGCACCATGAACAGCATCCACTAATCCACTGCTGCTCGTGCAATTGGGTCAATGAAGATTTGGAATTCTGTAAGAAGGAACAGTAACATTTGCAAGAGAAAAAGGACACTACTTGATGGAAACTTTTAACTGGCAGTTGTCTTTATTGAAGCACTTTAGGACTTGATGTTGAAAACCATGATTAATATTGAAGTGCTCTTGAAGCTCACTAGTTAGATAAATGGGATATTTCTGAAATAATAGCCTTCACTGATAGAAGGTTACAAACTGACACACAGAGGTTATTTTCTGAGCCGAGGACATTCATGTTCCTCACCACCTCCCTCCTCCAGTCCCTTCTTTGTAGATTCCTTTTATGAGAGTTAGCTGTGGTGATACTTGTGGAGTCCCAGAGCCATCAAAGTTGCTGCCCACTTGCAGGAGAGCGTTACTGTTTCGTGGGTAACAACATCCATTACTGGGTCAGCAGATCTGACAGATCAGCTTCAAATTCAGGCCGTAGCTTTTCCAGATCTGAATTCATCTTTTGATCTACACTGGTTTCACACTTGCATCAGCCCAGCTCATAGACATTTGTATGCATTACAATGGTCAGTGTGTTCTGAGGAACAATGTTCTGAGCTAGCACCATTCAGAGCTTGGCAGATTTCATGTAATGTGTGGCTATTAAGCTTTTTTCCAAGAAGAAGAAAAAATAATCTTTTGAATCTAATAACTCCATAACAAAAAAATCTTTTAAATCTAACTCCATAACTCTAATAACTCCATAATGCATATGTGCAAAATTATTCCTAATATGTCACTGAGAGCAATGAAAAAAACTCTTCGTGTTCTCCCTAAATATAAATGAAACAATTGCCCCTTTCATCTAATTATCATGCTTTGTTTATTATGTCAGAGGCTTTACATACCTCTGATTTACATCTGTTTTGCCTGCTGGGTTTGCTTAAGACAATCTGCAAGTCATGTGCCTAAATATTTCTGACGTAGTCTGCTTAGTCTGATTTCATGATCAATGGATAAAGATTTTAAATACTTCTTGAGATATATATCCTGATCTACCTCTTCCCAAACAAATGTCTGTAGGTTGGTCAGGTATATTGTGTCTTAATGGTGACTGTTTATTTCCCTTGAAGGTAGACAGGAAGCCTAGGGTGGTGAGACAAGTGAGGGTGTTTACAACCCATGTGTCATTGCTCCCTGTTGATCTGAAGGCCTCTTTGTTTTGGAGATGCCACTGACTGCTGCTTGTGGCTACAATAAGAAACTGACTCTTGCACTCTTGGCACAGCACACGGGAATACCAGTCCACAGCAGTAATAACTGCAGGGCACGAGGACTTGGTTTATTTACCTCTTTGTGTACATAAAGTTTCTCTGAAATGAGTCTCAGGCACAGTATGAGTGTGTATTCAGATCACTCTTGAGACCAAGACCAAGGATATGCTGCTTCACTGTATCTCAGAATAAAAGTCCTGTCCTTCAGGCTGTTGTAAAGAGATTTCTTTGCAGATGAGTGGATTAGGAAATAAGAGGTCTTTTTCCATTAGGAACTCCAATAAAATCAAGGCTGTAGCAGAACTGTGTCTGTTATACACTTGTTAATCCATTTCCTTGATGTTATAGATAGGAAAAAATGTAATGTGAGCCGGGGGCAGTCATGTGGGCCAGTCAGTACCAAAACACAGCACCATCAGTTCCAGTTTCTGTTGCGCAGTCTCTTTGTCTTGCTTTGGTCATTCAGACAGGATCCGTTCCTCACATGGCCCTACACAACTACACAATCTGGTAGCAGACTGAAGAAAATACTTCCTGTGGACCTACAGCAAGGCAGAGGGCAGACTATAGTCTAACAGATAAATAGATACAAATAGGCTCCAGAGAGGAAATATTTGCTTCTTCAGTTACTTCAATGTAGTCTGAAGGCATCTGGAGTCTTCAAAGACTTCCAGCCTTGGTATTTCACAGTGCTTGCTGTTCTGTTCATTTTGCCTCATATATTTGTATGAGTTTGTGTTGGAAGATATATGTGGCTGGATAACATACCTCAAACAATTCTGCTTCAAATATGGTTCTCCCAAATGTTCTTAATATATAAAAGCTGTTGCAGTCCTTCAGGAGGTGAATGCATACTTGTGGAAAGCAAATGGAAATTGAGTTTTATTTGCAGCCTAAACCCATACTTTTTCAGTAATCACTGAAATACCAGATTGTAGTTGTCCTTTTTTTTATAGAAAGTGTTGCTACAACTCAGGCAGCAATATGTGTGGTGGGGTTTTTCCTAAAGGCACTTTACACATGAATGATTGAACCTTCTGCAGATTGCAGAAAAAAATTGTCTACATTGCAAAAACCTCTCGATGCTTCATTTTTTATGGTTTTTTTTAATATTATGTGACCTTATTTCATCTTTTTGGCAAGTTATTTCCAAGTAATGTATTCTGCTGGGTTTCTTTGCTTTATATTGATACATGATAAAATAAACATACTGGTAAAGTTTTTATTACAGGAGCAAAAACCAATACTTCAGTAGAAATGCTATAACTTTGGCAAAAGTGTCACACTTCGTCTGAAAACTGTTTAATACCTTTTTCTATGCAATTGCAGGAAAAGGTTGGTGGTTGGTTGGTTCTTTTTTTTGTTTAAGGGGAAGGGAAATGAGGGATGTTGCACAGCATTTGTAGGTACCATGTACCTCACTGGTAGAAATAGTTGGCTTGTTTGGCTGGTTATTTTCTTATATTTGCCAGAAATTATATGTAGTACACATAACCAATTTTTTCTCACATAGAGTGGTTTGCAAACTTTTGAAGTCAGGCCTACTCTCTGTAGTTCTCTAGTAATTTGTTTATATCTCAATTCTGTCTTTGCCATCACAAGGCATTTTCCTCTCTTCCTTGTCCCCAGAAGTTCATCTCACCTTTCATTATGGAGGGTGCACAGAAGAGATGAGGAGAAAATGTTGGAATCATCCCGTTTCTTTACAATTACCAAAAAATATTGCATTCCTCTTTCTGTAAGCCTTACTTGTCTTCTGTCCCTATTAGTTAAACATAAAGGTTAAACATATCTTGACTACAAGAAGAGCAACTTCTGAAGAAGCAAGGGCAGAAACAAAGGACCAGCAGAGTTGTACTGGGGCTGCTTTAACTGTTTTTATACAGGGATATATTCTAACCCAGTTATATTTACAGAAACTGTCATCATTCATGTGTCAGGATCTGTATTGCTCTGAGCATGATGTTCAAACTGAGCAACATCAATAAACACCAGTGTCATGTAAAAGGCATGACTGGTGCTGTGTATGGTAAATGTCTTGTAAATGCATCTCAGGCATAGATTTTTTTTTCTAAGAACTTGTGAATAACTCGAGTAGAAACATTATCCTTTCCCACTGCACTGCTTGTTTAATAAGCTGTTTCCCATTTTGCATTTGTGCACTTGCCTTGTCAACTCTAGCATGTTCCTGACGAGTAAGGGTAGTTGATTTTATGCCATTTCCCAGTCTGGGCTCCTACATATTTTGAACCTCGATTCTGTCCTTCGCTGTGTCTGCCACTCCTCCTGGGGTACTGCAACTCACTCATCTGAAGGATTAAGGCAAATACTGAATGAAAATGTTAAGGACATACCAGTTTCATATAACAAGGCACTTCTAGTACCCTGCCCTTGCCCTTTGGTATAACTTTTCAATTAAAAGTGGAGTTATGGGGATTGCATATATGCTGGGTTTTTTCAAGTTTGTTTTTAAGTGTTATATACCAGAATTTCAAAAGCATTGTAGCAGTTGAGATGTATGCCTTCATCTTCAGGACAGGCTGTGTACTTTTTAAAAAGAAATTCTTTTTACTTTTTTGGATGCTGAATAATCCTCCTTGACTGCTTTAACAGCTTCTTAGCTTTGTTACTTACTTGCTCAGTGTCTTTCTAATATCCAAGAGATAGCAGTT
The DNA here is from genome assembly GCA_034509185.1 of Euphonia xanthogaster. Taxonomy (NCBI): domain Eukaryota; kingdom Metazoa; phylum Chordata; class Aves; order Passeriformes; family Fringillidae; genus Euphonia; species Euphonia xanthogaster. Next base: position 77,411,984 of record JAYDZK010000113.1, read on the forward strand.
GATCTAAAATTTCGTGGATAGCCCTTTTTTTCCTAGTTTTACTTTGTAAACTGTAATTCCTAGAGAAATTTATTACTCTACTTTTTGTCCAACAATCCTGTCCTTTCCTGTACCTCACTGGCTAGTTGTAATCAAAATTATTTATAATTATTTTAACCTTTTAATTCTATTTAGAGAGTTCTGAAAGCATTCCATATTGTTTATTTTGGGGTTCCAGTACTGAGATACTAAGGAATCATTCAGAAGACTGCCATAGTGTACCTCTGCGAAATTTTTTTCTTCTGTCCTGGTAACAGAAGTGTTCTTACATGAATATTTAATGACAATTTTAAGATTCAAAAGAACATCTCACATAGTCTGATTTGACAGTTGTTTTTTGGTCTTGCTAATCTCACAAACAGGTGATTTCAGGTATAATTTCTAAGCATATTGTTTGAAAGCTTTTTGGGGTGTGTGCGTGTTCTGTTTGTATCTTCTCAGGGATAAATACTATTCCTCTATTAAGCCAGAAGGATTAATTTCATGGACTAGCACAAGGAAATTTCATGTGGAGGTTTCAAGCAATCCTTATACCTAGCATTGTGGTTGGACTGGATGATCTTGAAAGCCTTTTCCAACCTAAATGGTTCTGTGATTTTGCCAGTTTGCCTCCATGCTGGAAAAAAAGTTTGTCTGGGTACTGTGAGATGTGTATTTTTACTATACTTAAATAAGCTAACTTTTAAATACATATTTTTTATATTTTGTAATACTTTGTTCAAGTGAAGTCTCTGCATCCATGATTAAATGTGTGAAATAAATACCTGCCTTATGTGCAGTCTGTGCAAACTGCAGGGTGTGCTGCATCCTGTGCAAAAGTGGCTCAGTAATTAATTTCCTTTGTTACACATTGGTAAAAATGAAATGCTACACTCAGTTGGAAAATGTGATCATAGTCTGTGGTGATGGGAATGATGGATATACAGCCTTTGTTTGTAACTTTTTGTTTAAACATAGTGCATTTTTTCTTCAGCAATTTTTAAGTATGGAGCTGCAGTCACTGTTCAGTTGTTTGTGAGTGTTTTGCTTCTGGATCCACTTTGTCTAAAATGCAGTTTTGTTACAGGCATCTGTGAGCACGGACAGGTGGATTTGCCTGTTGTGAATAACCTGAGAGCTGCTAATTCTGAGCTGACCCAGTTCTGACATGCTCACTGGCGTGTCATGTGCCATCCATATTGTCATCACTGGGGAAAAAATGCACCCTCCCCACTGCTGCCTCCCATCATCTCAGCTTTCTCACATCTTTTTTTTTTTTTTTCACTGTGCTTATTGTAATGATAGAATGTTTCTTTTTCACAGCACTAACCAAACATTAGGTAGAAGGTTCATAGAATTGAAGGCATTTGAAGGTTTTTTAGTTTAGTTTTCTTCTAGCACTTTGAAAATAAAATAACTTTTTAAAAATTATGGAGTTAAAGGAAAGTTATAAAGCAAATACAGAAAATGGCAGAGAAGAAAGTGAGTGGAGAAACAAACGAGGGATTCACAAGTAGAAAATTGCTAAAACAATTAGTGTTCCTCTGAAGCTCTCCCATGCCACTTGTCCCTGTCTCAGCTTTGCGCTTTCTCAGTAAGGAGTGCTTGATCTACTCTTCCATCTTAGACAAGACCAAGTATGGCAAGTACTGCATTTGAATTTGCAGACTTGTTTCTGCAAACAGGTGTGATTACCTGCTGTTTGGCAAGTTTTCCCAGCTTTCAGCAAGGGAGTCTGGAGGTGTCCTTCACTTCTTAATACTTTCATATTTCTTACTTATACAGTAATATTGACACCAGTACTTTTTACCAACTGAACTAAAGCTTTTAAAATCTCAATTACAGGGAAAACAAACCATGCTCTTTTCTGCTTTGAGATGTGGGCCATGCTTTGGTCATACAATGAAAGCTACAAGCTTCTCTTAAAATACTTGCCTATCCCATCTTCATGGGTTGACTTAAGTCTGTGAACATCTCTGTAAAGAAAATCTATCTGAAAAACTGCAGAGGAATTGTGGTAGTACCATCCATCTCAGATTACTTTTTCTGTATTCAGGGACCTCTTGTGAAGCGAGCAGTTAATCTTGTTGTGGAGTGCAGCACCCCAGAGAGTATCAAATGAATTAAAAGGGGCAATATCTGGCTACCTCCTGAATCTAATGAAATGTTGTTTTCTGGCTGTTCTTGAGCAGGTCAGCTTTTTCATGCTAACCATAGCATCTGTTATTCTTTTCTTTTTTTTTTTTTCATAGTTGCCTGGAAATTGTTAGTAATGGCAGGCACATTTACATGTTGTTGTCAATTCTGAATATTACTGCACTTCCAGCATAAATACTTTGCTTTGGGTTTTGTTTTGTTTTTTTTAAAACTTGTTTCTATTTACAAATTGTTGATATAAATAGAATGCTTCAGCCCAGGGTGTAGAAGGATACACTCTTAATTTGGCTGCCAGCCTAAATAGCACTACAGGAGAACCTGTCCAGGGGTGTGATTGACAGGTATGTTGTCAATAAGAAAGTGAAACTTGGAATTGAGTGTATGCGGTAGAAGGTGACAAAGACCCTTCATATCTTAAGTAAAGATTCTTCCATTTGAAGGATCCAAGAGGCTTGGACATAGTCTTAGAAAATGTCAGCCAAAAAGTAATGTCATGTACTTCAACTCATGTGTTGAACTTACTAGGTTCAAGTTACAAGAACTGCCTCTTGAAGGGTGGCAACAGCTTTCCCAACCAGCTCAGACAGGGAAAGGAGATGACTTGGATTCAGTCACATCATTTTGAACAGAACAACTGGTCACTGCTTCTGTCAGGTCTCACCCTGAATATTTATCCCTAATCCACAAAGATTTATGAACAAATATTCCATGTTCTGGGATTTTCTAATTTTTGGTGGGAATCCATGTGTCTTGCAATTTGTGATTATGCAGAAGTAGCTTTGTGATTATGCAGAAGTAGCAAGATTATTGTCAATTCTACTGTACTATCAGTACAGTAGAATTGACAATAAATTACTGACCAGAGTGCAATCTTTAATTCCTTATTTTCAAGTGGAGATACTGTACTCCAAGGCATTGCAGACAGCACAAACTGGAAAAAGTCGATTCCTTGTAAAGGACATCTGTTTTCTAGGGCAATTCTCTGAGTTAGCAAGGCTCTCTCTCCTAGTTCAAAGACTTCAAAGAGCTTAGGCAGACATAGTTAGATGTCTAGACAGTCAGACTTTAGCTGCACATTGTGTTTGTAAGCTGGAATTGGTTAACAGGCAATAGTACTTTTTTAGAGTACCAAGATACCAAGCCTTGCAAAAGAGAACAGAAACCTGACATACAGTTGAAACATCCTTTTTCTAACTCTTTGTAGGCTTACACTATAAAATAAATGTAACTACTGCCTAGTCCAGAAGCAGCCTGTTGGATTGCCACAGAGCTGCTGGATATGTTTGCCTGCTTCATTATGTTTGTTTTGCTTGCAAACATAATGTTGCTATTTTTTGCATTTTTAATGTATTTTAAAATGTACATTATTATAGAATTAGGTGGGTTGCATCAAATTAGTACCTAAATTGGCTCAATATTGTTGCAACAAGTACCAGACTGATTGTAAGTAACGGATGACTGCATTTTTGATGAATGTAAGAGTGTGAATGGAATGGCAGACCTCAAATTGCTCATCAGGAGAGAAGTTTACAAAGTTGACCTTTTCAAAAGGTAGAGAGTAAATTTAAGTGAAAAGAGTAATGTTAAAATGGTCATGTCCTATGTGCTATGTTTGTTCCATTGCACATGTAATATTTTGCCATCGGTGTTTTTATTCTATTCTTACCACTTTCCATTTTAACAGTTGAACAACTGTGAGAGATAACTTGCAATCCTGAAGTCATTTGACTTGTCATCTTAAAGGGTATTTATAAACTATAGCATTCAGGGAGCCCCCAGTGTTACCTTAAATAGAGAGACTCCTTTTAGGATTAAGAAGAAAATGGGACTGTTTCATTTCAGAATGGCTTCTCTTAAATGTAAGTCTAATGATGGTTGATTAAAAGCTCCATAAACATAGGTAGCAAGATTAACCATATTCTGTACTTCTTTGTTATCATTAAAGACTGCGTGAAAAGCAAATGGAATGTCCTCTGCTAAACATGTGAAAAAGATGTTTTTCTCCTGAAAATACAAGTAGCTTTTATACTCTTTTTATATTGGCCTGTATTAACTGTTTCCTGTAGGCAGAAATGCTGCTTTTGCTATATATATATATATTTTTTTTTTTAAGAGTAGGGTTTGTTCCGCAAAAACAACAACAAAAAAAAAAAGTGCTGGTCTCCTAACAGCCTATTGAGTTAATTTCTGTCAAGTTTTCAAATTCTAAACAAATTTTAAAGGACAGCGGAAATCTGAGGGTAATTATCGGAACCCAGGAAATTCCTCTGACTGCCCTGGATAGCTCAAGCCCCTGCCCGAGGGGCTCAGACACCTTGGCACAGAGCCCAAGACCCCTGTGCTTTTGACCTTGACCCATGGAAAAACAATTACCAGCCTTTATATGAAGAATTACAAGTCAAGAGAGTTTAAGTAGAATAAAAGTTAGTTTGTCACAGGGTGAAAAATAGATTTTCGGGGTTTTTAGAATGGGGGTTCAGGAGGCAAGATGGAGAAATCTGGGCGTGTCCAGTCTTTCTCCTTCTTCTTGGCTTCCATCTTCTGCTGTGATGATGGCACCTTTTAATTGGTTTAAGGTAGAAACTCACTTCTAACTTAGGTGATAGGTATTGGGAAGTTATGGTAAATAATGTACATGTAGTTTTTAGTATAAAAAGGTAACATCACCCTGAGGGTGGCCAGTGTGCCTCAACCCAACCTGCCAGACAGACCTGCAGAGGGTGGGAGAAAGAATGTTATAGATAAAAAACAATAAACAACCTTGTGAAGGAGAACAGAAGAATCCTGATTCCTTCTTCGGCTGCTGGGCTGGGAAAAAGAGGCTTGTACATATCTCAGACTCACTCTGACCAGCAGAGATTCTGAGAGGTAATAAGAAAGAAAAAAAGCAAGCAATTTTGAATAATTTTGAGAACTTGATAAAAGAAGCAAGAAACATTTGTGGTCAATGAAACAAGAAATATATACTAGTATTTAGAAATATATATTAGTTATTGATATGGAGGGAAGAGGACATCTTTGCTTAGAATATTTAGAATGGTAGTAGTCAGGCGAAAGATCACAAGAAGTACATTAGTCAGGTACTTTGTATAGTAGTCAGGTTTTGACCTTTAATTGCATCTGGTTTGCCAAATGCAAGCATTAGATTACAAAACACATGATGGAAATTATTTATAGGGGACACAAGAACATATAGTTGTAGTTAGGGGTTTTTTTGGGTTTTTTTTTTGGTTTTTTTTTATGCTGCAGACGTCTGGGTGGTTGTAACATGTGAGGGTGTGCTTCCCAGCCCAGCATCTGATTAGTCACTATTTTAGGAAGGAATGTCCTGGCACAGTTTTGTTGAAGCATGTGAGCCTATCAGCAGAATAACATATTATACTCTTTTAGGTGTTTCAACATACAGTTGAGTAAAACAGCTCAGCTGTTTTTAAACAGATCTCATGGTATTCCTTCCAAGTCTCCTTTTCATCTCTTATTGACAGAAGAGATGTTACATATTTACTTACTAAAATATATTTCATGCTTTTAACACTTTTTAAATTAATATTCCAAATGTTTTAGAGTCTAAATAACCCTGAAGATATATTCTAGAGAGCTTGTAAGGGACACTAAGGGAAACAGAAAGTAACATATGCTCACATTCTGCATGGCACTCAATGAATACAGATGATCAGACATACTAAGATGGCCAGTTTAATTAAAATTTTCAGAGATAAATATTTGCTGTAGTGCAAAACCATGTTCTCCCAAGTCACCCTGTGTGTTATGGCCACAGCACCATATGACACACATTTCCTTTCCCTAGCTTAGATTTTCCCTAGCTCCTCTTTCAGAAGTTCAGCCTTTTTTTTACCAAGTGCTTAGATTAGTAGTATGATTAATAGGTCACTGATGTAATTGTGGCCATTGAGGTTACTGTAGGTCAGTTCATAGCGAGAGGTAATGCTAAAGAGAATTTCATAGTGAATAAAAAAATATCCGCTATTTGTGCTGGAGCTATTCTGACAAATGTATTCATAAGAGATTTGAAAATGCAGTGAGTAGTGGGATGACCAGGTACCAACATATTCAAGAAAATTAAGACAAGGAAGATTATGAAGAATTTCAGATGATCATTACAGGATCCTTTATCAGTAAAATAGCATCTGAAATTCAGCATAGATAACTGGGAAGTTATGCAGAAATACCAGTACTAAATTCACATATAAAATAATAGTGTCTGAAGGTGACTGTAACCATTCATTAATAAGATGTGCTCTCACAAAACCAGCATTGGTCGACAGACTAAATCTACTGTTAAGTATCAGTAAAAAAGACGTGCAGGGAAAAAGCAATGACAGTCACATGCCACTCTCATAAACCTATTGTATGTACAAATCCTGAATACTCTGTGTGGGACTGATCTGCTACCTTCCAGAAAACAGTACAGGAGAAAAAAAAATCCAGAGCACAGCAACAAAGTAGAACAAATACACAGAACTATTTCCATATAAAGAACAAGTAAATGAGGTAGGTCTTTAAAAAAGAGAAAATGAATAATTAAAGAGAAATACAATAGAGGTCTCTCAAAATACTGCACAGAACATACTTTCTCTCTCACTTTTGGAATGAGGAGGCATCAAAATAGCAGGCAGAAAGGTGAGGAAAAATAAAAATGTGTAGTAAGTTTCAGAAATCCTTGACACATGATTGTAGTGAATATTAGAACTATAGATGGATTTCAAATATAAATTACAGGATAGTTTTTTAAAAGAATTTTTTTTTTAAATTAAAAATCACCACCTCTGACTTTGGAAGTCCCCAGGCTGCAGATTGTTGTATGCTCTGTTGTATTTTATGGAGCTATGATTATTATTATCCCATATTTTTATTCTCTTGCTTAGGTGTCCCCACGTATTCAGTTTTGGCAAGTGTTAAAGACAAGGCACAGGGCTAGATGGGCCTTTGGCAGGCCCAGTCTAGCTGGTAGTGGTAATACCCAAACATTGACTTTTTATTCAGTTAAGTGACACATTAAGACTGTAATAAATGTAGCTATTTATATCTGCATTTGTATATAAATTGTGTTAAACTCTGAGAAATCTGAGAAGGGCACGTGAGATAACTGTTGCTCAATTTTAGATGGAGTGTCTGTTGCTACCACCACATTCCAAGGAAGTTGCAAGGTCAGTGTGTACCTTAACATCACGCTTTTATGCATTTAGGCATGAGATCAGAGTAATATAATTAATCAGAGCAACAATATCTGAGGTTTGCATGTCTGATCTTTAAAAAAATACTGTTCCTAACATGTGTAGCTTGCCTTAGGACACAAACTGAGATGTGTTTGAACAACTATGTATGAAGTTCTCATGTCAGGACTGTACAAGGTGTTTCCATTGTATTCACCGTAAGCAGACAATTTTCTCAGAATGCGTACCTCGACAACTTCTGTCCTAACTGGTTAGCTGAATCAGATATTTTTTTATAATAATAGTCTCAAAGTGTGGGAATTCAGCTAGAAACTCAATATGATGATACACAGAAACAAAAGTTTCTGAAAATGACACATAAATAGAATTTTTTTGTTAAAGTTTCAAATACTTTGCTCAAAATCCCTGCAGATGTATCTTGGAAATTACTTACTTCTTCAATCAGTAATCAAACTCAAAACATACTGAAGAAGTGCTTTTTTTTTTGTAAAAAATACTTTTAGCAGATGGAAATTAGTCTTTTGGGTCTTTCTTAGTCACTGAAAGGAGGCAAAAGGCACTGCAGGTTACCTAAAAAGCAGTTGAAAAATTATGTGTTTGAAGTGCTCTGAATGTTTACCAAATAAATTATTTTGAGTAGGTTTATTTTGTTTTGTTTTTTATTTAGGGGGTTTTTTGTGTGTTTTGTTTGTTGAGTTTTTTAATATGAAAAACGACCTCACTGCATTAAGGTAAAAGTCTGAGTTGAGAGGGGATTTTCCATTCTCCTGCTTCCCTTCTTTATAGGAACATCCAGGGAGATGGGTTCAATTATATTTACTCAAGATTCTAAAGGAAAGAGCAAAAGCTGTGATAAAATATTGTGTGTTTTACAGATTTATATAGGTATGTACAAATTTATAAATAAGTAACTTCTAAATTGAAAGCTTAATTTTTCAGTCTTCTAGCAGCAAATTGTACTTTTAAAATGTATTTCATACAGCTTAATAAAAAAGGATTTTTATACATTTTTGATGTCCCTTTAAAAATGAGGGAAAAGGAAGTTTTAGCAATGACAGGAGTGGCTGTCGTGCTGTACAATACAAATGGTCTATACCTGTGTTCTAAACCACCTTCTGAAATGCCCTGAATTTAAATAAAAATTAATAGTAAAGGAGTAGGGAATGGCAAATTTGTCTTTGGGACAAAAGCCTAGCTAACTGAATTTGATTATGACTTCCCAGGGGTTCTGTCAGCCCCTCAGTCGAACGCCATGGGTCCTGTCATCCTCTCCAGCCAGGGTGAAGGTTATCAGGTGCTCTGCCCTTCTGGCTGAGTGCTCTGGCAGCACTTGCCTGGCCAGCTCGGGGGATTCCTCTCAGTCACAACTCAGCAGGTGCCCTTGCTGACAAACGGGTCAAGCTGCAGGTCCTCATTGATCATCATCCCTCGTCTGAACCCTTCTTGACTTCTAATAGCCCAGGCGCCACTTGACTGTAGTTTTTTTGGGGGTGGGTGTGGTTGCGGGAGAGTGCTGAGTCCTCTCTTGCAGTCTTGGCTGCCCCTCTGCCTTTGGCTTTTCCATGGAGCTGTGTTGTGTTGCATTGGCCTCCCACTGCTTTAAATTTCCACGTTTCACAGAGGGCTGGATATTAAAAGAGCAGAATGGTTGGGTTTGACGAGTATTCACTTCAGAGAAACTCTGTGAAGAAATTGGTTTATCCAGGCACTTCAGGATAAAGTTAGCTTTGTTTTAAACAGTGCACTCCGAATTAACCATCTTACCCAGCTTCTAATTGTGTATGTGTATGAATTGCCATCATGTGAAACATACTGTTGCTTTGTATAATCTATTTCTTGCTGCTGCTTCTCATTATTATCTATCTTACCCTTCAATGCTGTCACAAGTGATACTAGGTAGAACTACTTTCTTTAAGTTTTGATGTTAGCATTTAAGAAGTTTATGTCTGCTTTCTCTCTTCAGCTGGTAGGGCTATCATGTGAGGTCAAAACGTGATAGGAACTGTGGTGACAGGGTCCTGTTTTTTTTAAACCAGCTGATTGATCAACGTACACAAATACATGCATTCTAAAGTGCATGCTCTCTGACATTTTCTCCCTGATTTTAGATTGTAAATACTTAAAAATTTGCTTATATAAATGTACATGTTACTGTTTTTCTTTTAGTATATCAGAATTGCTAACTTGCTGTTACAAGTGTTGGAGTTGGAAAGTAGCATACAGATGTAGCATACAGGTTACTAGTTTCTCTGTCACATGAAAATATGGCCTTGAAACTGAGTCATGTTAATGATGATTTAATAATCTTTTCTTTTGCCACAGCTGCACAGTTTTATAAACTACCACACTGAGACTGAAGAAAGACAATTCTAATGAAAAAGAAGCTCTTTTTAAAGGGAGAGAATATGATTGCATTTTTACCATCAGACATATAAGCACTGGAGAGTTCATGTCTTGTCACATAGTAAGCAAACAAATAGATAAGTTGATGTTAGTAAGTTCATAAATTTGCAGTCATTTAGTCATCTGTCTCACTTCCAGTATACAGGCATTGAAGAAGGCTGTGAAGCTTAAGGCATCAAAATGAATCATACCTACTGTAAAAATGTTTGGCTAGCAATTCTGAATATCAGTCAAAACTTTGGCTCTTTGTGCTGGGATGGAAGAATAGGGTTGGTGTCAGTGAAAATGATGAATGATACACAACTGTGTGCTGTGCTTACGTTATAATGTACTTGAAGTCCTGCAGTTATTCATCCTTAAGCTTCTAAGGTCTAATTCAGAACTGGTGACCTGGACTGGGATCTAGTTATGGCTTGCAGTTGCACTAATCTCTTTCTGGAGAGATTTTGTTATGGTGCACCAAAGAAATTATATAATTAGGTGGAAAACTGGCTCCTATCCTCATGTTCATAGGATGATTGCAGCATTGAAGTAATCTTGTGTCATCTAAGCAAATTGTGAGCATACCAGCAACATCTTTTAGACATAGATGTACTCCGTATGTGCTCTGAGTATCTTGCTACCTTTCATAGTCTGCCTTTCATATAGTTCATCTTTTTGTCAGTAGGAAAAGAAAACAACTGCTGAGAAGAAACAGATTCAGAGTGCTACAAACAAAGAGACAGGGAGATGGGCAGGTTTCAGAATCTTGAATAGCATGTATGCCTATGGAAAAAAATACATTTTAATATGACTTGACTGAATTACAGATCATGAGAACTAGGAGAAAACTTTTTTTTCCTACCTTTCTAGAAATGCAGTATAATAAATCAAATAATTTCATGAAACAATATGTGAAAGGTTTCTTGAAAATTTTTGAAAAAATAATCTGTTATTTTCAGAAATGGTTGAGATCATTGCTATGTGGGTTTAGGTTTTTTGTTTAGTCTTCTTGGGTTTTTTTTTGCCTCCAAATATTTGTTTCTTTTATAGCTGTTTAACAAGATTCCATGGCCAAAAAGTCACAGAGCAGTTGAGATTTTCACCCTTAGTGGTAAGATCTACCTTCCTGTCTCCAGCTCCTCTCTGTTTGTCACACAAATCTGGCATGATCTGTCATATTTGTAAACTGCAAGATTTGTAGTCTTCATGTGACTAAAATGCAATCATCTGCTTTTAAAACTCCAGTTGAAGTGACTTTTACTTCCTTTAACTCCTTTTCCTGCTTGTGTTTGAAACTTGGAAATACTGTCATGCACCAGGGAGCATTATTGTGTGTTTTGTGAGAAACACTAAAGCCTCATAGTGACAATTCATTGTTGCTGATACAAATCAGGTTTGGTGTCTGTTGATAGAAAGTCTGCTTTCATACTCAATTTTTTATGATTCTCTAAAAATACATATTAATGAACTTTGTTCTGCCCAGTGAATATTTCTTGCATGTGGTATCTTGTTTAGCTTTTTGAATGTTGCACTACTTTTTTTTTTTTTTTTTTTCAAAATGGAATGCTGTTTGTTTGGGGTGTTTTTTTCTGTAAATGCAGCTTGTGATCTTAAAAAATGCTTAACAATTAATTATTTCATCCAGGTACAAATAAGAATCCTGAATAAAATGCAGAATTCTATGAAGAAAGAAAAATTTTCCTGAGAACTTTTAATCTTTGTTTTTGTTCGTCTTCAACTGTTTTTTTTTTCTTTTTATTTTTTTTCCAATCCTGTACCTTGGTACAGCTAAACACCATACTATGTTTTATGTGTAATAGGTGTCTTCATCTTTTTTAGCACACTGCTTACTGCTTGTGGTTGCACCTGGTATAATCCCCCAGCAAAGAACTGAGCAGGTTCAGCAGGTCCAGTGTGAGGATTTTTCATTTATGCTTGTATGAAAGGTTTCTTCTAATTTAAAACCAGCTTCCTTTGTTTATCTCACAGTGTATGGAGAGACCTCAAAGTTAAGTAAATGTAGTATGTATTTGCAGTTTGAATTCAGCTTTACATAGAAAGAATCAGGACAGGAAACTTTTAGCAAATTTTGATTGAAAATGTGGGAAAATAGGCACGCCCATCAAATTGATGAATTATGGTAAAACATATACTTTCATATGTGTGTGCTTATAAATACATAAATGTACACATGCCTGCACACAAACACAAATGTGATCATTTTGTTCAGTTTCCTAAATTGAAAAAGAGGGGAAATAGTCCATTTTGGGGCACTTCATGTATGTTAATAGTGTGATTTTGTTTTTCCAATAACATTAAAAGTCATTACACATTAATTTTCATCCTAAACATGTATTTGACAATCATGGTTATTTTTCAACCCATGCTTTTGCTGAAGATAACATCAGTACAAACCATCTACATAAAGTAAAATGCTAGACTTTTCCATTAGTTCTGGAGATGCAGACTAAACTAGCTGGTTTTTTTGGAGTGGGATTTAATGAATATATATATATGTGTATATATATAAAAATATATATGTGTGTAGATT
>JAYDZK010000113.1:77432283-77452780 GCA_034509185.1 Euphonia xanthogaster
TGTTCTTGTGCAAAGAGACGTTTAAGAAAATCTTAATGACATAAGTCAGGAATTTGGACTAATGGCACTTGACTGTCAGATCCTGCTTTGAATAACCTCGAACTGCAGTTGTACCTGGTGTTCTCCTCAGGGGAGCTGGGCAGGAGGAGTACAGGTCAGAGGAAGGGTTTCCTGTGGGAGCTGCCAGTCTGCTCACCACAGTCTGCCCAGAGGAGCTCAGCCCTGAAAATACTCCAGTTTAGCTGGAGTATATTTAGTTTGTTTTAGCAGGACATCCAGCAAAAAGTGAAAACATTTGATACTGTCTGCTGTATTGAGGAACTTGTATACTGGAATCACCTTCAAAAAAAGCTGGAATCAACCAGTTTGTGTTTGGTCAGCTGAAGAAATACAATGCAGCTCCTTATTAGGACTTCGTAAGATGACTGATGTATTATACCTGAATAGAAGAAATGAACAAATGCCCTCCAGAATAAAATCTTGTTAGTAATGGGTCATTTTTTTCATTTAAGCAATCTGCTGGATAAGATGAATTCCCCTGTCTCTTTGCAGAACACTTCAGTGTATTTTTATAAGAATAAGTTTGCTTTCATTTTCAGAAAGCTTTATTCTCAACTAGTAATATAAGCAAAAAAACTGCCTTAATTTCTTGGATTGATATTGTTTAGCATGACATTAGTGGTAAAATGTTCTCGTGTCAGTTGAAGAGAAGAAAATATAGTTATGGCTTTGGTTTAACACTTTGTGCAAGGAGTATATAGAGTTAGGGATGAAAGGTTGCTTATCTGTCACATGGCCCCACCAGTCTGCTATGCAGTCCAGTGGGAAAGGCTTATCCAGCCTCATCAAATGCTGATATTTTAAACATATTTCTTGTACAGTAATATTACAAAAAATCATCTTGGTCAGGAAATAAGAGGTGGAAAGCTGTGAAATAAGATTTTTTTTCAGCTTTTTATTCTACACCTTCCCTTGGGAAAAAAAAAAAACAAAACAGGAACAGCAAATTGGACGGATGCACTGTTAATAAAAAGCACAAAATTGAAGTGTCAGATGCAGATAGATGAGTCTGGAAAGAAAACATTTTAAGAGTTTGAGAACCAGTGTTACACAGTATAACACAGTGAATTTAGTTCTTATAAACTCCACTATTTGAAGTACTGGAGATATGATAATTAAAGGAGATTTTTGGATTGGGAAATGTTAGCTACTCTTTAAGGCTGATAACTACATTCTCCAGCTTCCATTTAAAAACAAGATCTGTCTCTGTATCTTAGAGATTCCAAGGGTGCCAAAGCCTCAGCATTGAAGGGATGGTCAAATGTGATCTGTTAAAGGATGTTAGCCACAGTACCACATGTTAGCGAGCCTAAATCTGTGCAGCACCTGTGGGTTAGCAATGAGAAATACTGTGCATATGGATATCTACAAGCTGAAGAGATTTCTGTTAGAAAAGTTTTGCAATATTTGGAGCAAAAATGTTGTAGATGAAAATTCTCTGTGAAGTGTAAGAATGAAGTATATTTGTAGATGCTTCCTGGTTTTGCTTTTTCTTATGTGGAAGTCTTTCATGCAAGGATGATTTTACATGGTATCCCAGTGATTCATTGAAATTGCAGGTCTTGTTAACTTGGTCATGGCCTCATGACACAAATACAATTATTTTAGCATACTTAATGATTGCATAGGATCCCAAAGTGGCACGGGATAGAGCCCAGCTCTACACAGTCACCTTTAAAATTAGCCACATAGGTCATTAGGATACTGTGCTGTGAGTTTAGTAGTGCTGGCCATTCTGTCTTTCCACATAGTGCACATAACATTCACAAATGTGTTGCATTTTGTGTCCATAAGGCTAATCAATAGTGCATTGTGTTACACCACAGTTCAATAGTAGCTTTTAGAGGTTTTGCCATTGGTACTTTAATATACTTAACTGTAAAATTTCCTTTTAACACTATTTTATATTTTAGAAAGAGAAAGAGGTGTTTATTTTCATTTTCAGTATATATCCTCCTGAAATTTCTGTGTAAAATAAAAAATTTAAACAAACCTTTTTAGTCTACATACTATTTTAAATCCCTTATCTCTGTACCTTAATAATTAAGAAGAAAAATTTTAAAACCTACTTTTTTGTATAGGTCTTCAGGTATAAAATGTTTGCTTCAGAGAAAAACTGTATCATTATAATCACTCCCTTCTGCACTGCGGGGGCTTCTTTCTTACAGCAGAAACCTGTGAAAGCTCTGAAAAGATAGACCTGCTTGGCTGGGGTTTGCTAACAGTTTACACCCTGGATTTCATTTGATTAAGTTCCATTATGAAGTCCTGGTTGCCTGTTTGTCTTTTGATATCCAGATCCCTTAAAGTTGAACCATCCTATAGGTTCTATATATTACCTTTTTAAGAACTACCAAATAGCCATATAACGTGTGTTTTGATTTACATATCTTTGGGAATGTAACTTTTGGTTCTTCCACCTTGACTACTACATTCCAAGTTACCCTGAAAATTACGGAGTGCACAGGCTTCAAATGTGTGTGGTTACAGTTGGGAAATCAGGAGGGTTTAGAAGCTCTATAATTACAAACTCTGTTTATGTGGGTGCAGTCCTTCCGATCCACCACATCATGGTGTTCTCTTGTCGCTGCTGCAGTTCTGAGTAGCATATCTGCATGAAGATACATAGAAAACTGTGCGCACATAATTCAAAACAATCCAGCACATCACGGAGAGATCTTTAAACCAGTAACATGAGATCTGCTGACCTTTCTGAGAGAAATGTGATGGGGCTTTGCTTGAACAGATGTCTAGCTATGAAATGGGAGCATGACACCATCAGTCATTTTTAGCAAACATAATGCCACTGTCTCTTCTGGCCAGGGTTTGTGACTGTGATCAGTGGAAGTGTCTGGGTGGTAGAGTGTTTTGGGTAGGTTTTTTTTACAATTACTAGGCAACAGTTTATATATTTGCTCAGTTATAGAAGTGATGCAATAGGCAGTCAGAAGGATGTGAGTAATTTCTTTTTTCTGAACGCCCTCAACCTTATTGACGGTAGTTTTAGAATGGAAGTGTAGCACTGTATATCAAACTAAGAATAAGTGATGGGACCATAAAGTCTTATTCTTTCTAAATGACCCACAAAAGGCTTTGAAAGTATTCAGAGTTGGCTGCTTATTCCCAAAGGAGCACCTGGACAGCAGTCCCCAAAGCTGTTTTGGCAGGAAGTATAGGGTTCACATTTAAGTAATGTACTAATATTATGCTGAAATACATTTATATTCTTGGTCAACTTATGTCATAGTCAGGCACTCCATATTCATCATCTACATCACTTCACATGTCTTCTTTTTCCCTTTTTATCTTTAAATGTGACCTTTGGAAAATCAATTTCTCTGGAGTATGCATCATTGTGTGCCTGTTTGCTTTTGATCTAATGCAGGCTTCATAGTTACCTCTGTTTTTACAGGGCCATGACATAACCTCTTCGTCTTTCTGTACATACATTATGGGTTGTACATACAACTATTAGGATGTACCTCCTTTCTTTCTTATTCCCCCTTCTCCAGGATCTGTTGCCTCCCCTTTGTCCCAGCCCTCTGGTCTGTGGGTAACACTGCTATTTGAGTCGGCTCAGGGTAAAAAGACAGGAAAGATAGATATCATCAAGGCTCGTAGTTGTTGGGAGGTGTGAACAATAAGAGGCAGCATGTGCATCTGGTGGTCATACTGAAGATCAGCAAGCTGACTTTCTTACACATCTAATTCCCTAAGATCAGAAAAAGGCTTCAAAATAGTCCCTGGTGTTCCTTGTGAAATAGAAAATTGTAGCTAATATAAAACTAACAAAGGTGTCTTACAATTTCTTGTGGCCTAGAAGCAGCTGCCAAGTACTCTTTTGTGGAGTTCAGTAATGTGTTTGCAAAGTTTTGAAGTAAATTTCACCTGTACCATCCACTTCTCTTGCTTGTCTTCTTGTCCATGTACCACATGTGGACCACAGGACCAAAGCATATAGCAAGATATTTCACCTGCACTGCAGCTCATGCTTTCAAAAACGTGGCTAAAGAAAGCATCACTATCACCAAGCAAGGCAACTGCAGAGAACTTTCCCTGCAAATGTGCACTTTTTCTTCATAATTTGCATTTTTGTTTTTGAATTGTTACTAGTTGTCCCACTGTGCCTTGTTATAGCTCCTTCTCTTTAATCTATATTGTCTTTATATTGGTGGTGAAAATAGTTTGCAATTTTATTGCACTTTCTGCTTTTGTCTTTCCCCCCTCTGTTTTTGCTATCAGCTTAAAATTATTAAAGTGAGTATCTACAGTTGTCCTAAGTATTTCAAAGCTCTAATTTGATAGCAGGCATCAGACATGTTCATTTTGTCTTTGTGCTTCCACAGAGTTCTACTTTGATTGTCAACAATTTCAAATAAAGCGTAGGAGTGAAAGTCCGTAAAAGGATTTTATTATTCAGAGCACTGTCATAATAGTAGTTTTCAGTAATGGAATAAATGGGCAGCTCTTAAAGTACTTATTATTAATGCTGGAGAATGGTTTATAGAAGCTGGAAGCAGTGTTTCTTTAGGGGAAGTAGCCTATCCATAAGAACTGCAGTTCCTGTAGGCCAAAATGCTTGTATAATACTTTCCTGAAGCCAGTAATTATCACAGATGATGGAAATGGAAATCTCTACTGTAGGTGGGATGCAGACAGAAAGTTCTGTGTAACATTGCTCATCCCTCCAGCTGGGTTCCTGCAGGGATCTCTATGAGTTATGTTATGGTTTTATTTGCATCCTCTGTCACGGACAAATATCTGCATTCAGTGCCTTGCATGGCTGGGAAGTTGCCAAAGTCACCTAGTCCAAGACACAGGGCTCTTATCCTATGCATTTCAGGTGTGCTGTTTTAAATAGTTCACTGTTTGTTTCCCTCAAAAGGGAGGAAAAACCCCTCACCCTGACTATTTTGTAGTGCAAGAGGAAATCACACTACTGCAACACCATAAATACTATAATGCAGTCAGGAACAGGGCACCAGTTTGGGGGGTGGGACTTCAGTGAGCCTTACCCCGTGGCTGAAACCGCTGTTTCACGCAGGTGGCGGTGCCGGGGCAGTGTGGCAGTGTCCCCGCCGAGTCCCCTCCGCCCCTCCTGGCTGGTCCCCGCGGCTGTGCCACCACCTCGTGGCGAACGAGAACAGCCGGGAGGCAGGGAAGGCTCTCCGCGGAGCATTTTTGACCGAAATCGCGCCTTTTTACAAAAGCGAGGATGCAGAGACCGTGTGTAGCTGATAGGAGTTGGGAGTTTGATCTCACTGTCTGTGTGTCCCCTGATGGCTGTGCACCGACCCGTGTATAGTCATTTTTTCATAATGTAGATTATTTATCTTGTAATTCGATCTACTTGTGACAAAATGTTTACTCTTAATGCATTAGACATGTGATGGGTTATATATCTCAGTGAAATGACCAGAGTTGCTCATGGCTGGCTTGCATTCGCTGTGATCAAACCTGTGTGTACTCAGCAGTGCATTACGTGAAAAGTAACTCAATATAAGCTGGTGTAGAATTGACTTCAGATTCTCAGTGTTTGCACGGTGGTTCGTCCGTTCTTTGTGCCAGTTTGACTTGACATTGACTGGCCTTTGCATGTCTTTATTATTATTTGTTGTGGTCTCATAAACCAGCTTTTTTGTAGACGCTCTGTTTACTCCACAAAGGTATATGATGTGACCATTTAAGCTCAATATCAGATAAACTGATCAGCCCCAAATATGATAGACACATATGCTGTCCCATGGTTTTCCAAAAATTCTTTGGTACAGATTTTTTTGGGGGGTTGTTATTTTATTAAAAGCATTTAACAGTCATAAGATAAACTTTAGAAACAGTCCTTTCAGTATAATAGAAAAACTTAAATTCAGTAGGAAACTTATTGTAAACATCAAGACTCCAAGAGCAATTTCTTTTTTTCTAGGTTGGGTAGCAATTTCATCATCATAGTTTGCAGAACAAAATAAAAAATAGAGAAGGCACAAGGATTAAATGCATAAAATGAAATGTATTAATATGTGTGGCCATCTTGTGGCAATAAAAAGTACTATGGTATATTTTTTAAAGAAAAAATAATATTAAAAAACAAGCTTGGGATCAGTTGCTTGATTTAGATGACAACTGTGCCTTCAACTCAGTGTCTTCATATGACTAGAATGAATAAGCAGTAATTTTTTACAGACTGAAAACTGCTACTACCGGACAGATTAATTTTTTTAGTTAAAAAGATCAAATTAGCTCAATATAAAATATGAAGAAACAAGCACAGGTGTCTCTAGCATAGGATTGCCAGAGGCTAAGAATTTACATGATGTTTTCAACCAGTTTCAACTTCCATACGAGCTGTAAACACAGTCGGGTATTTTTGTTTGTTTTACTCAGCTGGAAAGTCACCGATTTCAGTCAAGACTACAGACCCAGAATAAATCAGTGCATTTCAGAAACACTGATGAATTTATTTGTATTTCTTCAAGAAATGTCCCACTTTAAGGAACAAAACCCTGGCAAGGTAAGCACTTCCCAGTAAGACTAAAAGTTCTATATAATTTAATAAAAAGTTGAGATAGATTTATAAAAAACACAAGTGAACAAGCAAAAAAAAAAAAAAAAGAAAAGAAAATGTACATTCGGACATCCTGACACATTCAGTCATGAGTTTCTGCTAACTTTTTTTTTTTTTTTTGCTGTGAAGAATATGGATAGGTAGTTAGTGGGAAAATCTGTTTGCAGTAAACTTTATAGCAATACAGTCCATCCACTTACAGCTATTGGAACTTCGCCAGTTATTCCATGAACTTTTTAGAGGAAATTTAAAACACCACAATTTGACTACAATTTAATAAAAACTTGAAAAAGCAAAGAAGTAAATGATATGTTCTTAAACATAAACTTTTTTTTTCTCAAATAACTGTAGTTTTCAGGAATAGCTGCATGAACAGAGTTCCTCATACTTTATTGTGGCAATTTTTCCTCTATACACTAATGGTTGGTGATTTCCCCTTTTTTACTGGAGAACCCAGTAAAAAAAGACTGAGCTGGAGAACCCAGTTCATGAAGAGGCAAGCAAAAGTAAGGCTTTTTTTCCCTCCAAGTTGGAAGAATATAATCATTTAGTTCTAGTCAAACATGAAGCAGTGTTTTTTTTCCCCAAGAGAAATATAAATAAAATAAATATATATTATAATGATAATAGATTACATTTTTTATATTTGTATTGCTAAATACAAGTTAAAGAAAGACTACAATACTTTTTCTCCTCTTTTAATCTCTCTTAATTTTGCCATAGAATCTTTCCTGAAAACAGGCCATTCAGAATTAGCAAATAGGAAGTATGTAGTACCACACTCAAATATTAGCAGTTTAGACTGAAAATACAGATGAGTAACTGGATGAAAAATATGAAAATTATAGAAGAATGAAAATTATGTTGAAAAAATTATTAAATTATATAAATTATATAAATTAATAAATTATATGTCCAGTTGTATGTTTGGACAATAAAGTTATATTTAAAAGAAGTTTATAGTGAAGTAAGGAAATGTGGTATCAGTAATGTGGTAACATGACAGTAACTGTATGTTAAGAGATATCTAATACTAGTTTAGAAAATACAATGTTGATAGCATGTTTTCCCTTCTTTTCTCTGACCTCATTCTCTAAGCCATGCCATTATTTTTCTGCTATAATTAGCAGCAAATTAGACAGTAATGCTGTGTGCAAAATTTCTTTGAATTTACTATTTTATTGCAATTCAGCTCCAAAAGCAAATGGATCCTTTCTGTAAACTTTCAACAGATCAGTTGAGCACTGTGCAGTGGTGGAACATGCGCTGTTATGTCTCAGGCACCACAAAGGCCAAATCTCAAATTTTATGGTGAAAATTTGGCTCAGCTGTGTCATTAACAGGAGTGTTAGAGCAGCCAACAAGCATAAAGAGATTGCTTGCCAGCATATGAAAGAAAACAGTTTCACAAAGTAACACAACAGAGGAGAGAGCTGTAGCTGGAGGAAAGATGTTTTGCTTTTGTAAACATGCAGCAAGCATGCACTGTAATATTGCAATTAGTGAGTTGGGGTTTTTCCTGTATATAAATTGTCCAGCCTATTTTCACGCAATGAGGGTATAATTTCTAGTAATTTTAGCAATAAACATGACTTTGTTAAAGCTTTACAGTAAATGAATAAAAATAGCATGTTTTTGTGGTAGAAGAGGGGATGCATCCCTGATTATCCAAAATTGACCATTTGATGCTTATTTTCACCAGAAGTGTTAAAAGTAATTCCCGGTTTTAAAAAACAAACTTCAATTTTACACTGCATTTGAGATTTCATTAGTATGCAACATCTTCCTTTTGCAAAATGATCTAATCATGTAAGTGAAAGTGTTAATGGTGTATTTTAATGTTTTTGCCAGTTTTGCCTACTAGTCTGCAGCATATGTACGTTTTTCACTGTCTTGGGAAGTTACATTCCTGGAGTTGTCCTCTCCTATGTCTTGTGTAAGTATGGTCTCTTTTCCAGTCATGATTTGTGTATGTGTGTACTGTTCATTATTTGGTCTCTGTGTAGGGACTGTTTATTTATTTATTTATATACCTGTTTACACACTCATGCAAGTTTGCAAAAGACACCAATCTCTGGTGCAGTTGACAAATCTGAGGGACAGGATTCCATCCAGATGGACCTGGACAAGCTCAAGAAGTGGGCCCATGGGAACCTCATGAGGTTTAGCAAGACCAAGGGCAAGGTGCTGCACCTGGATCAGGGTAAACCCTGGTATCAAGCCAGGCTGGAGGATCCAGAGCAGCCCTGCCCAGAAGGACTTGGGGGTGCTGGAATGGCTGGACATGACCCAGCCATGGGCACTCACAGCCCAGAAAGCCAAACGTGTCCTGGGATGCAGCCAAAGCAGCGTGGCCAGCAGGGGAGGGAGGGAGGGCATTCTGCCCCCCTACTCTGCTCTGGTGACACCCCACCTGCAGTGCTGGGGGTCCCCAGACAGGAAGGACATGGACCTGTTGAGTCCAAAGGAGGGGTCATGGAGATTATCAGAGGGCCCTAGCACCTCCTAAAGTGAGCAAGCTGGGAATGTTCAGCCTGGAGAAGAGAACACTCTGGGGAGAAGCCTTTCAGTTCCTAAAGAGGGCTTTCAAGAAAGCTGGAGACAAAGATTTGAGCAGTGCCTGCTGCAATAGCACAAGAGGTGATGGTTTTAAACTGAAGGAGGGTCAGTTTAGGTTAGATGTAAGAAAGAATTTGTTTACAATTTTTTGTCATATGGAAGTCGGCTTACAAGTTTTTTCAGTGTGTTGATTCTGGCACAATGTTGCATAGTCACTTTTGTCAAAGTTGAGATATCAAAATCAGACTAAGTTAAGGTAATGATAGATGTTATAATGACCATAAATTATATCTTACTGATAGTAAAAAATATGTCAATTGGTATGAATATAATGGTATTTTCCACGATGAGTAGGAATGGCTCCTCAAAACTGGATTTTACTTTAAAAGTGTCTGACATGGGCATTTCACAATGCATTTTTATGTAAAACTCTCTGTTTTATGTAAAGTTAGTAGTTGTCTTGTGCAAAGGCATTGTCTAAACTTTTTGAGTAACTTCTTGTACAGCAATATTTCAATACCGTTTTTTTTCCTCTGTCTTCATTTTTATCACAGTATTGTGTGCCTTTCTATGTCCCTTCCTTAAGTGCAATGAATTTGGACAGAAATTGTGCAGCAAAATAAAGGCTGTTTTGATGAAACTAGATTTTGGAATAGTGGAATATATCAACCAGAAGAAAAAAGAGAGATCTGGTGAGTAGTTAATTATAGTCCCATATATTATTATATAATATTATTGTATTTCTGTATGCAGAGCATTTTATTCACCTTGCAGAAAGTTTGGTTTGCCCTGAGAAGCCAACTATAGAGTTATTTCTTGCTTGGAACCTGGCTACTGTTACTAGCTTTATAAGGAGTGACATTGTATGTCAAATGTCTGGGTTTGATAATAAAGAAATTATTACTTCGTGAAAAGAAACAAGGCAAGATCTTTGTATGTGATTAGATGTACTGCTTATAAGTTTTCAGAAAAAAAAAATACTTGCTGTAAGCTTGCAATGCTTATCTCTCTTTAGATAAGGCAAACTTACCCAGCAGAGGGACTCACTCAAGTCTCAAAATAAGTACATAACAGAATTTTCAGGAAGAGACAAAACTCTGTTCCTGTATCTTAATCTGCCTTGGTTTCACTCCCTCCAGAAAAAAAAAATGCTTTCTTCTCCAAATATTCCAAAAGCATATAAGAATTGCCACAGGATAGCAGCTACAAATTAATCCAAGTTTCTATGTGGAAAGGGGAGGAATCAATTTAAAACAAAATCTCACCTATCTCACCCAGTATCTATCTAATACTGGAAACTTTTAGATTTTAAGTAATAAAGCTTTTTCAAGGAAAATCTGTATATGAACAATGTTATTTTGTTTCTTGTGCGTGCTCCAGTTTTGGAAATTAAACCTTTGTAGTGTAGTCACACTGCTTGCAGGTAGCATATCCTTTTAAATTAGTGCTACATCAGTAGACTTAATATCTGCTTTAAAACATGGATATCTTGTAACCATTATACAATTCATTATATAATGAGCTGTTTCTAGACCCAAGGAGAACCACCATGTGTCTTCTCCCCCTTCTCTTACATTTAACGTGATAGTAATTGAAAATAAGGAATAATGCATTGGAAATTTTCTTTCATGCATTATTCTACTTGTTCAGTTTTTAAGTGAAACTGGCAGAGATGAAGATCAGACTATAGTTTAATAAACTTCATAAGCCAGCACTGGGAAAATGGTTGAGGGTATATGTGTTCTTTCCTGCATTTCATCCTCCAGTTTAATTTAATACAGGCAAGTTCCCTACCTTGCTTTGCCTTTTGGGTTCACCACATGGGCTCACAAACCTTGTGTTGGCACAAGAGAGGAAAGAGCAAGTTGCAGGAAGAAGCAACCAAGAGCACTTGGACTATGCTTTTCATTTTATATTGGTTTAAAAGATTCTGAGACAGAGGAGGCAAAATTTGTATCTCTGCTCATCTGTAAAGAGCAACATTCTACCAGACTTCAGAGGATACTTTGTATGCATATTTGCATTTGACTGTGAATGCAGGATAGCTGGGTGCAGTAGAAGAAGGGGTTTGTGAATGCAGATTACATGCAATTATCAAGAAAATTGCACCTTCTCATGTAAAAGTAATGTGGTGGGATAACTACACAGCCTGTTCTAAGAACACGTTACACCTGTGCATTTTACCAGCAGCGTAGTCTAAAAGAGAGATATCTATTTGCCAGGGCAGATGACATTCTAGTGAGCAAGAGAGACTCCTGAAGGAAGTACAATGCAGGTAAATAGATCTACTGGAATGTATTCAGAATAACATTCTTTCTTCCACTGTGGTTGCTGTATTTTGATAAGCAGCCAGTCTCTCAGTCAGGCTCGTTTCCCTGGTAGCATAGCACATAAATGGTGCACTGTGTCAGCAGGTGGAGAGCTATTGTGCTACACAAGCTGTGTGACAGAACACACACTGAACCACGAAATCTGTTGTCATGAGTAGGATAAAAAATATATCTTTTTTCTTTCAGAAACAGCAAAAACAAAAGCCACAGAAGATGACAGTGAATTAGACATATCAGCTCTGTGTCCTAAGGTGACTTTTTTTCAGTCAGCCCTGTCTTGCTTTTAAAATCTATATAGATAATGGGAGGCTATCTAGATTGCTGTCTCTGTCCTTCTGTGGAAGACTTTGCCCTCCCCAGGAGGCTGTGTTCCTGAACTAAGCAGTATGCTTTAGAAGTGATTCATAGTCTCCACCTTTAGCCTTATACTAATCAACTCACTGCATTTGTGACTTCTGGCCTTCAAGGTAATGGTTTCATTGGCCTACTGAGCTAAGAATGTCTTTATTTTGTATTGGCTGTAGAATGATTGTGTTAATATTTAAAAGCAATGGTGGTTACTTTTATTTCCAACACTGAAATTGCAGCTGATTTTTTATCAAATTAAAATACAAAAGGGAACTGTAGTGGTTCTGCGTAATTTGTCAGATATTTTTGTAATCACTTGTCTAATAATTTTCAATGATGGTGGAAATAGGTATATAAAATCTTTCTAGATATGTATGAGAACACTAAAGTTTCTCATTTTTCTTCTAGTATTCTAAATGACTGTATGGCAAAGGTTTTTCTGTTATAATCAGAATACCAGCTGGTATTTTAAAAATCATCTTAATAGGAATTATTATGCAGTATTTGATCAGTAGTGTATAAAGCCTGACTTTGACAGGGATTGCTTTGGAGGTGGTTTTGTGCTGGAAAAAAAAAAAAATCCCATGGGATAAAAATTTGTATCTGACAAAGCTAAATATTGTTCAATAAATTGGTAACGAATTATGGGGTTTTTGTTTAGCTAATTTTTCATGGTCTTATAGATATTGGGCTGTTTTTTTCTGTTCCAAGTTTATTCATTTTGTTACATTATGCACATTTTGTATTTGCAGGCTCATTTTGCTTTTATTACTGGAATTTTCTATGCTTCTTTAGTATAATACAGCCTTTAGTTATTACAAAGAGGCATGTTTCACTTCTAAGCATTGTAGAGTATTTTCATGTTTCTTCAACTAAGGCTTAAGTAGGAGGTGATTTGTGTTGCTATGACATACAAGAGGGATTTTTTTCAGTCTCTAAGCATTGGCTTTCTGCAGTGTGATTTTTTTTAATATAATAATACCACGTATGGGACTGTTTTCTGTGTAGGTTAGTCCTGCAATTGTTGCCAAAGAGCTGTCAGTGTCTGACACAGATGTCTCA
Source organism: Euphonia xanthogaster (assembly GCA_034509185.1). Classification (NCBI taxonomy): domain Eukaryota; kingdom Metazoa; phylum Chordata; class Aves; order Passeriformes; family Fringillidae; genus Euphonia; species Euphonia xanthogaster. The sequence goes on from JAYDZK010000113.1 coordinate 77,445,205, forward strand.
GAAGTATCCTGGACCGATAATGGGACCTTTAACTTATCCGAGGGGTATTCTCCACAGACAGACACATCTGACGGTATGTAACAGCTTCATCTATATCATCAGGGGACTCCAGACATGCAAGTTACCTCAAAATTATTAGACAATTTGAGGACAGGTTTCAGGGTTGTTACTTTTCTCTCTGAAACCAATTTAAGGTTAATTTTAGTGTTTTGTATGGTTTTAGATATGTCTTGTATAAGAACTGTCCTCATCTCAAAAATGTTAAAGTACATCAGCAAGTGTCTAAATAAATAAGTAGTACTGGGTAAAACCAACACATTCAATAAGTGCTAGATGTAGCACTCTCTTCTACCAAACCTTTCAAGCAAGTAAACCTTTTAAAATTACTACCAATGCTTTTGTGGGCAAGCTAAGCAAATAAAAACTGAGAAAGAAACAGTGAATACACTGACTTGTTAAACAGCCAATTAGAGAAAGTATTATCAGGATTTACTACTAGACATGAAGACAGCCAGAAATGAGCCTATGAAGACTTAGACTAGGAAAAGATTCTCAAGCACTTGGCTTGATCTTGACCAGAAAAAAAATCTTACTTTTTATCAGTAAACACTTTGCTGGAATAAAGATTAAGGACAACAGTAGTTCGGTGTTCTCTCACCTGGGGATCTGTTGCTCTGCTCATCCTGCATTTCTCCTAAGAAAAACTCCCTGTAAATGACAATCAGGATGATACTACAGGCCAAATTAATAATTTCAGTTATTTTCCTAATATTTCAAGTTGTAAATAGACAGCATTGTATGATCACAGAACCGTAAGTTGTAAAAAGCAATTGTCATGCATCTCATCTATCTTCCTATCTAAAGCAGGCTAAATCTAATATTTTCTTACCCTCATGATGAAAAAGGTTTTTCTTACACTGAGTCAAAATTTCTCATGTTCCAGTTTGTGTCAGTTTACTCTGATCCTTTCACTGTGCACTTTCTAGAAGAGTAAGGCCCATCTTCTCTCTACCTTCCCATTCAGTATTTAAACTGATCCCCCTCTGCCACCTTCTCTTGGGCCAAATGAGACCCATTCTCTCAGCATCTACATACATCCTTTCTCTAGCCCCCTCAATAATCATGCTGGCCCTCCAGGGGGTTCAGTCCTGTATGCCACTGTCTGTCTAGGACTGGAGAGGTCAAAACCAGGCAAAGTACTTCAATGGGTACTCTCAGTTGCTGAATGGAGGAGGAAAATCCCTTCCACTGACTTTCTGCCTTCAATTTTGCTACTACGGCTCAGTGTCTGGTTGGCCTTCCTTGCTGCAAGGGCATACCACTGACCTGCTGCCCACAGATCTTTTTCTGGAAAGCTGCTTTTCTTGTTGCCCTTGGCCTGTACTGCTGCACAGGGTATTCCATCCCAGATGCAAGACTTCATATTTGCTTTTGTTGAATGTCATGATGTTCCTTTTCAGCCTATTCCCTTCTCCAGCTTGTTGAGGTCCCTCTGAAGGCATCTTGACCTGCAGAATATCAAATATACCTGTCCCACAGCAATTCCTTTCTGCCCATGAACTTGCAGAGTGCACTCCAGCCTGTCATCCAAGTTATTAATAAAAACCTTGAATAGTGCTGGTTTCAGTCCCTGTGACAGACACCAATAATCAGCCTCCAGCTGCATCTTGTGTTGCTGATGAAGCCTTTGACCCCTGCAGTCTGGCCACTTCTCCACCCACCTTACAGCTCCCTTATCGTGTTTGCTCGCCAGCTTGGCTGTAAGGATCATGTGGGAAACTCTATTCATAGCCTTGCTAAGTGAAAAATAACATCAGCTCTTCTTCTTCATGGAGCATTTCAGCAAATGGGACATACACAGAAGTGCAAGACCTAATGGGATGCATTCAAGGACTGGCTCATCTCCTGTCAAAGCTCTGTGCATTCAAGCCACCACTCTGCACGCAGCACAACCCTTCCTCCTCACCTTCCCAGCCCGTCTTTTCCTAAAGAAAATGGAGAAAATGTTGTATGAGTAATTTTTAAAATTTATTTCCTTAACCCTTATGAATGCTCCTACAACAAGCTTCTATTGCTTGTTTTCATAGAAAGTAAGTTCAAGCTTTTTACTTTCTCATTCAAATACTTGATGAAAGTATTCACTTGTGCTGATTTAGGCCTCTTCCACAGGCCATGTATTCCATAGTATGTCTTACACATTTCTAATAACAAATATTGTGTCATTCATTAATGCAACCATTAAAATCTAATGTTGATTACATCTTGCCTTTTATCCTCTTGACAACATGAAACAATTCTGATCATCTGTAGATTTTCCATTTTCTGTTTCCTTTTTAATACAAGCATTGGCCAAGAAAGAAAAAAGAAATTAGTCTTTACATTGGTTTTATATCTTTTTTCTTTAAACAGATAAACATTCTTTTTATTACTCCATATGCATGTTAAAAGCTTGTAACACATCCTTACATGTTTACATATTTGTAGTTTATATATATTGTGAAGAGAAATACATTTTAAGACTTCACGTGGTTGGTACATTTCAAAATAGCTGTGCTGAGGATTTGCATGGGTTGTTTCATTACAGATAGATGTACCTAAAAAAGATAGCTTAAAAAAGTTATTTTGTTCAAATAGTTAAGTTGATACCAGCTGATTTGTGGCACTAGATTTATTACCTCAAAACCATTTTGTTTTAGATGTCACACAAAGCTCCTTCCAGTAGAGGACTACTATAGTAGGGATTAGTAAATGTATTCGGAGGAACACTTGCTACTCGCATTGGTAAATGTGGCTGCCTTTTTGGGAAACCTTTTGTGAGTGCTAACACTGTTTTCTTCTGTTAACCCTGTAATAGATTTTGACCGACCTAGTGATCATGAAGAAGCTTTCGCTAGAGATCTTTTAGAGTTTCCCTCTCTAGAAAATGGTGCCGGCACAAACGATGACGATGACTCAAGCATTGGTTTGCCCACCCACCAAAGACGAAGGAAAGAGCAAACTGATGTCAAGGCGGATCACGCTTCCAGACAGAGTAAAGAGAGACCATCCACTGCAGGACTGTCCTTGCCTTTGACCAGTGACCAAACCTTTAATTTAATGAGTGGAATTGCTGGTGATGTCATCACGGCTGCGGTATCTGCTGCCATCAAAGACCAGCTGCAGTCCCTACAGCAAGCTCCCTCACAGGCAGCGCCCAGTTTGAGCGAGGAGACAGACACAGAGGAAGCTGATGATTTTGAACTGCTTGACCAGTCTGAGCTAGAGCAGATTGAGAAAGAACTGGGACTTTCACAAAGTCAAGAAGCAGAATCCCAGGAAAAGAAAAAGTCTTCAGGCTTCCTTTCAAATCTGCTTGGAAGTCATTAACCTTGAAGTTGCGGCTGGTAACACAGAAGAAACTAAACATAAAACACAAAAAAGATACCATCAAATACTACAAAACAAACAAAAAAAAAAGAGAGGAAAAAAAGAAGAAAATTCTGAGCTGTAAGCTTTAACGATCCCCTTAGATGTGTTGTAATAATTTCCCTTATGCAAAGTGAATTAACTGGATAAGTATCAGCTAATACTGATAGTTTAATGTTTCTGGTAGTTATACCTCAATGTAATAGCATGGAAATGAATTCTCTATCCACTGTTTGGTTGCAGATGTGTGGTGGAAGTCAGTTGTTCAAAATATCTGGGGGAGAGGTTTCTTTTACCTTTTTGCCAACCATCTGTTTTGGGGTCCTGAGTCAAATTTCCAATATTGGCAGTTTATTTACTCTAGTTTTCCAATCATGTAATACAATTAATGACTCATATTGTGAGGGCAAGTTTTCAGAGGGCTGCAGTGAGATTAACTGCATCTCATCTCCTTCAATCCTACCAAAAAGTATGGATCCCTGCAGTTAGCATTATGCGTAGTGCATCTACTGTATATGAAACACATTAACTGGCACAACTCGAGTTTAATTATGCGTGCAACACTATAAAATCCCCTAGATTTCTTACTTAAAACCTTTGAATTATTTTGGATATGGTGATGCATTTCCCAGTTTTTTGCTATTATAGGCCTGTAGAGTTGTAAAGTGGCACGTTATATGACTGACCACCTGCTGTGTTCCTTGATGGAGTCTGGTCCTCGGCAGTATTGCCCATGTGAAGTCAGCCAATGAATCTTTATGTTTAAAAGTTAATATTGTGTAAACTGAACAACCTGTTTGGGAGCAGGTGAGGGTAGTTATTGTTTGGAGTAGAGATTAGAGATTAAAAAAAAAAAAAAAAAAGCAAAAAGGCTTTTTAGGTGCCACTTCCTTAATTTGAGATTCTGTACGTTTTGGTTTGGCTTTTTTTCCCATGATAGCTGCTTCCACTTGCAACAAAAGTAGTGTTGCAAGGTGATGATTTTAATATACTTAGAAGCATTTGGTGAGGTCAGTTGCTAGAGAAGACACTCAGAATCTTCTTCTTGGCGTCTAATTTAAAACAAAAAAAGAACTTGTTTAAATTATTTGCCAGTTTAAAGTCCACACATGCTGAGTGAGTGGCATGGGATCTCAAGCAGATAACTTATTTTTCTAGGGCTTTTTTGTTCACCTGTGACAAAACTGCATTGCAATACCAAGCAATAGTAATCCAAGAAATAGGAAGAAATAAAGCTAGTTTTTTTAATGTGATGTAAACCATTAGCAAAGTCGAGGGACCATGTCAGCTGCTACTACTACTCAAGTAAATTTCCATTTGCTGGCATTTGAAGAGGTAAATACTGTTATCTAGGACCCTCAAAAAGTACAGCAACAGATGATAAAAATCTTCCACTAACATATATGTGTAGGTAAACCTGTGTTTGAAATTAACTTCATTTTGTATTTTTTTCTTCCTTTTGAGGTGGAAGAATAGGCAGATGGCCAAAAGAGTACAGCAAAAGGAAGGATGCCGAGATGTTTTGACACTAGCTTTATTGTTGCTTGTGCTTTTTGTGTCAGTAATGCATATTGACTGTGTTTGCTGTCCTTTACCAGTCCAAGGGTAAGCCCGTGCCTTCATTATCAAATACATTATGAAATAAGTGGATGCTGGATATAGATCCCACAAGACGCAGCTTTCAAATTACAATATCTCAACACCTGAGTTTCTGGAAATCATTAGAAAACATGGCCCACATCACTTCCACAGCATTAGTTGCTAAGTTTCTTCTTTAGCTTTCACTAGGTTGTTCTTCTCATTTGGAAAAAACAAATTTAAAAAAAGATCAAATACCCAACCAAAATTTAAAAAAGCTTTTGTTGGAAAATCAGTGAGTTTAAAAAGTTGTCAGATGACTTAAAATTCTCATTTCCTTGCCGCACGTTTAGGACAATCTGTACAGTTAAAAGAGTACAAATCCAAGTTGCTTATGTAGCTTCGTAGGATGCCCAAACAACTGTGTGCTCCCTTGTCCAGGGCTACTGGTGCCAGAAGGGGAAACAGGCTGCAGGACAGGGTGAGGCAGCAGGGAGGGAGCAGTCCTTCACAGGCTTTTCTGGAGCAGACTGGCAGGACAGGCTAGCTGGCTGTCAATGGTGGCATTGTAACAGCGTGCACTTTATTGTTGTTTTATGGAAAATACTTGTGGTTATGAAAGTATGTAACACAGGGGCACTCTTCTAGAATAATAGATTAGATCAGAAAGAAAAGCAGTTGGAGGAGTTTCTCAGACTTTTTGTAAATTACCCATTTTCTGGTTTCAAGATAGGTAAATAGATTGATTTTTCTCCAGTAAGACTTTTTTTTTTTTTTTTCAGAAAGAAAAAACCAACCAAAACTTGAACGAGTAAATCGTTAAAGTTAGGGACATAGTTGCTTATCTGAGAGTCTTTAAAATTTTTTTTTCCTGCTGTCATGATAGTCAATTACATTCAAGCCCCTAAATACTGTGTAATGGGAAGGACGTAATTCTGTAACATTTAATATTCTTCCTCAGGTAGTAAAAAGATGTCTAATTTTCTGCAAGAAATTCTCTCTTCCCTTCCACACAACCACATGTAAGAAGCACTTTGCATGGACACAATACATTCCACTGCCAGCAGTTCGCCAGCAAAACACAAAGAAAATGTTTCTCTCCTTTGTGGATCCTCTCCACACTGCCCTCAGCTGGAAATCCCTTGAGAAAACTACATTTTTCTGTATTATAGCAGCAGCCAAGAAATAGCAGTTCCTTAAAAATTCCTGTCACAGTGGTCTACAGCATATCTTTTCTATGGAGCACTGTTGTCATCTTCCTCTTTCAAATGGAATGCCTGGGCAGGAAGACAGGCAAGGGGGTACAAGGCAATACATAGCTTTGAAACATACAGGTTTTCCATGGAAAGCTTCCTTGCATGTGATTTCCAGTCAAAAGGCACACAGGCAGCATAGAAGGCATAGTGTGAGCTAATGCCATGGGGTAAGTGTGTGATCCTGCCCTGGGATCAGTGCTGCTTGTGTTGTGTGTGTGTGCTCATACCTGGCAGCAAAGGGCTCACCCTCTTGTGCCTTGCAGTGGCTTCTTCACACATCCTGATTTAAGAAAAGGACCTATGTCAGGGCAGGGATGCAGGTCACTCTTTTGTACTCAGAAAATTTCCCCTTCTGTCAGTACCTGAGTGACAGGATCACCATCGGATTGGTGGCCTTTGGTGTGTCAAATCCAGTGCAAAGCCAACCGTTCCCAGCACACGGGGTTTTCGTGTGTACGTACCACACACCTACTGACCATTCTTCTGTTTGTTAGTGGAAAAAAATAGTATTCTATGCAGAGGAGGTTAAATAATTGTAACCCAAAGCAACAGGATCTGATGAGATACTCGTTCTACTTGTTCTGTGTTTGTTCTGCACTTTTTCCAGGCTGTCCCAGCCTTCTGAACAAATAAATCCCTGTAGTCTCCACGTCTCTTCTCAGCACATGAGCGGCGTCGCAGTCTGTGAGTAACCCCCACCCGGGCAACCAGAAACTGGAGAATTACAAAATGTCCGTGTTTAAGTATTCTGCAGCACTTTACCTGCCTGATCACTGTTTTGTAAACATGGAACTATTATATTGATTGTTTTAATAAATATGTGTTAGTTTTTATCTTAAATCATCTCATTGTGTGTTTGCTCCAAGAAATGGAAATAAACCCTGTAACAACAAACGGGGTGACCTTATCACTCCCTACAACGATCTGAAAGGAGGTTCTAGCCAGGTGGGGCTCGGCCTCTTCCCCCAGGTAACCAGTGACAGGACAAGAAGACAGTCGCAAGCTGCAACCGGGGAGGTTTAGGTTGGATATCGGGAAGAATTTCTTCACGGAAAGAGGGATCAGGTACTGGAATGGGCTGCCCAGGGAGGCGGCGGAGTCACCGTCCCTGGAGGTGTTTCAGGAAGGACTGGGCGTGGCTCTTGGTGCCATGGTCTAGTTGACACGGCGCTGTTCGGCCATAGGTGCGACTCGATGATCGGAGACATCTTTTCCAACCTAACCGATTCCGTGAAAACAATCAAACAAACAGAACGAAAAGAAACAAACAAAAAACAAACCAAATCAACCGAAGGCGAAAAGCCACACCCGGGCACGGCCCGTGAGGCGGCGCTCCC
>JAYDZK010000113.1:77452952-77464003 GCA_034509185.1 Euphonia xanthogaster
GGGCATGAGGGACGGGATGGGGTGCGGTGGGATGGACCGGCTCGGCCCGGCCCGGCCCGAGCCAGCGGGGATAGCGGGGGCGGGGGGCAGGCGGCGTGGCCCGGCCGAGCCGGCTGCGCTCCCTTGGGATGCATGCTCCCTGTGATCCCGGCCTGCTCCATGCCTGGCCTGCTGGCTTCCGGCTGCCGCCTGGGCCCCGTCGTATCTCTCGGTTTTTTTTTTTTTGTTTGTTTGTTTTTTGTTTGTTTGTTTGTTTGGGGGTTTTTTGTTTTTTTTGTTTGTTTGTTTGTTTGGGTTTTTTTGTTGTTTTTTTAATGTTATTTATTTATCTATAGGTTTTGCCCAAATTTTAGTTGTCCGCGTAATAAACGCCCGCCTTGTGCCAGGATTAGGGACACGGGCTCAGTTTAAATCACACCGAAGGCAGCTAAAAATCAGCCGTAATCAAGAGCCTCAGGGGAGATCGCGATTTGTCTGGAAGGGCTTGGCTGTGCCTGGGGTTGCGTTTTCCTGAGCCCCACACAAGGTAGGACTCGGGGCTTCGGTCCTGTGGTCCTGTGGGAGGGGAAATGCAGGCGGGTCGTGGGAAGGTGTCGTGTAACTACACGGGATTTCTCTGTTTTGTGCAGTTTGTGTCGTAAATGTGTCTCCACGTAGTAGTCAGAGGTGAAGGTTTATGGCTTTAGCTTGTCTTAGTTACAAACCTGTTCTTCTGAGCTGCTTTCTTTTGGGTGGGGCGGAGCGGGAGGAGGTTGGGTGTTTTTAAATGCCCCCGTGGAAATGTCGCATGTAGCTTCTGTCTGTCGGTCATGGACCAGAACAGAGTGTTCTCTCTCAGGGTCCTGCAAGCAGTTTGTCACTAACAGCCAGCGTGGCTCTGAGTCAGTGGTTGATGGCAAAGGTTGGTGCTTGGGTGGGGAGAAGGGCAGGGAGTGCTGCAGGTGACAGGGGAACGCCTTAGGAATACTCAGGATCTCTCAGTGGGCAGAGAACATGTTTTCCTCTGAAACACAAAAAGAAAAGCTTCTGTTATACTGAGTAGATGCTTATAGTAATCCAGATGATCCGGCCTTCATTTGCTGCATCCCCCCGTCACTATCACACTGTAGATAGCACAAGCAGTAATAAGTAAGGATCCCAGTGGTTCCAGGGAATGACCATTTCATAATGTGTTTTGACTTCTACCACTGCTTCTCCCTGTTAGTAGCTTCAGGGAGGGGCTGCTCTTCCTCTCCCTGCTTTCAGACCCCCTCATCCTGATGTATTATTTCTTTTTTTCTCCAGATTAAGCCATAGTTTTTCTAAATCAGTTAAACAATGAGGGTGCTTTCTGTGATCTCCAGATGACAGTTTTTTTTGCTCTTTGCTTTTGGAGCATTCAAGAGATTCCATCAACTTTGTTAAAAAAAAAAAAAAAGGCAAAGTTTCATTAAGCACTGAGAAGGAAGGAAATATATGGATTTAGAAAGGACAGCATGACTCCATCATTGCTCAGACATGCTCTGTCAACTGTCAGACATGCTCTGCAGTTGTCCTGTCCCAGCTCTAGTAACATGGGTTGGCTGGATGGTGGGAAGTGAAGGGAGACCAAGGTTGGTTAGTGGTTTCAAGTGCTAGATCTAGGCATGACTGCGTCTCCAGATGAACAGCTCTGCAGGGTAAAGTGTTGTCAACAATGCACACACTGCTCCAAAGTAGCTAAGAAGGCTTTATTTTTAAATGCAGTAACTTCTTTTTTTTTTTTTTTTGCCATTTAATTAGGCTGTGGAAGATACAAAATAGGCCTATAAGCAGGTTTTCCATTTTACCCTTGTTTCTCAGTAATCACTGGTCTCCTCAAAGTGTTAGAGTTGGCAGAACATGAGCGTGTTAAAAACCTGTAGTCACTGATCTTCAGTGAAAAGCGTGGAGCTTCTGAAATACTGTTTCTCTGACTGGGGGCCCTCTCATGCATCCCAATCCCAACAGGCACAGCAGTTCTGCATCCAGAGCTGGGATGCTCAGCTGCTGTTGTGGTACAAGTAAACTCAAAGTCTTTTATTTATAAGGTTCCTCTCTTGCTGCTGCCTGTGAATACTGCACTCATTGCTGATGCTGGTGATTAATAAATTTAATTCTGTGCAAGAACTGTGTGTCTAACACTGCCTTAAAAGAAGGTTGTGGCTTTTTTTGTGTCTCTGACTTAATTTTTTTAACATAATTTTATTTTTTTGCTATTTCCTAGTAATGGCTACCTACACTTGCATCACTTGCCGTGTGGCTTTCAAGGATGGTGACATTCAGCGTGCCCATTACAAAACCGACTGGCACAGGTACAACCTGAAGCGTAAAGTTGCTGACATGCCTCCTGTTACTGCTGAGAATTTCCAAGAGAGAGTCCTGGCACTGAGAGCAGTAGCAGAGGAGCAGAACAAAATCACTGCCACTTACTGTACAGTGTGCAGCAAGAGGTTCTCCACCTTCAATGCCTATGAGAATCACCTGAAGTCCAAAAAGCACTTGGAGCTGGAGAAGAAAGCTGTCCAAGCTGTCAGCAAGAAGGTGAAAATATTAAATGAGAAGAATCTGGAAAAGGGGCTGGCCCCAGAGAGTGTAAATAAGGATGAAATGAACACAGCTATTCAGCAAGCTATCAGAGCCCAGCCATCTTCATCTCCAAAGAAGACACCTCTGCCTCCTAGTAATGCGAGTAGCTCTCCAGTTTCCAGGGAAAGCACCAGCTTGTCCCAGAGCAGAGAGCGACCAGAAATACCTCCTCGGCTGCAGTGGTTTGAACAGCAAGCAAGGAAGCTGGCCAAGCAACAAGCAGAGGAAGAAGAGGATAATGAGGAAGGTAAGGCAGTAAACACACTGACAGTAGATAGCTTGGGGTAAGCTATGGTTTGAGCAGAAACTTCCTCCTACATCTGTAGCAGTGCAGCATTTTCCATCACAGAAGTTCTTGCTGTTGCTTAAATTTTCAGTTTAACAAAGGAGTTAAGGTTGGCCCATGTTTGCAGCCAAGGACTCTGTCTTAGTATCACATAAAATGTGGGAAAAGTGTCACATAAAATGTCAAAGGAAGTTTCCTTTAAAGAAGGCTAATGTAACAGGTTACCCTAAAACTGCTTCTGAAAAAAATAAAATAACAAGAATCCAGTTATGATCATTTGCTATTGTCCCAACTCATTTCCTGATCTGTTGAAGGGAGGTGGGACTATAGTTGGTTTTGTTTCCCTCTGCCCAGCAAGACCAGAGGAGAAAATTTGCTCTTTAACCTGACTGTGTGGTTTCACTTCTCAGCTTTTTCATGTCTGTGTTAAAATGGGATTAAGAGTTGCCCCCCCAGTGGCCTTTTCCTATGAATACAGCTCTGTGTTGGAGGTCAGCCTGGAAAGCAGACAGCTGAAAGATCAGAGCTTCAGAATTTCCAGAAAAGAGTTATTTTTAACCTGGATGCTTTCAGTGCTGTAGTTGACAGTGCAGCTCCAAGCACATCTATTGGAGCAGTTGAATGGGATGATTGAGCTCTAGTAAGGGGACAGGTATGAATTAGCTGGAACTTCCTTTCAGCTTCTGAAACCCCTGCGTCAGGTTACCGCATCTGTTACAGCAGTTTTGTGCTCTTGAAATTTCATTTGCAGTTCAGTGAATCTGTTCTACATGAGAAGAAACATTTACCTCTGAACATACATTGTAACACCTAAAGAAGAAGCCACCTTGCCCCTGTCTAGTGTTAATGTGTTAGTTATAGATTGTATTGCGAAAATTTTAGTAGGTTTCTGAATGTTAATTGTTCTTTTAAGTGTGTGAACAGGACTGTGTTTTCCCCTCTGCTGGAAATGAATATTTTCCTGATGTCACCAGAGTTGTCTTGTTTTCAATAAGCCATGCTTGTGTTCTTGCACTGTGGTGAATTAAATTTAAGGCCTAGAAGCAGCAGTAAAGTGTTAATAGTTGAGAAAATAGAGGGGGGGAAGGTATCAGATCTGCCAGTGGTATTTATGAGTGACCTTGTGCTTTGCTGTGCGTCTTAAAAAGAAATGTCTTTTACTGGCAATGGTAAATTCTTGCACCTGGAAGTGACTGTGTGGCACTTAGCTGTAAGAACAAAAAATGCAATATGTTCTATGATGGCTTTTTCTAACTTATTTGGGACTTATTTTGCTTGGGAAAAGCATAAAATAAATACTTTTTTTTAAACTTCCTTTAAAAGACTGGGAAGATATGGATTCTGATGAAGACATTGACTCTGATGAAGAGATGGAAAGTGTGGAAGAAGAAGTAGAGGAACAGCAGGCAGAGGCTGAAAGCATTCCTGCTGTTGGGGCCATACCAGTCACAGACTGCTTGTTCTGTTCCCATCACTCAAGATCTCTCACAAAAAATGTGGCACATATGACAAAAATCCACAGCTTCTTCATTCCAGACATAGAGTACCTTGTGGATCTCAGAGGACTAATCAAGTATCTTGGTATGACTGAATGTTCACTAATCTTTTTGTCAGGATAATTATATTCTGATAGTGCTTATTTTCATTTGGATAGGATATGACACCAAATGTTTTGGTTTGGATTGCCTTTTTTTTTTGTCTGAGTGCTGTCAGTATTTTGATCATGAGCAGAACCACAGGCTTTCCAGGGAGAATGAGAGAAAACTTGGTTGGATGAGCAGACATGGTCATGTACCCTGCAGGTCTCACATAGTTTTCTGATGTTGAGAAAGTTGTTCAGATAACGTGAAATTTGGGATGGAATTCTGTTGCTAAAGTGTGCATATGAACTGTGTTGTTTCTTCCAGTGAGTCACAAGTATTTGTCTCTGGTTTACAGTGCTTGTGAGAGAGCTAAAAGGAAAAATGTATCATCCTTCAAGTCCAAAAATAATGATGAGAGTAAAATAATTTTGGAGTATTGGATATAAAAATATATTAGAAGTGTGAAATTTGTTATTGAGAATACTGAATGACCCATACCTTGTCACAAGAAATCTTTAAATGGCCAGACTTGTCCCTGGTGGGGACGTATGGTCAAGACATAGGAACAGCAGGGCTATCATGGAAATTAAGGGCTCGAGGCTCCTCTTAAGGCTCTCTGCCTGCAAGCTGGGAAGGCTTTGTCACAGAAATGTTAATTACTAGCTAGTGAGATTCTGTTCAGAGCAATAGAAGTGCTAATGTTTTCTGCAGGAGAGAAGGTTGGAGTTGGGAAAATCTGCATCTGGTGCAATGAAAAGGGGAAATCCTTCTACTCTACAGAAGCAGTCCAGGCTCATATGAATGATAAAAGCCACTGCAAACTCTTCACAGATGGAGATGCTGCCCTGGAATTTGCAGATTTCTATGATTTTAGGTGAGGTCATTTCTCTTTGAGTGGGACACAGGTGGGGACAGACAAAAGAACAGTTAAATATTACCTTAGAAACTATTATTAATTCTTAAAATTTAATGATGTTTTAGGTTCTAATACTTATTTTGCATTGTTGGTTCCCCACTCTTTTAGGTAATGGTAACAACAACAAGATTGGTTGTCTTCTTCTGTGACCATAATTACCAGTCCTACATCAAAGCACATTTTGAATTCTGTTTTGTATGTTTGCTGTTACTGAATGGAGATTTCAGTGCACCAGCAAAGGCCATAAAAGGTCATAACTGTCTTTCTCACTACCTTTAAAACAGATTGTGGACTTAAGACTGCTGTGGGTTTCTTACATGAGTTTCATTGTGTAGCTGGAGTTGGACAGGACTGCTGTGATTTAGAGGCCTCTTGTTGAACTTCCTGCAACTAATCCTAAACTGTGTTCATTTTGGTCAGAAATACCTCATATTATGGTGACAGGTGGAGCTTCTGGGAGCACTTGTTCAGCAGCTATGCAGAGCTGGTGACCTGCACTGTGTTGGCTTTTCACCATAAATCACTGTTAGGTGTGCAGCAGAATTGTGCTGAGCTGCAGAACAGGGTGGAGGAAAAGGCTTCCTTGTCTCCAGGCTCTGTTCAGGGCCAAGTTCTGCTATTAGGAATACACAGACCAAGGCAGGTGAAACATGACAATGTTTGTGCCTTGCTGTAGCTGTGCATCGTGGTTCTGTTGTAGAGTGGGTCTGGATAGTTGTGGCTGCTCACCATGTTTAAACCATGTATTGCTGCTCTTCCGCAGGAGCAGTTATCCTGATCACGAGGATGGGAAAGATGTGGAGGGTCTTGGAAAGCACTCAGCAGAGAAAGAGTTGGATTATGATGATGACACCATGGAGCTGATCCTTCCTTCAGGTGGGCACAGGGTTTGTGTCACAGCTTACTTTCTCTGCACTTCCCATATCTGCCTCCAGTACCTGCAGCACAGGCCATTGTTGTGTCTTCCTCTGGGAAGGGAGAAGGTAGTTTAGCATTTAAGGGTCTTTGGGGTTATGTCCTCACCTTCCATTAGTTTCATTGCTAAGTAGTTCAGCTTCAGCACTGATGGATATGTGGACTGGGGCAGTGGGTTTGCCCATTTTACACCTTCATTATCATGTGACTCTCATGGTTTACTCCAACAAGAGTTTCCATATTTGTTTGAGTGCAGCTTGGAGAGGCTATAACTTAGATTACCTAGTATAGGAGTTTTTTGTAGAGAGCCAGCTCCCACCTAATTCAGTAACCTAGTTCAGTAAATTATTAAATAGCCTTTCTCTCGTTCAGCATTTGGCATTCTTGCTATTTTTTTTTTTTTTTTTGGTGGTGGTTTTTTATGAGGGGACCCCAGCCCTTTCATTCTGAAAAGTGCTGCCAACTCTTCAGGTACACAAGTTTTCCTGAATGTCAGCAAGTGGCTTCACTGTTGACTCGAAACAGCATTGCCTCTCTGCTCATTCCACTAATTAAGATTTTCTTTTCTGATAACTGCGTGTTTATTATCTGAGCTAAGGCCCTCTTGAATAGCAGCCCATTTTCTATTGTTTCTTCAAGCAGGTTTTACAGTAATTACATTGAGTTCCCTAATAATCCTAAAATTTTTAAGGTTCTGGACCCTTAAAAAGCATTTCTCACTAGAGGGTTTTCCATAGTTCTCACAGCATGCTTGAGTACTCCATTTCAGAAGCTGTTTCATGATGGATAATAAGATGTCCCCTCCTGTGAGCAGGTGCCAGGGTGGGTCACCGTTCCTTGATGAGGTACTACAAGCAGCGTTTTGGTGTGACAAGAGACGTGGCCGTTGTGAAGAACAAGAAAGCCGTGGGTCGGGTGCTGCAGCAGTACCGGGCCTTGGGCTGGACAGGGCAGAAAGGTGAGTGACAATGGGAGGGCTTTGCGGAGGACGAGGCTCTGGGATGTCATCACTCTACAGTTCCAGAGGTCGACTTTGCTTTACCCATTGGGTTTATGCAATAGGTTGTCTTCCACTCGGTTCATTTTAATTCCTGACATCCCAGCAGATATAGGAAGTTTGTTTCTAAAATCCAAAGCAGCTTCTGTGCAAGCTTTTCATTCCATTGCTTGTGATACTTAGTGATTTCCTGAGATTTCTTGGTTTCTGCCTGTCCAAGTCACCACTCTTGTTATTTCGTAATATAACATAAGTCATGCTTTTCCAGTAGGGGAGCAGAGTTGTGGTCTATATCCACTTCTCAAATACAAGAATCACGCTTGGAATGCAAAACAACCTTTTGCCTTAATCACAGTCATGGGTATTTGGAGAGGGAACTGGGCTTTCCCCAGAGAAAAGTGGAAAGAAGTGTACCAGTATGGGCAGGAAAACCTGTAGGTAACTGCTAAAGTACGTGGGCAGGTCAGCTGGTTTGTGTACAAGTTGTAAGTAAGGTGGCAGACATTGATCCATCTCTCTTCCTTCTCTCTCCCTCTAGGGGCCATCTCTGCTCAGCAGCGTGACATGCAGTACCTGCAGAGGATGAAGTCAAAATGGATGCTCAAGACAGGAATGAGTAACAATGCTACAAAGCAGATGTATTTCCGGATGCAAGTCAGATTCTGAGTTCCAAAGAGAGCTGGCTACAACTGGTTATGGGAAAGGGGATTTAATGGTTTCTGGGTTGTGGATCCTCATATTAA
This sequence comes from Euphonia xanthogaster, assembly GCA_034509185.1. Classification (NCBI taxonomy): domain Eukaryota; kingdom Metazoa; phylum Chordata; class Aves; order Passeriformes; family Fringillidae; genus Euphonia; species Euphonia xanthogaster. Next base: position 77,460,979 of record JAYDZK010000113.1, read on the forward strand.
AATGGACTCGGTACCTGCCTGATGTTTTTTTTCTGGTGTGTCTTCCTCTGTAAAAAGAAGAATGGCAGAGAGCTTGTCTCTTCTGAAATAATGGTGGGCCTAACTTATAAATAAAATATCTTCAGTGGAGCATGTGGCAGAGTAGTCATGGCAATGACTGAAGGTACATGCATAGTCTTGCTGCCCATCTTTGTGCAGCCCATTTCTGGGGGGCCGTTGACACTGTCATTTTTCTGAATATCTTCAGTTTCCAGTTCCACTAACTGGTTGAAGCCAAGAGGAGATCCTATATGTAGATGCTTAAGATGAATGTTTTCAGTTGTCGTGCCAGATATATTAGCTGGGCATTTTGGAGTTCTAGCTGACACTATTGAGGTGAAAATTTGAGAGCAAAGTTTCATGGAAGGTTAAGTAATAATTGTTTGAAGAAATACAATGATGGAAAACATAACTCCAGGATTAATACTGTCCTCAGAAGCTGACTGTACCTGCCTAATGCTCCAGCTCAGGGCCGGATTAATAATCTGCAGCATAGTTGTTTTACATTGAATGTAATGAATTTTCATTTCCTGAAAACTGCTCAAAATTATCCCAACATTTAGATGAATGTCAATCAAAATTTTGCATTTCCTGCTTGAAACTCTGAAGACACCGTGGATGACAGTGTTTGTTGTTCCCACTCAGTACTGGTGTTTGGTTATCATCATGCAGTGACCCAAGACATGTATTGTGTGGAGCAGGTAGGCTCTCGCACTTAAGCAGTTGAACTGTTGAAGCTGGTGCAGAGAAAACCTGTGTGTTAGAGCTGAGGCAGCAGCGCTGTGTTGGTCTTGCTGGTGGAGATGTTAAATGTTTCCATGACTTTACCAGTTCCTTTAAGGAGGCAGGCACCTTCAAAGTCACGGGCTGGCTCCTGATGCCCTGAGCTGTAGTGTGCTGGACACTGAGCATGTGCCACAGGAACATGGCTGTTTCCTTGCCTGTGAGTTCATTGGGAAGGCAGCTGGCTACAGCCAGTTTTCACTTCTGCATTTAGGATTGCTCTGGGTTCCCAAGGAGTGGCTTTCACTGTGTGGTTTTGATAAAAGTTTTCTTTCTTTCTTGTGACTGGTGTGTGCGTGATATCACTGAGTATAGCAGAGAGAGATTTGTCTGTTAACGCTGTGTTTTGACTTAAAGTAGTTCTCTAGTCTCCCTAAGAGGTAAGTTCTGAAGAAGCAGCACCATCATCATCATGTCAGCACTTCTGGGAGAGCAGTGTATTTATGGGACTCTTAGGAAAGTGATAATTTCATAGTGGAGGTGCATGCTGTGTGGGGGTTTTGGTTTAGTGGATTTGTCTGTGGTCTTTTGCTCATTAGTGGTTTTTTGTTTCTTTAGTGAAAGTTCTACTGCCTTGGAAGTTTTATTGCTGTTCTTGCATTTACTGCGAACAAAGAGCTTGAGCAGTAATGGAGGCTAGAGGTTTGCACAACATTTAGTAAGTAAACTGGCTAATACATTTAGAAAAGGTGTAGATTAGAGTGAAAGGAAAACTGAAGCAGAGAGAATTCTCAAGAAAGGCTGTGTTCACATCCAAAGCCTTAAACTAAAGTTGGATTGATTAATGAGTACCCCCTTTTTCCTGACAAGATTTCCTAACAAGGGTTACTGCCATTGTATATCCCTAGCTGGATCTGTAGAGGGTTCACTCTGGGTTAGTCACTCTCAAAGTCAGACACCTGGTCTCGGCTATGTGACTCAAGCTACGTCAATCTTCAGACACCATATCCCTTATTACAGTCATGATGTGGCGCAGCCTGTGATTATGGTATGGATTTCTAGCACTGAGGATATACCCTGCTTGTATTTGACAAGTCTCACCATCTGGCTATTGGGAGCTGGTCATGTCTTTTTCTTTGGAGAATTACTATCAAAGGGTCTTACGTTTATGGATAAGTTAGATTGTCTTTATACATAAATACACAAAAATACAGAAGTAGAAGGGTTGAGACTTATTAACCTGAGTATTGAAACCTGCAGAACTGGCTTTGAATACCAGAATAAGTCACCAGTGAGAATCAGAGCAGTATGCAGTCTTGAGCTTTTGGTAAACCTTCACAGCATATACAAAACTTACATTAAAGACTAAAGAATTATTCTGGAAGAGTTTTGGGAATAACCTAGTATAATTGCTTCAATCTTAGTGGTTAGGTGTTTAAGGGGGCTTGGCAGTGAAGGCAATACAAGAGATAATTGAAAGAAGAAATACAGTGAAGAAATACAAGGAGATAATTGATCCACTGACAAATTACTTTGCGGCTATAACGTTCAGGCTGAAGGTGCATGGAGTTTGCCACTCTCCTCAACAAGAAAGGGAACCAAAGGCAGCTCCCGTTCTCTGTGCAGACTTGCTCAAGGAAGCCTGCTGTTTATGAAGAGATGGGGATTGCCTGAATTTCCTGAACAGTCTAGTTCAGAAAAAATGCTGGTAAGTAATTATGAAAATTGGTCATTTTGCAGGTCACAGGGAAGCAGGAGGAAGTAATTGGTATAATTTGCACCTGTGAGTCTGTCCAATACATCTTGTTACAGTTAAGTCAGAAGAAAATGGAAGAGAGGTATGGGAACCTACTTTTACAGGAAGAGTTGTAATACTAGGGTGAAAACGGCTGTCTTGGAAAACCAGCAGAGGGCGTAGGAAAGCTTTTCCCAGAATTGTGTTTATTATGAAAATAAAAAAAGCCAAATAAGAGTGCTTTCATGCAGTGCAGAGGTAGGGTGAGACTGCAAAACTCACCACTGCCATGAGTAAAGATTAGCAGGAGGCTTCTGTGAGATGAATTGCTGTTAATATCTTTATGTAGGTCCTGGGAGAGCATTGCTGGCACAGGATGGAGCAAGTACATGGGGATTGTCAGCAGGGTTCAGCGACAGTGCTACAATCTGCACAACTTGTAGGTAATTCCAGCTATGTCAGACTATTTGAGAGTATTTTTATTAAACACACTTCTCAGTGTTTAGTCTTTTACCTCCCTGAACAAAG
>JAYDZK010000113.1:77464103-77484107 GCA_034509185.1 Euphonia xanthogaster
TGGCTCCTATGATGGGTAGATTTGAGACTGTCAGAGTACAGTGGGTATTCTGGAGCAAGAATTTCCTGGTATGGGTGTAATTCAGTGGCTGTGCTATTCCCAGAGCAGATCACCCCTTGTCAGGCAGTGCATTCATTGTAGGAAAGGCTGCTTAGAAGCATAGCAAAGTCAACAAGTATTTAAAGTAAGCAGCCCCTTTAAGAGTCCATTACTGATCCCTGATTGTTTTCTTCAGTGCAAAGGGCCTGACATGTAAAGGTGTTGGGATGTTACCCAGCTGACAGCTGATGCTGAAGGGGCATCTCAGGGACATTCTCCACTGCAGCTCGTAAGAGTTACTTTTGATCTATTAAAACTGAGGCACTTGTGATAATGGGCTTCGGTCATCCTCCTCCACAATATCACCTCAGTGCTGCTGGTGGGACCCTGCACTGCAGGGACTCAAGTGGGTTTATACTGTCATGACCACAATGGATGGAAGGTTATAAATAAGCTTTAGGACGCACCTGACTGAAAATTAAAAATACATCTTTAACTCTTTCAGTCTTAATATTTAATTGCTTTAATCCAACAGTCTACCATGCTGTAGTTGCAGAATAGCAGTCACCAGACTATCATCAAATCCTCAGCAGCTGGCAGAGCCTGGATATTTAAAATGACCATCTAAAGGCACTTCTGACCCAAAGGAAATTTCTGTTGTCTCCCACTGCATTCCAAACTGTGTAAGATGCAGCAGTTAGGCCCTTCAGGAGCCATAGAAAGGGTGACAGGACACCTGTAACTGGTTTTGTGTTAAGGATTTCTGCACATCTAGTGTACCAAAGGCAGAGTGATAAATTCTAGCTGGGCCAGGAAGGGAATCAGAATGACTCTGAAAGTTCTTCCCAGTGTAAAGTTATGTGACTCTTCCCAAAAGCAAAAAGCAGTCTGTAAGCAGGTTTTTTAACAATAATATTACCAAGCATGTATGTCTTCACACAGTTCTCTGATGCAAGGAAAAGGGTCATTTAATGCTGAGACGTATTTTCTGTTATTCCTTATATTTGTTGTCTTGGAATCTTACTTGTTTTTTACTTTACTGTATTTATGTATTCAACTTAATATTTGCCAGCAATTTACAGTGATAAATTCCATAACCTTTCACGTGGATTTAAGAGGCTTGCTCCTCCTGCATCGTGTTAATAGGCAAAAGGGAACGTGTACCAGGACTCAGAGGAACTGCATGTCACATCAGGTAACCTCATATCTTAATATTCCTTTCCTGAAGGATCTTCAGGAAACAGGTCTGGGTAGGAATGACTGGCAATCAATAAGCTGAGTAACAGACTTAGCAGCAGCAAATGCTATTGATTACAGAAGGGGAAAAGGAAGATCTTTACATTTTGTATGAGCTCTAGAAGCCACAAAGAATAACCTGGTGTTTTACAAAATGAAATTTGCAGCAAGGTACACTTCTCCTTGGAACACTTCTTTGTTTATTCCGCCAGCTCAACGAGAACTTTAATATTTAAAGCGTGCCAGGAAGGCCCAGAGAGAAGTTTACAAAACTGAGTGGCTCAGTAAATAGTCACAAGACCAACAGAAGTTTCATTTCTGCAACAAATGGGTAAACCATAGACTTCAGATGTGTAAGAGCAGTGCAGCAGGATAACGTGTTACCCAGCTCTGGCGACATTTTCCAGCAAGCTGAGGTGGAAGGAGTCTTCCTGAGCATTCTCCCTGTGTCACATGGGCTGCAGTGTTCCAGAGCTTTTGGCCTCTGCAGCACACTCACATCAGGCTCTGCAGCACATGGAGGTGCAGCCCTCAACACCAGCTGAAGCCAGAGTGTGCTGTCTCTTCCTCAGCTTCCTCTGTTATTTGTGGTTCTTTTAAGCTAGAAAAGAGGGCATGCTTGTAAATCTCAGGGCCAATTTGCCTTGCATTGTTCCACCTCAGCCAAATCCCGCCATGCAAGAAAAATTTTGCATTTCCTACCCCTGCCAATGCCTGTTAATGATTTGCAAGGTTTATACAGTCATCTACAGATATTGGCTTCTCTTTTTCTGGCTCGGGTAGCTTTCCACCCTTAAATTTCTGCACTTTACATACGTGAAAGCAGCCTGGCTTTCCTAGGCAAGATCTGCACTTGGTCTTTCCCTGTTCTGCTGCACTAACACTAATGCCTTAACAGGTAGGGCAGCTGTGTGTTTGTTCATGATATATGCCCTGAAAATCTTTATAAAATATTCACTGAATTTTCCAAAATCCGGTTATTTTCTGACATCTTTCATAGGAGCAGTCATACCTAGTTTACCTAATTCCTTGCAATTACAGTGTTTCAGTAGATCCTGCCATTCAAGTTGCCATATTTTAACTAAACTATACCGTGCAGGCTTTCAAAATATGGCATTTCAAGATGAAGAATGTTTCAAGGGGTTTTTCCCACTAAGTGCTAAGAATTACCAACTGATATTACCTCAAAATGGCCATAGGCCAACAATAAACCCAGACTTACTTTTGCGCTAATAATTGATCCCACATCCAAGTAAATGACTGGTAAATGGCATTGTCTTTCTTCATCTTCAGTACGTGACGTGGCAGTTGCCTCTGCTTTCCTGCCAGTGGAAGGTTCATTGTCGCACAGAGAAGGGAAGAGTGACCTGTGAGGTGTGGAGCTGTGTCCATCACCCTTGGGTATTTGAGAGTTTTGCCAACAGGTGTCAGTAGAAGCCCCATACTTCATCATAGAGTCTGTCTTGGTTTCCTTCCTTGTCTGTTGAGCTCAGCTGTGCCTAACATAGCTGCATGAGAGAACACATTGTGCTTAGGTTTGTCCTTGACTCTTTTCCACCTAAAGCCATCGTGGTTCTTCCTGCAGCACAGTTCCTGACAGAAAAGTGGCCTTTTATAGAAGAGAGGAGGAGCAGTACAATCATGGCACAGTTTCATAGCCATTTACAGAGCACAGAGAGGATTAGGTGGCTCTGCTGTGCCCACACAGTTCTCTAGCAAGGAGCTATCAGGAATTAATCAGCAGGATCTAATGCAACATCTTGCCTTCCCCCAGGTCTGGGCACTTGTCTTGAGTTGTAATCAGAGAGTCCTCTCCTGAAGGCAGATGCTTTTCAGATAGCTGACCAGAACTGACTTGAAGGTTTAAGTGCTTGCAGGAGGGTGCCCTCTTCTTAATTAATAGGCCAGCTGTTCAAATTCTCATTACTAAGCAGCTAAATATAGAAATCAGCCAGATGCCTTTGAAGTTTTATATTAAATGACTTGGTCTTTTGGCCCCATGAATCATCTATTTTTTTCTGTACTGTGGCATGGCTCCAAGAAGCAATCCCAGCACAGCCATTAAGAATAGCTGAGGTACTTTGGGCAGGATTACAGCCAAAGCTGTACGTGCACTCTGAAGTTGCTCAGGGTCAGGAATCAGTGCCAGAAACTGCAGTCAGCCCACCTTGAACATTTATCATGTCCCAATGGCGAGATCACCCAGACTCAGAAGGTCACGAAGCATTGAATCATTTGGAAATCCACCTGTTCTTTCCATGGTTAGATACCCTTGCACTGTGTCCTTGTTTTGCTGCAGTTCCTCTTGTTCCTGAGTCATCTCAAGCTGGCTGGGAGCTCACAGGGCTCAGCAGAGTAGCCCCAAATCCATGCTTTGTTCCTTGACACCAGCCCTCAGTTAGGAATTTCAGCTCTGAGTAAAGCAAAAGAAGCCGCTTGGTAACTCTAGCAAACAACCAAAGGAACTCTGATAGCAAAATAACGTTTTACATTTTATTCTTTGTGCAGTTTGTGCCAGCAGGAGCAGATCACAGCTCCCATGCTCACCTAAGCAAGGCATTCCAGTATGAAGGCTCCTGAACTTCCAAGCTCATTTATATGCCTATCTGTGACAGCAGCAGATATTAACAGCAAATCAGTCAAGCAGAAAGAATAAATAAATAAATCCTCTGTTATTCTGTCTAATATTTTACTGGCTCACTGCTTGTGGGGAAATAATCCCCTTCTGGCTGGCTAGGGGATGGTTTGATGTCCAGTGGCAAGTGCAAGAAGAAGCCGTGCCTAGGACTGAAGGTCATGCAAATGCATTAAGTCATGTACCAGGAGCATCCAGGTAAACTGTGCCCTATCTGCTCAGATGGTCAGCAGCTCTTATGAGCAGTTTTACCATAGGCCTTTCAAACCTTCACACACACAAAAAAATGTCATAACTGGTTGCCTTGATGTACTTAATCAGATCCCTCTCAGTGTTTTTGTGTAAAATCATTAGACAGCAGTTTATGGGCTTTCTTCCCTCCTTAGCATTCCATTCCTGCTAAGACCTTACACGTTTAATAAATCTTTGCTTCTCAGGGTTTTACTGTGTAGCAGTTATACCTTAAGTGCTTGTGGGGTCTTCTTGTGTGACCAAGGCATGCATTCCTATTAGATATTATCTCAGTGGCAAACTCTTGAGAATTCTGAATATATTCATCTTGAGCTTCCCTGTTTTAATTCATTAGTCACCAACCAGCAACTCTCAAGGTTATCAGAGCAAAAGATGAAATCTGCAGCACAGCTTAAAGGGTTTGGAGGAAAAGAATAAAGTAGTATAATAAGGGGGAAAGGGTTTGTGCATTCCAAGATGTCTGCATACTGAATGTGTAAAAGTTTGCAGCCTGCAATAAAGGAATCTCAATGGACTTTTAGAGGATAGTATTTGCAGAGTAGTTACTTAATGTTTTAAAAGTCCATTGAAGAAGTAGGTGAGCTGTTCTTATAAACTAGCCAAATGCTTCAGAAAAATATGAAATATAGCCACTTCAGCATTTTCCAGATATGCAATAGGTGACTTGTTCTCAGTTAGATGTAATTTATTTGATTTAGTTCCATTTTAACCTTTTTGCCTCTCGGTTTATTTTTTTACTCATGTACACAGAGCTTTTGCTTTTTTCTCTATACTGTGCTACAATTAATGATTTTTTGGAGCCATTGGAGACTAAACTGGAATTCCTTCATTTATGCAACAGCATCAATTTATGAATGAGTACCCAGCAGGTTTTGAAAGGCCATCTTCCTCCTTGGCCAAGGTGATGATATTGCAAAATGCCTCAGCATTCCTACACATCTGTTCATCTTTCTCTGTGATGTGCCCTATCTGGAGTACAAATACATATCAAGGTTACAGCAAGAAAGAGGTAAATGTATTCAGACAGAATGAAAAGGAAATCCTGCAGTAGGCACCAAAGTCTCTTCTATGGAGAGCCACACAACATTGGGAATGATCTCCCACAAAACTTGGCTTTTTGTAAGGGCTCTGACTCCAGCTGATGTTTCGGCATAACATAATTTGCATTATTTACAAACATTATTTTAGTTGTTCAGTTTCTTTGGCTAATGTGGGATGTGTTAACTTCATTGCTTTCCTCTTCCTGCTGTCTGATGTCTGCTAGTCCTGAATTTTGAGACTCAAATACAGAGAAATGCTGCTGATTCAGTCATCAGATCAGCCCCCTGGGCAGTGATCTCTAAGCTTCCTTCCAGCAATGTCTCCTATCCAGTCACTTGTGGAAAGCACTCATCTTTGCAAGGACCCAGCAGATTCAGAATCAAACAGGTCAAGCCATTGGATGTGGTTTCTTCTGTCTTTGGAGACAGAACTTGCTATCTTACCCCAGGAGTTTGTTACAGTCTTCACCAGAGGTGTAGAACTTTAGAGAACAGCCTGATTGGAAATGCAAACCGTTGTCCACATTCAATAGTAAGCACAAATTGCCTTGGAGTCAAATATAGCCCACACTAGCCACAAGAGGACAGGGCAGGCAATTACTTCTCGTGATACAGTTGCTGTAGTACATCCATTAAAAAGCAAAACTATTTCTGATGCAGGGAGAAGTTGCCTCTAGAAGGAAACCACCACAATGTGAACCTCAGCCAGCTGACTGGAAGCAATTGACTCCAGCTACTGGGAGTGTAAGAGCTGTACCTTGACAGCTTTTGCCACAATCCAGATTTATCATGGCCCATTATACTGTAGTGTCTGCCTGAGAGGGGAAATGTGGTCTCCTATAGCCCTGGGGAAAACCTGATGCATCCCGTGGAATTAAGGGGCTTGCATAGGAGATCCCACCTCTGCTTCCCACCTGGCATGTGCATTGAGAGTCCGGTGGAGGCTGTGGCCTAATACTCAAGCTGTTTGGTCTCAGTTCTTTGTGCTGAAAGGAGAAAAGAGCAGAACTGACTTCCCTGAACATGTGCTTGGAGACAGCATCGAGTCATTGTCGTGGTTTGAAAAGACAGGTGTCTGCTACAGAAAGCAGCAGACTCCCCTGAAATGGAAAATGTAAAACCCTCCAAAATGCTATAATTTTGTAATTAAGGGGGCTCTCAGGCAAACATATGGGAGCAGGAAAAACAGTTCTTTATTAGGGAAGAAAAAAAAAAACAAAACAAAAACCCACCAATGCAGTAATACAAAACAACACTGACAGAGTCAAAATACGACCTGACACCCTGTTGGTCAGGATGTTGGTAGCAGTCCCATTAAATGGTGGCTGCAGTCCTGCTGGAGTGGCAGATGTGGTTCTGTAGAAGCAGTGGTCCTGTTGAAGTGTGAAGTTTTCCTCTGAAGATCCAGTGGTGGTGTAGATGGACCTGGTTTTCTTCAGAATCCAGTGGGAAAAGGTTGCTGTGGTCTTCTAAATCTCTAATTATATCCAGTTAGGAATGCTTGGCTCCTCCCTCTGGGTGGAACGTCTCACAATGGGGCAATGTAGTTTTATCAGTCATGCAGTGAGACTCAACAGCCCATTAACAGAAGATATCCTCCTTGGAGGGAGGATTGGTTGTGGAAGAGAAAGAAAACTTCCCAATTAACAGAAGATAACTGGCCCATCAGATAGAAGTAGAATACACACGCCATTTTCAACCTAAGACTGTCACGAGCAAATATTTTAAGAAGGGAAATTTTTCTCTCAGAGCCCTGAGGTAAGCAGGTTAAAAAAAAAAAAAAAGGAGAATGGAGCAAAAGATGCAAAGAAACAATCACAGCTAAAAAATAACAAGTCTGTGCACTGCACTTAAGACCACTTCACCTTTATTCGCCCAAGGCAATTGCATTTCTGCCTAGCAGAGAGACACAGCCAAGATTTCTGTCCATTCGCACTGCCTGTTGTAGCTCCACTTACAGACCAAGCTATTTGCCACCACAATGGTCTTTGATAAATAGTGTCACTATGGGTGTGTTTCAGAAAATACAGACACCATGGCAAACAGTGCTGTCAGGACTCCTGAAGACACGGTCTGCCCTCTGTTCCCTCTGCTTTCACTAGGCTATTCACCCTGGAAGTTCTTTCAGCTTTCCCTTGCTTGGGTGATGAACTGGGCAGATCGCATGTGGGGGCATGTGGATGAAGAGTTTCACATTTGTTAGGAGCAGCCTTATTGCCTTTCCCTGAGCTGTACTTCACTCAAGCTGAATGCTTCTAATGTTAGCTCAGGCACCATATGGGTGGGAAGCGTGGAGTCTTCCTGCCGGGACCTGGAGGAACATGCCTTAGGTGGCTCATGTGTTCCCTCTGGCACCTGCTCTGTGGAACCTTCCACAGCCATGAAGCTCTCTCCCCGCCACTGCCCCCACACTCTCCTGCTTTCACGCACTGTGTCTCCATCTGCACCAGGCCACTTCTGCTCCTATGGCCGACCCACAGCCACACTTCAGCTCCAGCTCTGTGGAAGGCCCCCAGGATTTCCAGCCAAGAGAAAACAAGGGTTAGCCTTTGCATTCCAAGCAAACCTGCATGCAGGGTCAGAGAAATAACAAACTGGACCTTGTGGTTCAAATTCAATAGTCATAAATTCTGTGTAATCCTAAAGGAAATGGCAGTCTCTGTCCAGCACACCTTTCCAGCCTCCCAGCTTAAAAGCAATGACTTCTAAATTTGATGCCAGCTCACAGCTTCCCTTTTCACTTTTTAATCTCCTGTAATAGTCATCTTCTCTGATGGGGGTCCATAGTGTCACCGTGTGAGATGTAGATAGCTCAGTAGTACAGCATATGCTAATTTACCTAGGTCTGCATTTTATTTGGCTCCTAATGGCAGGAGCCCAACTCATCAGCATACAGAACACTATTTACAGTATTCATGACCTGGACTTTTTATTTCACTTGGAGCCGCATTCTTTAACACGAACCTTAAAATAGGCTGCATTGAGAAGATAGCCCTGTCAATCAAAACCTTTTTTGCATATTCTTAGCTTGGTTAAACAACCTTAAAGAAGTTAATGACTGAATGGAGGAGCAGTATGCAGAATATCAATAGTGATGCTGATCCAGCTGATAAGCATGTATTATTTGTGAATAGGAATTGTGCTAAATATCTGATAAGAATGATCAGAATATTGTGGACTAAGTGCTCAGGTGTTCCATTTTGCCAGTGCCATTTCATTTGTACAGCACTTGCTATTGTTGACGGTACCTTCCATTACCTCAGCAGGTAAGAAGGCTCCATACTCAGCTGTAGAACTTTGTCTACTACCCAAGCTTTTCCTCTGCATCATTCCTAGAGATGTAGGACAGTATGGGGACTCTTTCTGGGGAGTGTAAACCAAGAAGTACTGGAGAAATTACTCCATTCAGCATAGGACTTGGTTGTCCTTAATATCTACAGGCAGTTCCCCCAACTCCACTGTAATGTTTCCTTCCTCTGTGGTCTGGGCTGAAGTCAAGAACAAAAGTCCAAGACATTTTGCAGCCTTTCAGCAGTATTTTGTTTACTGATGTCTGCTTTGGCAGGTAGACATCCCTCCCTGGGAGAGTAACAGATAATGAGGAGTGGCGAGAGAGATGATCATTGATCAATGGGGCTAAATTAACCAGAAGAATCACCCTCATGTAATGAATTACATGTGATGTGCATTTCTGTGTAAAGTCTGTTTTTTTACAAGTCCACCACGCAATTAGAGGTGTGCCACAGCAAGGGAGAGGAATATAATTTTTCTTGCTATAGTCCACTTTAAAGTGCATTGGTAATGCATCTTAAATGATGAGTCCAAACTTTAGGTTTTAATTGTTTTCCTTTTTAATGGGAAGAGCTCCATGCTTTTGTCTTAATGTACTAATTCATCCTGTTGAACTTTGTATGTTTTGAAAAATATCACTGCAGTACTGGAAGAGATTCAATTCTTTCAAGAGAGAGACTACAAAAAATTGCTTTCATTTTCCTCACATCACTGTAGAGACTAATAAACATTGCTATTGCACAGACCAAAGGTGTACCCAGTGCAGTTCCCTGTTTTTGTGGCTCTGGGCTCAAGGTGTGTACTGTCAATAGAAACTCTGTAGCACCTTCTCCACCCCCAAAATCATATTTTCTAAATTAGGAGAAAGTTGCAAGAACCCTTTAAAATATTTTCATGCATAGTTGGAATAACCTCTTTCCTTTTACCACACACTGAAGAAAAGAGCCACGAAGAACAGAAGGGGCTTCAGTGCCACAGAAGCATGTTTTCATAGGAATTATGAGTCTTACTTCAGTCTCTGCTGTATGGAATAACAAACTCTCCCCTACAGCAAAAAGTGGCAAACCCAACCCTCATATGCTTCCTCCGGTAGGGACTTCTAGGGTGCTTAAGAATTGTATTTTTAAGCCTCTCTGCAGAGAAGCAAGAGTTTTTTTAACTTTCCCTCACTCCCTGCTGCTTCAAAGATAATAATTTTCTTACTACTATCTACTTGAAAGTGCTTTGGTGTTGCAACTTGAATGATGCTTCCAAAATTCAGGTTTTGATTGTTTTTCTTTTTAGTGGGAAGAACTCCATGCTTTCATCTTAATGGACTAATCTGTCTGCACACATCACTGCAAAGCTGGACTTGCAGGTTACCCAAATAACCTCCTCTGTTGATGTGGATTAAGTGGTGAATGTTGTCTACCTGGATTTTTCCAAGGTCTTCAGTACAGTATCCCACAGTCTTTTCCTGTGGTGGGCTATGTTGTGGGTGGGGAACCCTCTAATGGGCTGCTCTAATGGGAGAGGGGTGGGAAAGAGCTTCTCTTCAGACTGGCAGCCTGGCACACATGGGGTCCCCAAGGGATCAATATTGGGCCCAACAGTGTTTGATATGTTTGAAAGTGATCTGGAAGATGGGATCAAATTTATTCTAATAAAGTCTGACAAGGAAATCAAATGGAGAGGGGAACTGAACACTTCCCGAGAGCCACACTGCAGGAAGACCTGAACAGGCTGGAAGAGTGAACTGGTAAGAACCTTCTGTTGTTCAACAAGGACAAGAGTAAGATCTTCCACCTGGGAGAACATAATCCAGGAGTGCAGCACAGGCTGGGAATTACCTGTCTAGAGAGCATCTCAGTGCAAAAGGACCAGGGGATCCTGGTGAACAAGTTCAGCATGAGTGAGCAGAGTGCTGCTGAAGCAAAGCAAGCCCGCAGGATGCTGGGTTGCATCAACAAGGACACCCCCAGCAGAGATAAGGAAGTCATTGTCCTACTCTACTCAGTGCTTGTCAGGCCACACTTGCAATACTGGATTTGGTTTTGGTCCTCACTATGCAACAAGCTGTGGACAGGATGGAGACGGTCCAGAGAAGGGCCATGTGTGCCATGTGAGGAAAGGCTGAGTTGGGTTTGTTTAGCCTTGAGGAAAGAAGGCTCAGGGGAGACTTTATCACCATTTTCCAGTATTTACATGGTGGCTACAAAGAAGATGGAGACTCTCTTTACAAGTAGTCATATGGAAAACACAAGAAATAATGGGCACAAGTTATTCCTGGGGAGATTCCAATTGGACACAAACATTTTTTTGTGATGAGAACAATCAACCATTGGAATAATCCCCCTAGGAAAGCAGTGGATTCCCCAGCATTGGAGAATATGGATCTTTTAAGATCCAGCTGGACATGGTGCTGGGCTGTCTTGTCTAGACTGTGCTTTTGCCAAGAAAGTTTGGACCAGATGATCCTTGAGAACCCTTCCAACCTGGTATTTTATGATTCTGTGAAGATACTGATGTTTTCCTGGAGCTGTAACAGTCCATGAATCTTCACCTTTAAGGAACAGCTAAGGAATAGATCTTGTTTTCTTGTCTCCCTACCCCATGCCCTCCCAAAGCTCTAACAGCTGACTGCATCAGTTTTGCCAGCTTTCCTCCTCAGTCCCAAAGTTTATAACTGGAAATGGCATGATCTGTAAGGTAAGGACAGACTCCACAAGACATTGAAGGAGAGAACAGAACAAATGGAAAACCTTTTAAAAGCCTCAAGGCTTCAAACACTGGCAGCTCTTCTCCATGGGTACCACAAAAAAGCTGAGCAGTTGTTAGTATAAACAACATGCAGTCTTTGTATATGACTTTGACTTGTTTTTCCTTATCCTACTCCCATATTATCATTGCCAGATTCTCACCAGCCTTCCTTCCCTAGTGTCCCACAAGCCTTGAGCATCACTAGACTCCAGCTGTCTTTGACCTCAGCTTCTTAAGTGTACTTCATATACTTTTCTTGTTTTGTTTTCAAGAAAGAGAGTTCCCCTGTAGCTGCTCAGCACAGATTTCCCTTCCCCTAGGCCAATAGTTTAGGCTGTATCCTATAAGCAGGTTACATCTCCAAGGACAATTTTTTTGAGGTTTCTAAGGCTGGTTTTCTAAGGCCAGCTGCTGGTGCTAGACTACAGCCCCTGTGTTGCTTCCTGCTGTGTCTTGTTTTAGACTCCTGCTTACTAAGGCAAAGACAGTCATTTAGTTCACACTCTGTAATACAGACCAGACCTGTGAGTCTGGTTCCTCCTTTCCTTCTTCAGTGTCCTTACCTCAGTGTCCAAAGTCTGAATTAGAAGCAGCTGAATAATGATGATGGCCTTGGGCAGAGGATTCAGGTGTTAGATTCTCCATTGTCTGACTGTGGTCAAGTTGATTTTGACTCTTTGCAGGTGCCTTCATAAAGCTGAGGCAATTGTTTTCAACCACTGCTGGTTTTTTGAGTCTGCCCTCCAACCTGGCTTTACTCAATGAGGTTGGCTGTGAGAATTAGTTTGTGAGAATTAGTGTCTCACAAACAGTGCGCATTATCCTCTGCTGAGTTTTTCTTCAGCTCCTCATCTAAGAGCAGTAAACCACAGCATTTCTTTCTGGGGGTCCTCAGATCTGTCTTACCTGGCTTTTACATGTTTTTTCTTGATTTTTCAGCTCTCTAGGAGCATGAGAATATCTGTACCAGGTCTTATGAAAAGGCACTTTTAGTCTAATATTCTGTTTCCAGTAGCAGCCACGATGCTGTGGAAAATCCCTTTGAACAAATGGCCCATAGAGCCAGCAAAGGCAAAAGGAGATGCTATCAGGAGTCTAAACCTGATAGCCATTTTCAATTATCCCTCCTCATCTCTCCTCGACAGTCATGCCGCTTTTAATAGCAGCACTGAAGATGCGTTCCTGCTTGTTTCCTTTAGCATCTCTCCATGGTCAATGAGTTTGTCCTTGAGCCTACTGTATGCCTCCAAAGGCTGCCTGTAGTGAGTTCCAGAGGTTACCTGGGAATAACCTCCACATCTCCAAACTGGAGGTCCAGGCTCTGTAAATGTCTTTTTACAAAGGCAGGTTCTTATTCACTTGACTTTTTACTAAACCTTCTCCAGCTTTACTCCTTTTCTTTAGATGCAATGAACAGGACTGTAGACAGTACTTAAAATCATTGTGTTTGTGCAAAGTCTTTTTAGGGCCAAAAGTCTTTTTCTTTCATGATGATTCCCCACATTTTGTTGTCTAAATGTGCAGCAGTAAGTGAAAAACAGTGAGCTGTCAGTGGTAACTCCAGAACCCATCTGGAGTTATAACTCCAGGTTCTAATTTCAGCATCATGTACCTGCAGGATTAGATTTTTTCCCTCCAAAATGCATAACATATATTTTCTAATCCTGGAGCTCATCTATCCCCACTTCCACCACACAGACACACCTTTTTACAAGTTCCTTGACATCAGGTGGGCATATTACTGCTGGAAAGATTCCAACTACCTCCACCATTGTGGAAATGTCAGTGTTCCTTTTCCAGGGAATTGATGAAGACATTGAAAACGACTGATCTTAGGACCAGTTCTTAGGTGAGCTCTGCAGCAGTCCACATCTTAAGATGTCACCATTAAGCCAACCATCTGCTTTCTAGCCTTTAAGTCCAAGGAAGGAGCTTTTCTTCAGGACACCCCTAAGTACCATCCGCATGGAACATTATAAAACAATTTTTGAAAACCCAGGTGAATGAGGCTGACTGGATCTCCTGTATACATGCACTTATTGACACCCCCACAGATATCCAGAAGGACTGGAGGTTTTCCTTGGAAAGCTTATTTTTATGGACGCTTATTAATTAGGGAAGCTTTGCTGGTTCTTTCCCAGCTGGTTGTGTTCATCCTGTGCTCTGAGAACACAGGATGAACACAACCATGTATTCATTTTATAAAGCAGTGTCCTTCTTACAAGGGGTGGGAGGGAGGGTCACAAGTCTGGTTCCCAGAACCTCTTCTGAGCTGTACTTTGGGATGGGACCAACCCTGGCAGGCAGCACTGTGTATGTGCTGCTGTGGTGTTGCAGCATTGCTGGCCAAGCTATGGGATATGCTGCACAGCCACATTTCCACTGGGAGCAGATGTCTCCCTATCATCTTCAGCAGCAAAAAGAAAAGAAAAGATCTAATTGAGCTTCTCTGCCATGACTTTTTTATTCCTGAATGTTCTTTCTACACCTTGGTTATGCAACCATCTCACAATTCCTACTGCTTCCTGCCTTTGAGTATTTACATAACATTCTTGCTGTCAGCATAAGCATCCATTCCAAAGTGCCCCTCTAGTTCTTATTTTCCCCTCTTAATTTCGTGTTTACAGTTGTCCCAAATTACTTTATGGCCATTCTTGTTGTCATTTGAGCATTACCATTTTTAAGTATTGGCTTCAGTTAACATATGTTGCATCCATTCTCTACAGATCATTCCTGTCCTCTGGTCTTAACATAAATCCCTCCTTTTTACCCAAAGATTCATCCACCTACTGGCACTCAGGACCTCTACTTGCCCCTGTGGTTTCTCACAAGAAAGTAGAAGCATTCTGAAAAAGCCAGGATAGAGGTCTTGGACTACAGTCTCATTCTTAACAGCTGACCTTATCTTAAGCTTACTATCCTACCCTTCCCTACCATTTGGTGCCAGCATTCCTGCACACCTGGGGTCTCATTCTGGTACCCTTAAGTACCCTCTCTAGATGTCAAACTTCACTGCCTTGGTGCCCAGCAAGCAAGTGTCCATACTGGCCTCTCAGCCGTGACAAACCTAGCTGCTTTTTTTCAGTCAGAAACCCACTACCACCACCTTCTTCCTCCTGTCCCTGAAGGTCCCCTATACCAATGGATTGTGTTTGGTGCAAGAAGACACTAATATGAGCTGGAAGCCAAATCAGTGGCAATGGTCTTCCTGGAAAAATTTCTAGAAATCCTGACCAGACCAGAGGTGTGCAGGAGAGTGAAGAGAGAGCATATTTATCTGTCTTACAATTAACAAACAACCAGCACAGACTACCCATTGTCTTTCATGTCCCAGGTGATGAGAGCTGACTCTCTTCGAATAAAGGGCTCTGTGCAGGCTTTCTGGTTTGGGTGGAATCACAGTGTTTCCACTGTTAAGTGTTCCTAACCTGCATAGGTTTTATTTCACTGACACAGTACATACAAAGTACTCTTTGACTGATACTTTATTAAATGCTTTTCCTGTAATCTTTGTCCTTGATATCCTGCTCATGCAGAGGAGTGTTGGCAGGAGTTTTGTGGGTGTTTTCCTGCAACTATAGATTTTAGAGAAGTTAATCTGGGAAATAAAACAAGGAATAAGAGTAAATGGCCTTCATAGTTGGTGCAATGAAAAGATGTTCTTGCACTTTATAAGTGTTTTAACAGTATGGAACTTTCCCTTCTTTAAAGAATTCTGATTTCTCATCTGATAACAAAGCAATGTTTAATCCTCTCTGTGCATTCATCACCATGGTACCAAAGTGCCTTACAGAGAAATAAGGCAGGTGGTTGGCAGTCTTTTCCTTGAGACTTTCAACAGAAGTGGCCCTTGAAGGATTTTTGACAGCCTGCCTGTGTCAACCTATTAGTATTATTAGTATTACATTGGCATGTATGCATCAATGAAACAAACCCAAGGATTTCTAAGCTGCCTGGATGCCATTGTAACAGATGGCTGGGAATAGGAAAATAGCCCAGAAAGCATTTTTGCATGCAGTAGTGCTGCTAGTTGAAGCAAACCTGAAAGCATTTGTTCACCCTGAAGATATTATCAGATGCTTTAGTGGATGGAACCATCACTGACAATGTCGCCAAGTTAATGAAGCACTAAATTATTGGCAGTTTCAGAGATAGGTTTCAAATGTTATGAGTTGAGCTTGTTACTTACTGAAGAGATTAGCATAGACCTATTGCAGTCTCCCTGAGACTGCCCATCATCCCTGAGGGAACCAGTTCCTTTGGACTGACAGACAGGACACTCAGCAACATGTGGAAGTACACATTTACATTCATGAAATTCAGTAACAGCAGGCCAGAAATGAAGCCTCCAACAGCAGATAGGAACACTTTTTAATCAAGGATAACTTTTCTAGTTCTTTTTCTCCTTTTCCACATTTCCCCACAATCCACCCACATCCCCTGCCAGCTTTTCCACCCTTGTGGCTTCTGGGCTGCTGTGCAATCAGTACACAGAATTTATGTAACTCTTCCATTCTGCTAATTCCGATTGATGGCAGATACATCTAACAACCACATTCAAAGAGAGGATTCTGTAATTTATTTTCTGAAAGAAGAACACTTTCTTTCTGCTTTGTGCTTATCTGGCTGAAGGTAGACCTCGAGTTTATAAGTATTTTTATTTATCATTGTACTCTCCTTTCCACCCTACAGCTGTTTCTTTCCTCCCAGAAGCCATAGTGCGGATTAAGTGCCATAAGATTAAATCTAATGACAGTTCAGTTTCCAGAGGGTGGAAACAGTTCAGTTTCCAGAAGAAGGTGGATATACTGCTCTGGTGGAAACAACAGTTAGTCAGAGAAGGAATACGCACGTGTTCATCCGCAAGGTGCCTTTTCTTAGTGAAGCAACATCAACACAGAAGTGAGCAGATGCAAGGGAGAAAATACTGTGGATACAGTTAAGCAACTGGTCTGCTATGATACCTGATCTGCTATGAAACATGGTGAGAAAAGAATTAGGAAAACAGAAAAGCATCATCTTACATTTTCAGAGGACTCCTTAAAACCTCAACACCATGTCAGGCAGTGTGTGATATATATTACAGATAGATGAGTTGCATCTCACAAATATGTCTTAAGGTTTCATTTTTCCACATGCCACTTCACAACAGCTGGCATGTTGGATTTTTTTCTTTTTTTCTCCGTTACTAATACAAAATTCTTGAGTGGGTTGGCTGTGAATTCCCATCTTTGTAAGCATCCAATTCTTCTTTTTTCCCCATATTTTGGAGAGCTAGACATGAGACAGTGGGGAACTGAGCTGAGAGAATTACTTTCTACATCTGATGGGGATCTGAGTTGTCCTATGCAGAGATGAACATAATCAATACCCCTTCATTAAATGGCGCTTCTTCTTTTGTGAAATGAAAGCTAGATTCATGGACACAAAATTTACTCTAGATCTCAGGACACTGAGAATCAGGCATTTCCATTTTTCCCATGCCTACCAACAAAGAGGTTGACAGAAGCTGAGCAAAAGAACAGTGAGAAATTAGACAGTTTTCTAGTAGAATTCCAACAAATTCCAGTGAAATCATCAGCAGAAATTTTTTCTATCTGAAAGAATAAGCAAATCTGATAAAATCATGTCTGTCTCTGAGCACACCTAGTTGGACTTGTTTATGGTCTAGCAGCTCTTAATTGTCTCTCATGCCTGCCACTATCTTGCACAGCAAGATAACAGCATATCTCCTCCTTTTATTAATTTATCAATAATTTTATTGTTCTTGTTTTAGCTCTGTGGGCACTGTGAAAATGATGGAAATCAGACTGGATATCCCAACCTTATCTGAATAAAGACTTACAGGGGAAAAGTGAAGACAGTAAATTGGCTTCAGTGGGGACATACAAGCTTGGCATCAGCTCAGGTAGAGCAATTGTAAAAGCCAGCATTCCAGATCCTGAGGAAGAAGTTAAAAATACATTAACAGATCCAAAATACTAAGGAATTAAACCAATACTTGGAAAGGGTGGGATGAGGAGAAGAAGGGAGCCTGCTCCAATACCCAAACTAGATTCACTTTGACAAGTGATAATCTGGTGAGTAGTAAACACAATCATGTTTCTAAAGAAGAATTTGAAAAGGTCAATGAACATCACAGAAATGTAAGCTTCTTGGTTACTTAGAAACAGAGCTCAGTGATTCACAGCCATTTCTTAAACCAATCTTTGCTTTATACAATCCCTCCAATACAGGTGATAGAAGAGTGATTCAGTCTGTCTGAGACAGACTGTAAAGGTCTGTACCCCCATTTCTCCCCATCTCCTTCATTTCCTTCTCTGAAGCAATGTTATTTGTGAATTGTGGATTGGATCCCAGCCAGGAATATCTGAAAATGCAGTCTCATATTGCCTAAATCCATAAAGAGGAAACTATTCAGACAACGGATGCACCTTCAGGGCAGAACATTAAATTGATCCTTTGGCAAGGAATGCCATGTGTAACTTTACACAGCAGTTCCCATAAATACTACTAAGATCATCAGCCAAAGCATAGATTATCTTGAGCTGTGTCTGTCTTTAAGGAGCAGCTATGAGAACAGTTTGTACTGTGTCCAGGTACTTGTCCAGTCTATATGGTCCCCCCACCTACCACCCCAAAATCTGTGCCTTGAAAAAAGCTGGTGACAATGCCTCATCCTGTACAGCCAAAGCGACTGCTTTACTGGAAGGTGACAAGTCACCCAGTGGAAATGGCTCTGTTGGGTAGTCAGAAGGGAATGGCTCAGATATTCTCCTGCCATAATTGAGTGGAAGGGAAGTAGCTGTTGCTTCCTGTATCTCCCATTATTTTCTTCTAAGTGTTGAAAGATCTCAGGGTAAGTTGTGTGGGGTCTTTCTGGGGCAGATGGAGCCTTGATGTCCTTCTTGCATTTCTCAGCTGAGGGAGTGGCCTCCACTGGAGCACTCTATGTTCCAGCTCCCCCTTTTCAGTCCCTAGAGGTTTTCAGTCAGCTTGCATCTCTGGGTCAGCACAATATGCAGTTGTGTGTACATGTAGAGTTGCATATGTATTCCCACAGACATTCCAGGTCTGATTTACAATTTGAACTACAAGCCAAACTAGGCTATTTTCTAAGTTGTCTCCATCATTCTGCAGAAAGTTACTGTTCCCAAGCCATTTTACTTGGAATTTAAATGTAGTGTATACAAGCTTTGAAAAGAGCATTTTCCATAATTTCTTTTAAAAAGTCTTTAAAAATTAGCATATATTATTAGTACCTTTTCCTGAAAACCCTTCTGGCTGCTACTATACATGATTTCATGGAATGAGAATTTTCCTCTCTGAGAAACATAAACAAGACTCTTGATGTTTTTCAGCCTAATATTTGTGACCCTCTATTCTAATGCATATTTTTACGTCTTGGCCCCTGTTTGGTAGCTGGTTACCTGTTAATCAATAGAGTAACCTTAAGAAATTCACTCTGATGAAACATTCTTTGTGATGAGGATGAGTTAAGTGTTTAACTCTGGATGCAGGGTACATTTTTGCATATGCTTGACTATTTCTTCACTTGTTTTTAAGTTATTTACCAGGCAACAATGGCACGCAATGTCATCGTCCATAACAACATATGCTGGTATTGAAACACTCCTCTCAGCAGATGCCTCCAAACTGGTATATGATGGCATGGCTTCAGTGAAATTCTTAGGATTTAATGACTTGAGAAGGCAGTTAAATGGGTTTCCTCAGTTCATGTGCATCTCTCTCATGAGCATCACCAAGAGATGTAGAGATTTGGATCAAATTCAGCGTGGCAACTGACGTTCTTGTGATCAGGAATCTAGCTGGTGCATTACAAAATCTTTCAATACAGGCTTTCAGTTTTGAGTGGGCTGGTGCTATCTGCATTTTCAAATTCCTGCTAACATTTGAAATCAGGAATAACATCACTCTGAAATTCCACCTCCAGAGAGCTACCAGATTTCTCCACAAGTACAGCATGAAGGATGAGGATGCCTCTCCTATTCAGACTCATTCATCCTTCCTTAACACAAGGCTCTGAAGGAGTTAAATCCTCAGTCTAGTAAAGATTGTGGTCTTGCCAATCTTTTTTTTTCCTTTTTTTTTTAAGGTGCCAGACATAAAAATAAAGAAGATGTATCAGCACACTTCCTTAGAAGCTGAGCTTCCTGGTTAAGAATAAATGCAGGATATACAGTGTACTTCATGCTGAAATGGATTCCCTTCTAGAATTTCATGAGTACAATTAGCCATTAGCAAAATCTCCACACACACACACAGGACTCAGATCAGGAAATAATAGAAACAGCCACATACTGCTAAAATGTGGAGAAGGAGAAAATCACGAAACAAGAGCCAACTGTTGTGTTAGTATTGTCCTGATACTGCTCCGTGTCTGTCTCTAGACAGGCTGAGAAGAGGGAATGAGTGATCATGTTGTAAAATGCCCAGCAGGAGCTACAATGTGTTTGTACTCTTTATCACTGTGCAGTGGTGATGGCTGATCCTGGAATGCTGCATTTCACCAGTTTAGTCCAGGGTACCTATATGTCACTGCTTCTTAGGAGTACCTCAAACATCCATGAATTAGAATTATTTCAATGACAGGAAATTCTTTCATCTTTTTGATGTCCAAGTACTAAAAATACCAGTGACAAACCTGAGCACTCAAATGTGAAAATGAAAGTTCCCTACATTTGGTGCTGCTTGGGGCCATCTCAGTGTACAGAAACCTGTTCTGTTTTTTTTCTTTTGTGGTTTCTTTTC
>JAYDZK010000113.1:77484207-77504366 GCA_034509185.1 Euphonia xanthogaster
GTTCTGTTTTTTTTCTTTTGTGGTTTCTTTTCCTCTGCAACTTTTTCCTTATTGGATGTGGGAAGGACTTCTATTGGATTTGTAAGTGCAGCATGTACATGACTACCTGATTTTACTCTCTGCATCTTTACACCTGTGGTGTATAGAGAACCTGGCTGCTACCACATTTAAGGTATTCTTCAGTGCTTGGGGTTAGCTTGGGGTTACCTGAATCTGGTGTTTTGAGGAAAATCTTCTCTATGTTCTTTTTACATTCTACTGAGTGAATTGCAATGTTTTCCATTTTAATGTGTTATACAAATAATCATCGTATCTTCCAGCAGTACTTGCAGATATTTCTGACACCCTGGTGAGGAGCCAGGTTCTATGGTGTCAGGGCTAAAATGGTTAGATGCATGTTGGATTTGTGACTCTGAAGGCAGCAACATACCTTGGACTGAGTATTGTAAAAGGAAAGATACAGATTGATGTCCAGAACATCATGTGAAGATTCCACTCTGCCTATTTCAGGTTCAAAGTGGATAGTTTCAGAGGAGTTCCTGATATACAAAAGAAGATGTAGAACTCTCCCTTCCTGAACGACAAAGGAACATTTCCCCACATACTTCAGAATATTTTTAGAATTGAGATTTAATATTATTGTCTGTCTTAGTGCTACAGCTGATTCTTATGCCTTAAGCTTTTTTCTTCGCCCACTGAGTCTAATTTCCTCAAAACTGGAACAAATCATAACTCTCTCCATGACCGTGCTGCAATGATGTTGTCATAATTATTTTTATCTTCTCTTGTACAAGCCATATTAAATAGTGGCTATTATAAGGTTTTCCAATTTAGACTTAATTGGCAATCTGAAGCCTACCATTTTTTTGCCATTCATCATGATGACTTTAAAGTGTACTTTGCCTAAATTCTGGATCCAGTAAATTAGGAACACAGTACAGCTCTAGGAAAAGAAAGAAGCCTAAGGAGGAAAGTAAAACATCTAGGTAGAACCTGCTTGAGATCCAGCTATGTTCCCATGTTGAGGAAAGGATGGGAACTTTGTTCCCCAGTAATAAATTGCAATGCTCCATTCTAAAAAAATCTCTGGTGGACAGATGAGCTGAAGTCATACAGTAAATGTTTGGGAGAGATTGTGGCATCTGTTGAGAATGGACACAGAAACACATTGCTGAGCAGGACTTAAAGTATTCATATGTTCTCAATGTGTCTTTTCTTTCTCTTTGCCTTGGTGAATGGAATTATCACATCCTAGTGAAATACTCAAGAGAGTATTTGTATGAGCTGAGCTAGAAAGGCTGTGTACAGGCTAGTAGTGCCATGCCAATACTCACTAGAAAAAAACATCAAAACAGGATATCAATTCCTCTCGGAAATATCTTTTTCTGAACTGGCTTGAGCCTTTTTTTTTTTCCTCCAGAATTGCCCCTTCCTTGATTTTCTGTCTCCTTCCGGAAATGCTGTGCTTCCCATGCTAGCTCCTACTTGGATCATAAGCCTCTGTTGATTTTCATTCTGATACTCTCCATAAAACTAAATGCAGAGCTCAAGGCCACTGTGTAAAGCAATCATGTTTGCATCTTGAACGGGCACATCTTCTTTGAATGTTCATCATATTGTGAAAACATGCATAGCACTAAAATTCTCTGCCTCTCCCCTACCTCCCAAGATCAATACATACCGGACTAGAGAAAGACACAGTTTTTCTAAAATTTACAGTTATAACTGAAGTTTACTTCAATACCTTAGTTGTCTTGATCTCAACTTGGCTTATTTAATCGATACTAACATCATCTCTCTTAGAGGATTTCTGAAATATATATATATTAAAAAAAATGTAACTTTTTTTTTAATGTTTCACTGTATGACCTCAGGGCTCAGACCCTTATTCACAGACTCTTTATTCACTTTTTTTTGGCAAGCAGATTTTGCATTAGTTTGCTCAAAACCTGGAAGCAGCATCAAGGACTAACAAAATCTAAAATTCATCATCTACAGCTCTTCAAGTGTGAATTTAATATGAGAGAAAGCTGACAGTATTATTGCTGCCAGGGTATATGGCTCTGAAACCATTCAGCAAGGACAGAATGAATTTGGTTTATATTTGAAAAGGATGCCTATTGACAAAAATACATCAGCCCATTTCTCAAGGGAAAATCAAAACCATTCTTTTCCAGGATTCACATACAGAGGTTTGGAAAGTGTTTATTTTACAAGCAAAACCAGGCATATTGCTTCCTCTCTATGCTGCACTCATCAACTCAGAATTCTAATAGATTTAACAAGAGGCACCAGTAAAACCATGGTTTGACCAGAGCAAATTATTTATAATTAATGCTTACAAGCTAGATTAATTTAGTCTCATTCCTCTCAAAGTGACTGGTTTCCCTATGGGGGTGTTTCGCCCATTGCTAACCATGAAAAAGCCACCTTTGAGGACAGCTTTGAGTGACCAGCTCTATCAGAGGTCACATCCAGAGAGAGTTGTCCATTACACTGTTTCCTACTTCCTCCTATTGGTCTTGGAGTAGTTGCAGAAAAGTACTTGAGATTTTATTATTGGAATTATGGGATCAGTTATAATTAATGTGAAATTGTTTGTTTCCTGGAAGGATGATGCCACATCTTGGGATGTAAGTAAACTGATCATGATGATGGTCTCTCCCTTTGGGCGAGGAAAACTTGGAAGAAAAGGTGAGGAAGCCACACATGCTTTTATTTCTTCAGTAAATTGTGGCAATTTAAAGCCAGGTAGCAGAGAGAGTTACAGATCTTAAACTAATAATATTGATTTTCCTTTCTGGAACACACAGCCCCTCTACAAAACTTTGCTCTGAGAAAAAATATCAGACATCTGCTAAGCTGTGCTTAACAGAAGTATTTATGTTGCTGTTAGACTGAATTAAGCAGGGTGACATATAGCAAATACATAGGAATAGTCATATGATTGACTAATTTTCACCATCATACAATTATTCTTCTAATCTTGCATGCTGAAATTGAAGTGCTTTAGCAGAGGCCCTGACATTGCCTCTTAAGCTTTTAGAAGTTACTCTTGTACATTTCAGAGAGCATGTTTACCTGCTGAGTTTTTAGACGGATACATAGGTATAGATTCCTGTCTGTACTTTTGTAGATAAAAGTATTTTTTGCACTTTAAATAAACTGGATGGGAATGAAAGAATGTAATAAAAGAGGACCCAATTTCTTTCTCCATTTGAGGAACCATGGTCAGGATTGAATGAGCTGTAATATGAGGAAGGATAACTATTGATCAAAGCAGCTGCAAAATTACATGTAAGCCCGGGAATGGCACACAGTTTCAAGGACTCTGATATCTTTCATCTTTTATCATCTCTGGATAAGGTGAGGAGTATCCAGAAAGGCATACTCTCAAGAGTGCACCCTCAGCCAGTTTGCTGATGACACAAACTGGGAAGAGTGGCTGACACACCCAGAGGGTTGTGTTGCCATCCAGAGGGATCTGGGCAGGCTGGAGAAATGGGCTGATGGGAACATCATGAAGTTCAACCAGGGAAGTGTAAAGTCCTGCACTTGGGAAGGAGCAGCCCCAGGCACCAAAATATTCTGGGGGATGCCTGGCTGAAAAGATACTTTGCGGAACAAGACCTGGGTCAAACACGAGCCAGCACTGTGTCCTTGCCACTGGGGCAACTAATGGTATCCTGGGCTGCATCAGAAAAGGTGCTGCCAGCAGGTCCAGGGAAATGATTGCCCCTCTGCTTAGCACTGGGAAGGCCTCACCTTGTGCGCTCTGTCCAGGTCTGGGGATCCTCAGTACAAGAGGCCTTAAGATATACTGGGAAGAATCTAATGAAGGGCCACAGATATGACAGAGGGACTGGACTATCTCTCTATAAGGAAAAGATGGGAGAGCTATGGCTGTTCAGCCTGGAAAAGAGAAGGCTCAGGGGGATTTTATCAATGTGGTAAGTATCCAAAGGGAGGGTGCAAAGAGGACAGAGCCAGGCTCTCTTCAGCAGTGCCCAGTGAGAGAACCAGAGGCAATGGGCATCTACTAAAATACAGGAGGTTCACTCTGAACATCAAGAAGCACTTTTTCACTGTGAAGGTCACCAAGCAATGGCACAGATTGTCCAGGAGGGTTGTGGAGTCTCCATCCT
Source organism: Euphonia xanthogaster (assembly GCA_034509185.1). Taxonomy (NCBI): domain Eukaryota; kingdom Metazoa; phylum Chordata; class Aves; order Passeriformes; family Fringillidae; genus Euphonia; species Euphonia xanthogaster. Next base: position 77,488,353 of record JAYDZK010000113.1, read on the forward strand.
TGGAAATACTCAAAAGCTGTCCAGACATATTCCTGGACAGCCAGCTCTGGGTGTCACTTGCTTGAGCAGCAGGGATTTGACCAAAGGACCTGCAGAGAACCCTTCCAACCTCAGCCATTGAGTGACTCAGTGAAATCCCAGGCCAGGCTGACAGAGTCATAGTTAGGATTCCAAAACAGTCCCTTGGTTTCCATATCACTTGAGCAAGTGAATTGTGCTGAGGGTCCATCAAGGGAGGCAGAATGGGAAGGATCTAAGACTGCAACATCTATGTGTTCTAGACACTAAATCACCTGGGTCTTGTAGTGAAAATGAAAAGTGTAGGACCCTGTGAGAGGTTAAAATAACTGTCAGCAGCTCCAAAGGGAGACAAAAAGAACTCGATACAGCCTGTCCACAAGGACTACTGAGAAATATTTCTCCTGTGGGTGGTTTCATGAGATCAGATGCCACTTCTCTACACCTTCCCAAACAGCACGGTCTGAATGCTTTATGACCTCCTGGGCCTCAGACTGGCCATTTCTTCACTATATTGACTACAAAAGTGTATTAAAGGAGGCAGCAAGTGCCAGAGAAAAGAAAGACTTGTGGGTGATGCTGTAAAAGCAGCACTAGAGAAGGTGGCAGCAGGTCTTAAAACCTAAACACGGGATGAGTGAGATGCAAGTTTTTTTATTTAAAAGCCCCCAGTGTTTGCCCAGGCAAATCCTTCATACTCATCTGAAACCATGTTTAACAACAATGGATTGCAAAGGGTTAATGGTACAGGGGTTTAAAGAAAAAGATCCTGCAAATGTGAGAAGACCTTTTTCAGACAAATGATTAAGAGGACTAAATTGAGGAGAAAAAGAAGTTTCTAAATTTTGCTACAGATGTTCACTGCTCTGCACCTTGTTCTGCTCAGGTTGTGCTTAGATACCTGATTTTGTCTTCATTACCATACTAATTTCGTGTTATCTTACAATTGGGAGAAAACTTCCCAGGTGAAAGACTAATGAATGCAGAGTACAGATCCAGCTTACCTCAGTCCTTGATGCCTGTGTGAAATACTGCTAGGCCAGAATGGTAGTTTTTAAATCCAAGTCTTTTGATACAAATGTGGCAAATAGGAAGAACTCACCCTTGCACTTTGACATACCAACATGTATAGTTCAATTAGGACAAAATTTGACAGTATAACATTCTTCTAGCATTAATAACTGTTGTAGCTTGGTGTAATGTGAGATTATATTGCTAGTCATAACATGAAAGTTCCACAAGTCTTTCTCTAACTGGCAGAAGCGAAAGCATGCCAGGTTTTTCAGCCCATGAATTTTGGGAGAGGAGTGAAGAGAATTGGATAGGGCCTATGAACTGTCTTTGGCAATTAGAAGATTAAATAGAGACACATGTCTTAGTTCTATGTAGATTTTATCAGTGTACAGAATAGCCCATTAGACTGCATTTTCCATATTTTCACCAGTTTTACACATCTTTTTGCAATTAACACATGATTCAAAGACTGAAATAAGTCATTGATACTTCATGTTTATGTCATCTGGCATTCATCCATAATTTCCCTCTGAATTATTCCATGTTGTCTGGGAGCAGCATTTGACAACAGCAGTCTTCAAAGGGTTAGTCCTGCAGGAGCTGTGTAAAGCAGATCCTGCAGACTCTTACTTGGATAGTCCTGGTTTAGTCAGATGATGATTAACAAGGAGAGCTGATCCAAAACAATTGAAGTAATGTAATGTAATGTAATGTCTTTTTAATGATTTCGTGCTGCTAGGCTGAAATACCTGATTTTATGGCGTAATGCCTAAGAGTTGGGTGTACATCCAACACCACAGGATCTTCAGCACTCCACCCAGCCATGTTACACGAGTGCAGAAAAACCTCTTCTACCTATAAAGGACTCTTCCACAAAACTAGTGTCTAAGGATGCAGGAACAATGAAAGATGCAATTTTTCTTAATGTCAGTAACATTGAGATTTTCAGCGTATATTAGCTTGGAGAAATTCTATATTGATACAAAATCTTGGTTATAGTTCTTCCAATAAACTTAGTTTTCTTACCGATTATAGTGATCCAGATGATCTTATATTCCTAAGCTTATTGAGTCATATTTTTTTTCTGTCAGTATTAACAAAAAATCATAAAAATGAAGCCAAAGAGGACCATTGTTGGACAAGCTCATAAAAATGAGGCCAAAGAGAACCATTGTTAGGTAAGCATCTACTCATTTAAGTAGTGGCAAAATTTAGCTTTTTAAAAAGAAATAAAGATTATTTATGCATTACTGCATATTGTTATAATTATTATAACACCGTATTCCTACAAGCAGGAAAGAATTTCTGGAATGTAAAATTTTGATATTATGATGGTGGTTTGTTAGTACTTAGCTAAAAGTTATGGCAAATATAAAGAGGACCAATCCTACATCTGCCACGTATTGTCATAATTCAAGGTTTATGAAAGTACATTGAGTGATATCAGCCTCTGGCAAAGCATTAGTGATTGAATATCTGCCTCACATAATCTGGCACAGCAGCAGAACACTGGGCTGAGGCTCGGCCCAAAGTCCATTTTACAGCTCTGCTGAAGTTACTTGCAAGACATGCTAATGTGCAGCTGCACAGTCACTCTTTTGTGCACCAGTTTAGCATTGTGAAACAGGGCATTCCCAGGGCACATACAGAAGTATTTGTGCCATTGTGAGACACAATGGTTTAATCTAGATGTACAATGAAGCCAAGGCACAAAACATTCAAAGAGATCCTCGTAGATGTGGCAAACCTATGTCTTGTGAGCAAAAGCTGTGGCTCTGGCTACACTGCAGGTACTGCTCTCTGTAGCTGATGGAAGGCTTCCAGCCATATAGACTGTCTCATGTGCTGTCTCCTGTGGCAAGTAGTGCTTACATCACCTCTCAAAGACTGGTGCTGACAATGTGGGGCAGGTACACAAGGTGAACTCCTCAGGAGTAACCCCATTCCCTACCAGGATGAGCCATGGGTGATATCTTTCCTGTCCTGTATGTCTGATTTCCTTTGCAAAGACCCAGGAGTGCAGGCAGGAAGGGAGCTGCAGCATGGGACAGTAACTCCTTGGTCTGAACAAGCACTGGACCAAGAACCATGAGACACAAGAGTAAGAAATGCAAACAGTGAGATTGAAAACTTAGGACTAATTTTAGCTAGAACTGAGACTTTTGCCATCATGTGTGCACTTAGGTTTCTAGAAAGGTTGAACAAAAACAGCACAAAGGATGTTCTCTCCTTGCCAGTCTGGGTAAGTAACAGTAACTCCCGTGCCTATGTCTGAGGTAAGTCATGCCTCTGTTACTCACTCTGTATGAGAAGGTTTTAATTACTTCAGTGAAAGTATTGGGCAGGAGGTTTAAAATTAAGCAAAAATAAATACTTTTTTACACATGACTACACTGTAGATTTCAGTAATGCTGCTTGGTGTCAGCTTAAGACTGCAAGTGGGTTGATGAGAGCCTTAGAAAATCCATGAGTGCATTAGAAGCTGTCAGCTCTAGAAGCCCTTAAAGAGACCTTAAACAGTTCATAGAAATTGGAAAACTGAAACAGAGGCATGTACAGGGACTTCACATTAGTTTATATTTGTCTTGTTTTTATGGTTAGTCAGAGCATTGAGTTAATGAACCTTGAAGAGTGTCTGAGATGTATTTGTCCACATCTGTGAGTATCAAAGCAGACACTTAAAATGGATGTTGAGAGATTACCATAGTCAGTGTCTTACCTGTATACTCTCAGCATGCTTTTTCCCCTAGTTTGTTATTTAAAAACTTAGTTAAGGAGAATGTCACTAGCCTGAGAAGCCTTTAGAATATTTATTCTCAACCTTACCAGGAAAGATTTCCCAGAGAACTGATTTGCAGTATCTTGCTGCAGAGTATCACTTGAATACTGCTGGACCTTCATAGAACCCACTCCAAACAAACACCCAGACTGACTGTGCACCCTAGTAATCTCTTTGTCTCTCTTTCTGATGTGTGTTGTGACTGCTCTACTCTAGACTCATCTATATCATGTGTTCTAATTTGCTAAGATGAATGTCATGACCACCACCATCAAAAGCCTTTCTAAAGTAGAATAATACAATAGCAATTGCTTTTCCTTTGTCTGCAGCATCTGTTATCCATTATAGAATAAAAGTAGATTATTCTGATATAATCCATTCTGAATCACACACGAAGTTACACGGATTTTTGCTCTCTTTGTCTTATCCTCCAGGTAGTCCAATAATTGCTTGTTCCATTACTATTTCTATTTCCAGAAACAGAAGCTTTGCTGATTGGTTACATTTTCTTCCTGTCTTTTTGAAGCACTCAACATGTTTACTCTTCCCATTGGATGAAATGCCACCTATTATCCATAAATTGTCAAAAGTGATTTTTAATAGCTCTGACATTTCATCAGCCAGTTCAAGATGTGTCCTAGGACACAAAGGTGCCATCCTTGCCTCGGCACTGACCACTCCACTAACCAAGCTAATTAATAGTAGTAAGTCAATCAGCTGTCTGAGGATGGAGAAGGTCCATGGAGCCACACTGGGTTTCATTTATCCATGGACTGAGGCATACCAAACAGACGGTACTTTGGAAATGCCACCATTGCACCTCTAACTTTCAAAATGTGCACTCTGCTTCTTCTCATCATCTCTGCTCTGTGCAACATGTGTAGTTCTAAGTGATTCTTTCCATATGGTGAAAGTCCTGGAGATTGACAGGCTAATTTGTACGACCAGAATGTACTCATATAAATAAGATTACACTAGGATCTTGGGGGCAACAGGAATTTGCAATGCCAAATGTGTTAATTTCTGTGCCAGATAAAATTATTTTAATCCATTATTATATGCAATTGTATGTGCTTTGCCCAGGAGAACAATACTCTTGATATCTTATTCTCTCTGCTGCATTTCTGAACTTCTCAGACAATGGGAATGCTCATCTGTACTTGAATAAAATCTCATCTATTGTGCTAGTCTCCATCCTTGCTTGCTTGATTACTCAGGATGCCACAAAAACAGGCACTTGTAGTGTTTGCTCCTTACCAACATTTGCCAAAGGGGATAATGCCAACTTCAAAATTGGGGTCACTTTTGGTATATTTTTTTGGTGAAAGGCAATCATATTTTTGTGTCTCTTAAATAATTTTTGTAAGGAAATAAAAAGAACAAGACAGACTCGCCAGCTGGCTGCAAACAGTATTTGAGTCATAATAATGAATTGTGAAGGTGCAAGCTAGGGATTGTGAGACTGTTTGGACTGAGCATGTTAGATATAGGAGGACAATCCCTTGTATCCATCAAGTTCTCACTGTAAGCCCCCTCCTGATAGCTGAGTATGCAGATATTTGACTATTAGGTTTGACAGGAAAGGGACTTAAAGCTGACTACTGAACTCTACAAGTACTGAGCATAACATAATTTTGGACACTGTCGGTGTCCCTATTAAAAATCTGAAAGTATTGTTGAAGTCAATGTAGGATTTGTGATTTATTTTCCATCAAACACACAGGTGAAGAAGTCTTCACAAAGTCAGTTTTGACAGTGAGTATAAAAGCATCTGAAGTGAAAACTGGCAAGATGACTGAAACCCCCTGTAAATCATTGCTTTGGACACCTTTCTCTCCAGCTGGACCTTCAGAAACTCCTCAGCTTGAAAGAATTATTTGGTCAACTTGTTTCCAAAGCCTATTTCTTTTTTTCAGTGTAGCTGCAAATACAATAAACTCAAGCAGAGTGAAATGAACTGGCACTTCAGATTAATGTCAACATCTGTGTGAAAATACTTCCTATCATTGGATAGCACTTTTAGCTATATCTAGTTTATTTGGATAGCTGCATTTAGTACTGCAGACTTCTCTCTATTGCAGCTGCAGGCTATTAACCTAGAACATGACCTCTTTTAGTTATTACTTAAGGCAGTAATAGTAGTGATACAGATTACAATGAAGATCCATTGAGAAAAAGTACAGAAATTAACTATGTCATTAAAATTTTTCATGTCCTATAGTGAAACCAGTGTATTAATGAAAAGAAAAAAAAAATGGGGAAATAATATGGAAACACTTAGCTAAAGGAATCTCATTTTTTGGATTGACATCTCTGCTAAGTACCAGAGATGAGATTAAAGGAGCAGTGCGTGTGGGCAATAAGAAGAGCAAACTCATACAAGAATGATTTAGGAAAGCAAATCAAATGCTTTAGGGCACAAGCTGAACACCCCTGCAACTAGGATTTGAAACATAAGTTTCAGGTAGGCTTTACTCAGCATGGAAATAGGCCATGTGAACTTTCTTTGAAAGTTAATTACAGACCATTGCATGAGGCAGGACATTTCATCATTTAGACTCTTGATCTCTTCTGGCTTGTTGATACCTATGTTCCTATGAGCAGCTGAATTTACCGCAGGCTTCTGTTCATTTTCTTGCCTTGGAATCCACTAGGGATTTTTATGCTGCAGTTTCATGTTTATTCAGAACACAATAACAAATTTGATAAAAATTCAATAGCAGCATTAAATTGAACAAGAATGTATGCATGATTTTTTTGTTTGTTTGTTTGATATCAAAATTGCTAGTGAGTGTATACGGGCATGAGAAGATAAAGTACAAAAATAGGCAGAAAGATCAGTTAGATTGCTGATCTTTGCTCCCAGGACCTACAGCTTTAAAATGCTAATTAATGTTAGCTGGTAACTTCTCATATGTGCATCAGCTGTGTCACATTGAAAATTGGGTATGCTTTGCAAGGGAACATTTCTTATTTAAAGACGGTAAAGCTCCTTTTCCCTGTGATTCAGAGGAACATGATCCAGACATAAAAATATAAAAATCACTGACTATTACTTTTTTCTTGGACAAGATCATCTAACTCACTCCACTCTCTGAATGATTCATTGCAATATTATCAAGAGAGAGCTGGGAATGTGTATTATAAATAAAGGACAGACCAATTTCAAAAGAGGTGATGCTATCAGGAGAAGCATCTATGAGAAGAAAATAGATACAGGGATGAAATTTAAGGTAACATTCAAATATCTTTATTCAGATTTTAATTAAACACCCAGGTTTATCTTTCAAGTAGTGTTATGCTTCCAGCATTTGGCTAAAAAGAGCTAGGAGTCTCTGGGACATGCAGAATTTGAAAAGTTCACAGCCAGTCATGGAAGCTTTATGAAGGCTGCCCTATTTCACCTGAAGACAGACACAGCCACCCATGCATATTCATGCATTTTAATTCAACAAAAGGTAGCAATTAGTTTATAGTGTACGCAATTTCAGGATGCTCCCCTTCCTCTCTTGAGTGTAAAAGGCACATGCTTACCGTAAATGATGAAAAAACATTTAGTTAATCCTGAGGCATCCTACAGATTGATTGCTTTGTAAGTATCCCTCATCTACTACAGCAGGTGAAAAAAAAACCAAACAGCCATCTATGCTAAAATACTGCGCCATGCCTCCGTAAACATGTAACACAGGCACAGCAGCTGGTGTCAGCCTTTCAAGCCAGTGAGAAAGGGTACGCATTTCTTTAGTGTGTGCTGGCCAAAAGCCACTTTCTTTCCTGCAATGGAGAAGGTTGGAAAAATAACGCTTTTTTAGTTAATTCTGCATCTTCTACACCACAACATGATTTTCTATTTTCCAAACAGGATGGCTCCTTGAGGAGAGACACCCTGTGAGGTCCTTTTACCCTTGGCAGCACAGCTCTTCAAGATTCCACGCTGCTATTTGTGGCTTCCTACCACAGCTGCACATCAAGTATACAAAGCAGCAGCCAGGCACACTTTGGCAGCAGGAATAAAATTATAATGTGAGGACTGGAAGAGAAGTTACTTGTTTTTTATTGTTCTGGTAAGAAATTAGTAATCAAATGTACAGAAGAAAGTAATTGCTTGCTGTTCTAAGCAATTGTTCCAGAAAGAAGAGTTTGTTACCAGGAGAACAAGGGTCAAATTTACTAATTGTATATTCATGATTGGCAGTAGGCTTAATCTAGGAAAAATTTGAAACTGTATCCAGGATCTGCTCATCCTAGCTAGCATTTTCCATGTATCTGTTTCTCCACCATCACCGCCCCAAATGACAGAAGAGGGACTGTGACAAAACAGAAGTGGGAGTGGTAATGCTTTAGTTCTTGAAAAGTCTAGAAAAAAAGTGAGAGTCTGAGATGCACTTAAATGCAGTCTGACTTTGCCCCACTTCTATTTTTTATGTGATTGATTAAGCTTTTATGTAGTTGCATGCATATTTGGTGCCATTTTGAATGCCCTTAGGTATTCTGCCTCATCTCCAGATGCTACCCCAAGAAGGCATGGACTTCCTGCAGGTCCTATCCTATGGATTTATCTGCAAGTTCAGTGTGAACACAGTCTTAGCTTGCATTCAGAGGACACAGATTTCAGATGAGCCTGCTTAAAATTTTCACTGAAGTGTCTGCCACTGAGGCTGAAGCTGCTCCTGCCCCAGTGCCACACTCTCCAGTATAACTCAGGCACGTTATATTTTGCAGTGTAACAGTCGGGGACTATTCAAACTGGTTGTAGGACAATCCTGCACTCTATCCTTTTCCTGCAGCCATTCTTCAAAAGGGTCACATGTCAATACACATGCCTTCATCTCTGCAGGGGATTTTATTCAACTGAGTGTTCAAGTTCAAGTTTGCAGTGAGCTACGTCTGGTGGTGAGAATGCTCATCACTGACGTTCCTTCCTGTAGTGAACAGAGCGTGTAGCGAAGGAAGCAGGTACCCCATGGATTTGTGCTCAACCCTTTGTGTACTTGGTGCGTTGGGATGTCATGTCAATGAAAGACAGTGATCCTTGCCACAGGCCAGCCCTGGGTTTTACTGCGCTGTAGGAATTTCCATGGTTCCCTTTTCTGTCCCTGCCCTATCCTACCTTGCTTGAAAAGTATCACAGCCATAAATAAAGAATCTTTCCTAAAAACTATCCTTGAGTTTGCATAAACCCCTACTCAACACCCACCTCCAGGAATCACCTCCTAGCAAGGAACAGAAAATCCCACATTTCCTTTAGTACAGATTTCAGACCTTGATTAAACACTCATGTGCTTCCACCAACCATTTTCTTTTTCTTCCCCACACCAGATAACACAGTCCTGCATTACCTAGCATTTTTGCAAGGGTCTTTGCAAGGGACCCTTTGCAAGGGTCAGAGGAAGAAAATGAACTAAAAAATCCCTAGCCAACATCTCACTCATCTGGCAGGAATCTGGGATCAGTGAGAATGGAGTACTTACTGTTTCCCCATTTAAGAAGCACAGAAGATGTCAATTCTGGTTTATATAACTTTCCAAAACAAGTCTTTCTGAAATAAGATTATTTAATTAGCAAATACAGTGGATTTTGTAAGAACTAGAAGATCCTCTTCGGTGATCTAACACCTTCCTAATCTAATCCAATGTGGCCAATGGTGATTTTTGTATATTTACAAATTTATCACAAGAAGGAGAATTTTGGCTCCCAGTACACCTGGGCAATTTCATGAGATAGCATTTTCTTTTTTTTTTTTCAAATTCTTTTTTGGGAAGGCTGGGGGGTAGAAAGATAAAGAGGACAAGAGATTATTTCACAGAAAAACTGCCTCAAGCTGCAACCTTGAAATTACAAAATCTATCTCCAGCTCTTCTATTGAATCTCACTAATGTTTTGGAATTTTTAGGAGAGAAAGTCTCATAACTGCAGGAGCTGGTCTCTTTTTTAGGAGTTAAATAACAGATAACTGACAACTTCCTCAGGCCACTTCTGGCAGAACTGGAAAACTCTCAGTCCAACCAGAGCAAAATCTGTCAGCTTGCATTTTTTCTGCCACAGTTTCTCAGAAAATGCTAGATTAGGTAATTCTGTAAGTTATGCTGATTCATCTTAACTGTGACATGTTCTATGGCTGAGATCACACAGGCTGCAACAACTGCTGCTGCATCAAGGGTGGGGGACTTGGTCCTTTGTTCAAATCACAGAGGCTTGTATTTTTAATTTTTAATTGAGACTAATCCCTTGAAGACAAAACAGACCTACATGTGGTGTGACAAATAACCAGAGCACTGCTTCTTCAGCCAGGAATGAACATCTCAGAACCAAGTGGATGTCCTTTTCCTTTCATCATGTAAATACCAGTAAAGTATGTCAGCAAAATACCTATTTAGTTGCCCTTTATGTTTTGGTTTATCAAGAAAAATTTTCATTCTCACTTAATGGGTATCTAGACTTGAGTTTTGATGTCACAGTATAATTATGACAAGCTCCAGTTCCCCACATCACAAAGTTTCTGTTGTGAAGTTCTCACCCTGCCCTGTGTGTACTGCAGAGCTGACCACACCAGGGTTCAGCTCATGGTGGGATCCCCTGGAAGGTGTTTCCATAGAAGAAGCTGCATTTCACTGCCTTGCTACAAACATTGGCCAGTTTGCAGTTTTCCAAATTGTCAGACATAGGCTGGAGGCATATTGAATGGACCAAAGGACAACTATAATGATTTGGGAAGCTGTTACATTATTTTTGATGTCTCACCACTACTTCTCAAGGTTTGATGTTGCCTGCACTGCATATTATAGATGCCTGTACTGCATATTACAGTTATTCTGATGCTTGTAGACAAGGAAATAGAAAGAAATTTTTTTTTAAAGGTGAGGTTGTTTTTTTTTTTTTTTGTAAACATATAAAAAAGTATCTGACCAGCTGATACTAAAATAAATTCACTTTGGCCTTGTACAGTAGCTTTTGCTCATATAACATCTAATGGAAAAGCTAATTGACATTCTGTCATTTCTGTTTCAATTAACTGAACTCAATGATGCCGCCCTCTAGAATTCGTGACAGCTGATCTATTTCCAAAATAAACCAAGTAACTAAATTTATTTGCAAACAAAGATTACCTCATTCTGGAATACATGCAAAGCCTTTTTTCTGTCCTCATCAACTGGTACAAGAAAAAATGTTGAGAAAATGCTTTCAACAGTTAAAGATCAAAAGGGAGACTACATGCCACAGGAAGATCATGGTTGAGAAAAATTAATCATAGGTAGTTTCAAATGTTTAAAAGAAAATCAGCACCTTTGATAAAAAAAAGCATACTGACAATTAAAACAGGAATTCCAGCAGAAAAACATAGCAATTATGGATGGTATGATAGCATTTCAAGAAAAAAAATGTATTTTAATGAAAAATCAGAACTTTCATGTCGCCATCCATGTAAGCATCTGAAAGCATGCTGAAATAATTAGGGAAGGGAAGGAAAAGAGAGCCAACCACCATTTCTTGGACAATGCAAACAAAAAGCCCCACAGATTTCTGTCAGGGCACCTGTTCCAGGAGTTCTGAGAGGTCCCCAGGTGCATAATGGTAGGATCTAGGAGTAAGGGCATCCCTTGGGCACTGAGACAGCCACAGCCCTGGGGTGACGCTGGCGCTGGCCAGGCATGATGGGAGCTGTGGCTCAGGTCAGGAACAAACAGCAAAGGCTCATCTTAAGAGCAGCTCCCACAGAAAAGGGCTGTGGCTTCCCCAGCATCCCCAGCCACAGAAGGAAGGGGATGTTTTCCAAAAATTTCCATATTTCTTCCATGATGGGAAAATGCACTCAGAACCCCAACATGTACAGCAGTTTGAGAAATGCCTCAGTTTTCTGCTGAGAATGAATGCTTCTGCCTATATAGGGATGAATCAGTGTTGAGCAATACCGGGTTGGATAGGAAACTAGGTATGCATTTCCAAAAATGCAAGAGAGCAGTGTGAAAATAAAGGTTTTCATTGGACAAGTGGTTTCTGCCTGCATGAGATTTGAATTGGTTGACATAACTGTAAAATCTTCCACTGCAGGATGAGTGTGTGTGTTCATAACAAAAATCAGGCACGCTCAGTGAACCAGCAAATAATCCACTGTTACTAGCACAGCTATTAACCATCTGCAGGGATCTTTTTGTGTAATAAAGCTGGACATGGAAATGTGGCAAATGGCCTTATTACTCAGGAGTGCATTTTATGTTGCATTAAACATGCAAAATGTATTTAAATTTAAACATCTGCTTACAGCCAAAATGCCTCATTTTTGTTTACAGGTGATCTCCACCAATTTAAGTTTCATTGTGAAAGGGGTGTACATGTGGTATTCAGCAAATAGAATGATGTGCCTGTATTATTATCTAAGTAGATTTACATTTCTACTGTCTCATTAGTATTTTGTTTTGAATATAATACACTGGCAATTACTCTGTCTGCTCCTTTATTAATATTTTAGGACTGTATCATCTTGTTTTCCTCAGAGGTACAGGAAGCAGCAAAAAGGAAGAAACTTATCATTGAGCTGTTTTGTTCCTCTATTTATGGTACAGGTCAATGTGTTATGGAAATCTTTTGAGAAAGAAAAGAAGAGCAGTGTTTGGCTTTTCAGCATGTGTTAACACAGTGCTTCCATTCCCATAAACCCCTGAGTAGTTTGCTACCTGCACACCTTATTCCTGTGTTACCTCTTCCGTACATAAAGACTTGCATAAAGTGTTTATCTTGATATACAATTAAAAAAAAAACCAACAAAAAACCCAACCAAACAACAACCAAACAATACCCCCTATTCTGTTTATTCCCTGAACATTTCTCCTCCATTCATTCAAACACCTTCCTCATATTTTCTTTTGTTCCTGGATGTTCTACCTACAGCTGATTCTCCTCAGGTAAAAGAATTGGTATGAGCTTCCATTATTTTATTTGGAGGAAAATATTGCACAGTGCTGAGCCGGCATCGTGGAGAAAAGAATGTACCTGTTCCCTCAGGGGTTGTACTTCTCCTGCCTGTTCCATTGCCTGCTGGAAATGCAATTCATTTCACTGTCCCACAGTCTTATTACTTTGGTGTTATTTTTATCTGTATCACTGTTCCTTATTATTTGTCTTGTTACAATGCCTAGATACTTCTGCCAAAATCAAGACTGTACAAATATGGCCTGAATCTGCCAGTAAAATGTCACATATTATAGTGGAAGAGGTAGGAACAAGAACAGAGAAAGTGAACATTACTGTTTCAGTTTTATGTAAAGAATAAGCCAATCTCAGGGAATTGTTCTCGCATCTGGGAGTCTAGAGCTGGTTTGAATGTATGTCCCACTGTTCCCAAAAGAGATGGCAGAAGTGACAACCACAGTCCTCTGGAGGCTGTTGGACATGTCTGGGAGTGCAAAGAGCTGCCTGTGTTTAGGCAACCAGACACGTCTGCTCAGCCCACTTGAGATCACTTGCTCAAGGTTCTTCAAGATATGTATAGCAAAATGTGCTTCAATATAAATCCCATAAGTTCCAGTCTTAATCACAAATTAATTATTCCTGGTTTCAGCTTCTCTTTTTTTTTTTTTTTTACTTTCTCCCAACCACCTACACTACTGCTGTTATGAAGTGAATTATCCTTGCATGCTTTAAATTTTTCTTCTTTCTGTTTCAATCTTTGATTTTGGCTCCAGTCCTCCTCTCTTGCTCAGCAGAAGGCTGAACGCTGCTTTGGTTGGAGGCTGTGTTACAGAATGTTCTCCACCCCTTCTGCTCTTTTGTTGGCATCTCCTCCCACCCCCAGCATGCCAAACAACTCCAATGCTCTCTGAAGCCCAGGGATCGATAGCCTTTGTAATTCTGTTTTAGCCAGTGTGCCAGTAGCTGTTGGTAGACAAACAGGCAAACAGGTGATGTATTAAAAAACTCATGTCTGTGAAATACCCACTCACAATCAGCTCTCCAAGATAATTACATATGTGTGAAAAAAAATTATTCTGATTTATGTCAGATGTATTTCCTTTTAGGAGTCATGTTATACATTTATTTCAGGCAAGATTAGGTAGAAAAGACTGACCTTCTTAAAGCACTCTATTATTCTCTACAGTCCCATTTTTCTTTCTTTTTTTGTCACTAAGAAGTCATTCCATTTCTGTGTTGACATTTTTATCTTCTTTTTATAACCTCTCCAAAAGCCATGTCACTTGCTGAACTTTTGCTGACAAACAAAAGGAAGAGAAAGAAAAATGTCATAAACCTCCAGAAACAGCAAATGGCAAGGGCATGCTCAGATATGGCTGAGTAACTTTTTAGCATTCATTTCTCATTTCACTCCTTTAGTTCCACTGTCTTTTCATTTTGGTTTTGCTTTAATTCTCTTCTACCCAGTATTTTTGACTCATCTGTTTGTTCTGACGCTTCCTTTTTTTTTTTTTCCCATCATTTTTTGTGATTACCACTTCCTTCTTTAGAATTAATCTATTTGATTAGTTCTGTCCTCACTTTGGTTTAGCCTCTCTGCCAACCCCTTCGGGTATCACATTGCTATGAAAAAATTCTATGTAGAGAATTTCCTAACTCCACAGCATCTGCTGTTCATCAAAATGTCTCTGTCAATGTGCCATTTTTTTTGCTTAGCATTATCAAATCTGGATGAATCCATGTTATTTACCTACTTAACAACCACCTTGTGAACAAGGTAATTTTAGGATTGAAGCATCTTGCTCTAACACCAAGCTAAATGGCCACCACTGACTTAGCTGATGTAGAGCTGGCCGAAAAATAGATTTTCATGAGAATCAAATTAGTGGCTGAAGAGAAAAGTTATAATGATACTTCTTATTCCACAATGAGAAGTCACCTCTGAATATGCATTTTTTTTTAGAGCAATACTGTAAATAGCATTGTTGTTTTTTGCCCTTAATATATCTGTTGCATGGCCTCCATGCAGACTCTAGGGGGACTGAAATTACTCTAACAGCACCTTGCCCCAACTGGTTTGAATGTCACTTTCCTCCAATGTGGGTCTGATGCTTTTCTGCCAACAGCACATTGCTGAGTTGGTCTCCAGCCAGGCCGAAAGGTTGGACCAGGTGTTTGGAATATACTCTGCAAGCCTCTCTGAAGAGCTTGAGAGCCATGCGATGCCATGAGATGGTGGGCTGAGGAGTGCTGCTTTGGTTCTATGTACTCCTTCGGTCTTCTGATAAAACATCCACACCAAGAAAGCCACTACTATCACAACACAGCCAGTGAAGGCACTGGCTGAGCTCATCAGGTACTCCCTCATCGCGATAAGAGGCCAATGAGGAAGGTGTGTGATTTCATCACACTTTGGATCTAAATGTGGCTATGGAAAAGCATATGGCTTCGCAATTGTTTTTGGTTTGTTTTTTTTTTCCTTTTTTAAAAGTTTTTTTTCTCTCTCCTTCCCTGCACAGACAGTTGCTGTCGCCTTCACGAGATCAAATGTGCACTGGTGTCATATTTGATGCTGAAATTCACACCTACTTTCCTTCAGCAGCCCCAGCCAAACTTTAAAGAATTTCCAACTGCTGAGAATTTTTTTTAGAAGGTATTTGATCATCATGCTTTTAGCAGATTTAATTCTGAAAATGAGGTGATGTAATGAATTAAAGAAAAGGAAAAAATAAAAGGCAGCCACCACCGAAGACTGGGAGAGCTACTGTTTCACACCCAAAGAACAACTGTTGAATATTCGTTCTGCAACCTCCTGCAGCCAAAACCCAGATAAAGTAGAAAGATCTGCAGGCGTCTCTGAAGGGTCGCAACCTGCGGCTCTGGAACCCCGTGGTTAAGGAGCCCCCTGAGCACTGGGCGCCGGGAGCGGGGCCAGGGGGGGGCCACGAAGGGAAGGCAGTGCCCGCGGGGCGGGGCAGGGGCCGCCGGGGTGCGGGGGAAGCCGGTGCTGAGGGCAGGAACGCCGTGGGGGCGGGAGGGAGAGCAGGCAGGGATTTTCGTCCCGGAAAGGGGCAGGGATTCCGCCCGGCTGGGCAGGCGCCAGGGCGCTGGCGAGGGCGGCGGCTTTCCCGGAGCGGTGCGGGGGCGGCGGTGGCGGTGCCCGGTGCCGGACCCGCGCCTCCTTCCCTCTCTCCCTGCCTCTCTCCCTCTCTCCCTCCGTCACTCCCTCGCTCCGTCCCCCGGCGCGTGCCGCCCGCCCCGCTCCGCCCCGCCGCCCGCGGCCCCGCGCGCCGCTC
>JAYDZK010000113.1:77504607-77535894 GCA_034509185.1 Euphonia xanthogaster
GGGGACACCCCCGAGGAGGGCGAGGGCCGGAGGGCCGGCTCGGAGAGCGGGGCCGCAGGCGGCGACAAGCCCGAGACGCGCTCGGTGTGCAGCAGCAGCGAGAGCGGCAGCGGCGGGCACGCCGGCGGGGCCGGCCCCATCTGCAAGATCTGCTTCCAGGGCCCCGAGCAGGTGAGGAGAGGCGCCGGGGGCGGGCGGGGGGCGCCCCGCACACCTTCGCA
Organism: Euphonia xanthogaster; assembly: GCA_034509185.1. NCBI lineage: Eukaryota > Metazoa > Chordata > Aves > Passeriformes > Fringillidae > Euphonia > Euphonia xanthogaster. The sequence continues at coordinate 77,504,829 of JAYDZK010000113.1, forward strand.
CCCTCGGCTCCGGGGTCGAGCCCTGTCCCTGGTGCTGATCTCGGCGTCGCTCCCCGGCAGGAATCGCCCTCCCCGGCTGCCGCTGTGCGGGCTGGTTGTGGCAAAAGCCTAAGGCGAACCTGGGCCGGCGCAAAGCTTTGGGAGAATTCGGGGATTTTGCCGTGTCTGGCTCGCACGCTGGGTGTCCTCTGGCGCTCGCGCTCGCTGGCTCACCTCTGAGGGACTCTACACAGTACGAATTTCTCAGGTTTCTGTTAGACTTTAAAATGAGAGTGTTAGCTTACAGGTAATGCTGAGAAGACCTCCCAAATATCATCTCTGTCGTGACGTTACTGGGCATAATATCAGCAGTGGATCTGTAACTAGGATTTTATAGCTTGTCTTGGAGTTGGAAAGAAGAGAATAGCTGATTTATATAATACAGAAACTACCAGGGGAAGTGCTTGCTTACTTACATTATTTAACGTCCTGTCTGACAGCTGGCTAGCTGGACAGCACAGAGCTGGGCTCCAAGAGCAAGACTGTCTTGGAATTGTGACTTCACACATTTCTTTCTGAGTGATGATTTCAAATAGGTGTTGTAGAAATGTGTCCAACCACTTTTGGTGCCTTTTGAAGTATTTGAAATGGCTAATGGTACTGTTGTTTAATGCATGGTAATATTTCAGTTGTTTCACATAGGTACGTGAACATGTGTAGACAGATTTCTGGCTTTTCTCAATAGAAGCAGCTAGGTATTTTTAAGACAGTTACATTTTTGAGTATTTCATAGCCAAAAAAAAAAAAAAAACCCACATGCTTTTCTAGATAGTGAAATTGAGACCAGGTCATTGTTACAGACCCCTAAAGATTTTGGTATTGAGTGTACATGTATGTGAAAGGTTCCTTTAAAGTTGATGTTTCTGTATTGCCTTTCCAGGGTGAATTGTTAAACCCTTGCCGCTGCGATGGCTCAGTACGATACACGCATCAGCTTTGCCTCTTAAAGTGGATAAGTGAAAGAGGGTCATGGACCTGTGAACTCTGCTGTTACAGATACCATGTTATAGCCATTAAAATGAAAAAGCCTTGTCAGGTAATTTGTTCTTTAAAAAAAAAAAAAAAAGTATGTCTTTTCAGTAATTTTTTTTTAAACAAAATTATTTTTACTTTTAATTCCAAGGTTTTTTAGAAAATGCAGCAGAAGATCCTATATGCCTTACCAACTAGCACTTGTACCCACTTGAAGTTGGTTTTCAAGGCCAGTTACATATTAAAATGTGTAGTGATTTTGTTCTGTTATGTTCCTCTAGTTTTTCTTGCTATAGAAATGGTCTTTAGAGGTTGGTAAATTCTGTAAGTAGTTAAATCATGCTGAGATGTGACAGAAAACTTGGATCTCCCAGATTAACTTCCTAAACTTTAAACATGTCTTTATTGTTTGTCCAAGACTCATTTGAAGGTTGATTTTGTTCTTTCTTCATCTTGGGATCCAGAGGGGAGAGGTGAAGAAAGCTTCTGTTGTGTGTGTATTCATCTACTGTAAAAATGTTAAAGGAGGTGACTTTTCAGTCTTGGCCCAATTCAGAGGAGTAGAACACTCTTAAAGTTCTGTCCACCAGAAGCTGTTTCAGAAGCTGAAATGTGGAGTAACATTTTCCAGAGCTCCATTTCAGCAGCATCAGAACATGAGATGGAAGTTAGAGCATTGTAGTGGTAGCATGTTCAGGGAGAGGTGGGGGGAGAAACTCCAAGCTCCACCAGATCTCTTAGGGAAGCCTTAATACCACTTTGCATATCAGAATTCTTTAGAGGCTTTAAATTCCATCTTGGAAATTATATTTTATAACATCTGAGGAACACATTTAGTAAGATAATTGTATCTTTTTTTAGTTTTGATCCTAAGAGCTCAGAGATGATGAAATTCTCAAAGGCCAGAGCACTCGGGTCATTTTTCTGTGCCTGTGTTTGATTGGAGTTCTATAGAAAAGACATGGTTGGATGGTAATGGCAGTTGTGTGAACGTGATAAGCATTCCTTGGATACAGAATATCTGGAGTATTTGCTTACAGCTGTTCAGATTATGGGCAAGTACTTTCAGAGCCAGTGGACTTCAATTTTTTTCCTTTATAAATTCTCAAAGGAAAGATTTTGGTAAGCTTTCCTGGATAGAATCTTAATGATGTTAAAAAGTAAAGGATTTGTAAAACATTCCAGAAAATGAAGGTGGTAGATTCTGTTTCTACACAGGCATGGTTTGGCATGGGGTTTAATCCTTTTGGCATTTTTTAACCCTTTAAAAAGTTTTTATTTCTTGCATCTCCACAGCAATCTCATCCTTTTCCTAGCAAAGATTACAATAGCAATAGTTTGCAATTATAGTATCTGAAAATCATTGTTAGACAGCAAAGACATGACAGAGTTGCCTGCAAAGAGGCATCTAGTACTACCTAAGGTAGCCAAAATGTGTACACAGAATAGGGTATGTGACAGAACTTATGAGGGACTCTGGAACTGAAGATGGAGGCCAAGTGGATATTAGAGGATGTTTGAAAAGTCATTAGACACTTATCTGTGGACAGCAGAATCAAGCCCAAGTTTGGAGAACAACTCTTGGGTTTCTGTGGAAAAGAGAAGCAAAGAAGAGTCAGTAGATGATACAGTAGGCAACAAAGTTTGGCCAAGCTTACAAGGGAAGTAAAAAGAGACAAAAGTTAAATGCCACTCATTGCATTAGTTGTGACCGTTTTTTACTGTTATTTGTGGGGAGGAGGGAGGAGGGAAAGAAACCAGATTCATGTTTCTCATTAAATAGCTTAATTCTTGATTTATTCTTAACCTTGTCTTTCATTTTTTAGGTAAGTCATTTAAGTCTGTCCTTTCTTTCTTGACAAAATAGCATACAGAAAGATTTCATGGAGTTGCAACTCAAATAATAAGTTGGACATACAATCCTGAGGTCAAATTCCTGACACCCAAAGATCACCCGTCTCTTTGAGGGAACACAGTAGTACCTTTCTCAGTCTCCTACACAGAGTATTTGTCTTGTAGTAACAGAACCTGAAAGGAAGTCTCAAACTGCAGTCATCTGTGTAATTTTGTAAGGGGAATCAGTCTTAAAATGCACTTACTCACTCCCCCATACTCTTGACTGTAATAATATTGGCTGCTTTTAGCAACTGGCTTGGCTTAAACTTTTGGACAGGTTCTGAGTTGTTTTCTACACTACACAAATGCTTGTTTTTAGGTAACTTTTTGGTTAGTTTTGGCAAAAAGCTAAGGGTAAGACCATTTCAATACAGAAGGATTTTAAAACATCGTCAGCTGAAGTAGTGAATGTACTTAAAAGTTCGCAAAAATCCAGGACTTCTTGCATTACATTAGATACAGTATTTGGGCAGGAGTGGTTTACTCTATGTCAACTACCAGTTTTCCGCCTCAGTCCATCTTCCCAGAATTGTCTCTACCAGTCTTTTACTTATTAGAACTTTGTAGGCAGTATCATAGGAGAGAAAACTAGTGCTATTAACAAAAATAGCTTTTTCTCAGGTGAATGCAGATTTGTACCATATCTATGCAAACCTGGTCTATTTACTCTCAGGTCTGTGCAGATCTACAACAGCTCTTCAGGTTTGCTTTCACCTCATGTATTTAAGGAATGTAACAATGTGTAGAGACTTAGGAAAGAACAGATTTTTCTATGTTTTCATTCAGAATGTTGGAATAGATGTGAATATTCCATATAATATCTAACATGTTCTATGGTTTCCATTGCTTTGTGGAAGGCAAAGTTATCTCCAAGGGGTGCATCTCCTGGAGCAGTACATTCAAGAAACAGAATATTTCTTTTTTGATAGGAATTCTTCCAATGTCAGTGTTCCACTTCCAGATTCAGCAGCTACTACATAATTCACCTTTCACAATCTAATCCTGGAAACACATAGATTTTATTGTGGGAATAAACCTTAAAACATAAACAAAACCCCAAATTAACCCATGGGCTAGCAGTGGAAGGTGAGCACACAAACAAGTTGATGACATTTGATATGATGTATAACAGAGATCAGGAATTTTTCAGTATCCTTAGGATCATATCAGAAAGATGTATTTAACCTTGTACTAGTCCCTTAATGAAAATGCATATTCATGTTGCTGGACTTGCCCCGTTGGCAGGGTGGAATTTGATCCAATAATAGGCAGGGCTATGTTAATAACTAGAAAATTCCCTTACTGTCCCTCAAATTCTAATGAGGGGAGCTGGAATAAAAACTGTTTTGGCCAGGGAGTTTTGGAAGGTTTTTTTGAAAGGACTTAAAAAGGAGAGAGAAACTTCAAATGTGTGACTTGGAAATTAAACTAATTTAGAATTATAATTGAGATTAACAAAAAAGAAAAAAGCACAAAGAGAAATATTTTTATTAGTTTGTTAAGATTATAATTGGTACAGATTTTCTTCCTAAAGGAAATATATTCCTATAAGAAATATAAACACATTGTTTTATTTTTATTGGTGCTATCTAATTTTTATGTTAGGAGATTAGATCACTAGACTTGCACTTAAGTATGAATGCGTACTGAAGAATGTCAGTGCTCTGGTAAGATTCAGAATTAATGTTTAGAAGTGGAACAGAATCATGCAAAGGTTGAGAATATATACTTTGGTGCTAAACCTGTCACTTCTATAAGTGAGTCGTAAAGATATTTAGAGAGTAGCCTTTCTCAGACTGTTAGTGTAGTCTGTCATAAAATAGTGTTACGTTAGATGTTTGATACATCCAGTTCATTAAAATATTATATTCTGGTACTTTGGTGAAATGAACCTATTCCAAAAGTGATGCAGTAGATGGATGTGCTAAGTTATAATCTAATTGTGTGGCAGTTCAACACCTTTTCAGATATCAGAAAAATCACAAAACTTATTTAAATAAGTAAATGCTTACTTGTTAGGCCTGATTCTTAAAATAGAAAAAAATTAAGGTGGTACTTTTCAAAAGGTAAGGTTTCACTTTTCCAAATTTTGTTAATGTGCATAATCCTCACTCATTTGAGAAAGCTCACTGGCATCAACTAGATAAGCATGAGTAAAACTGCATAGTAGACTGCAGGTATGTGAATATGTGTTACACTAAAAAGTGCAAAAGTTCTTCAGCTACTTCAGGATGGAGGTCAGTGTCCAGAAAAAATTGTAGAGTAAATGTTTAGTAAAAGTCTTTGCTAATGACTATGCTCAGCTGGATGACAGCATTAAGTCCTTCTAGACATAACGAAGAAGGGGAAAGGGAAAAGGCTGAAATCTCCAATTATACATTTTAAAATGCACAGTGTACTAAGGACAATCTATTAATGTGCTGAAGATCCAGAAGAATACATTGTGCTATTCCATATGTCAGTGGACAAAAAAGAACAAAGAGGATTGTTCTAATATTGGACAATTTACAAAGAAATTTGAAAAAGAGATAAGGAACAAAGCTATGGTACACTAGTCCTGGTACCAAGACCCCTGGTACACTAGCCATTCCTAACTATAATTCAGTTTTTGGCATCTCAAATGGGATGTGTTTTAAGAGGCCTCTTAAAAAGAAAATAATGAAGTTTTGCGAGCACCCTTTGAATATGAAGGCACTATGCAAGGGCTGTTGGAAAATAAAATACTTGGCTGAGACAGGTATCATGAACTGAATGGAAATGAGATTCAATGCCTGAGTAGTCATTAGAAGGTAATTAATACATCAATAAATGCCTGGAAGGACTTAAAAAAATCAAATAAAGTCTTTTTAATTTCATGTGATGGAGAAGAGAGTCCATCATAGTTGAGAAAGTAGGCCAGTAACATGGTCAAAGTAGTGGAATAAAAGGAATTGTACTTGAAGCAGTTTTGTACTTGCTGAGAAAATTACTTTTGTCATGACCTTAAAAGACATGTTACAGTAATTGAGACATAAGACAAAAGTGATGATGAGAAATTATTTTTTACATATGAATAGACTTAGATACGCTACATAGAAAGCACATGCAAGCTTTAGAAATATTGAGAACAGGAGGATCCAAATATATATTTAAATTTAAGATAATTCCTGATAAATTTAGGATCATTCCAAGAACAAATTCATGTTTTGGAGCAACAAAACTATAGGGCTGGGACATCAAAATCCTAGAGATTTTAATGAACCTAATTGAATGGTAAAATCCATACAAAAAGTGGTAGAAGCAGACTAATTTAGTTTTGACAGGAGAGAGAAATCTGAAACAGAAAACTAGATGTCAGTCATCAGCATAGATACAGTACCTGTACTTCTCACACTTTTTTTTTTGTAAACATCTTTTGGCCACTTCTAGGGAGAATTTAGACTGGATAGACCTTTTAATCTGCTATACTCACAGTTGGCTCAGTGACTGCACTGGGTACGTGGTGATAATGATCAGTTCTAAGTATCATGCTTAATGAGTTTAGAAACAAAAGGATGGCAGAGCTGTTGGAGAGGGGCATTGAGGGTGTTTTCTGTGGTGGGAAAGGCAAAATACATTTTCTGTCTACTTTCTGTTAAAATCTGAAGGTAAATGAGAGACTGAAAAAGAGAATTGGGTAAGCAAGTGTTAGTGGCGCAGAGTACAGAGAGTATAAAAGTGAGGACATCAACTTAAAAAACAGAAATGCAAAAAATGGAAGGCATCAAAGAGAAAATTCTGATGGGATAATGAATTTCAAGTTGTGTTTTCTTTGTATTCTTGTAATTAATGCATAGAAAGACTTGGGAATAAAAGGAGTAGAGAACTGGCAAATAAAGGTGGCAAAAAGGTATGGAGACACAAGTCAGTTTAGCTTGAGAAAAACATTTGGTTGGCCATGCAGATGAGAGAGCACGTTTTTCACAGAGCAAGTAAGCAGGCCACTGGTGCACTGCTAGCACACTAGGAGCTGAATATTTGGATGTTAGCATACAGAGCTGAAGGAGTGCAAAGTGTACACTACAGTGGAAAAGAAGAAAAAAAGCTTTAGAAACTTTAGAAAAATTGATCTAATTGATAATTAATGGCAGGTGAGAGAGAACAGGGGATGGAACTATATCATAAGTACCAATGATCTGAAAGTCATGAAATAATGAATAGTAGTTGAACAAAGGAACTGATTCTATCATCACAGTGAGAGTTGGGTAGGGATAGAGAAGAACTAATGACAAAATACTAGATATTGACTTTGATATTCCTTTGAAGCATATTTGTAAGTTATGAGAAGAAATTAAATTCATCTTAAGAGGTCAGAGGAGACATCAAGTGGGAGCTGAAGCCATCAGGAAGGCATATGGGGGATTACAGAGAAAATCAAACAGTTTAGCAGTTCTGTCAGACTTCTAAGTATATCCTAAGGTAATTGAATAAAATACAAAATAAAAAAAGCAGAGCATACTTTAAAAAAATAATAGTATTAAAAGTATGTGGGTGTGTGCCCCTCATACGTTACACTTTTATTTTCTGTAGCTTATTAAAAATTCAATTGCTTTCTGTTTTTATTTTGTGAGATGTGTGGATTGTGCTCAAGGCAGTTTGACTGCTAGAATAGTGTGAAAAAACAGTGCAATGTAAACTGTGAATGGTACTTCGAAATAATTTTTTTATTACAAGTGTCCTACTGATTTAGTGGTAAGACATATAATATAGATTTAAGGAGTGGCATTATCTTGTTATATTAAATAGTGGGTTAAATACTTTGAGGAAAAAAGTTAGATTCCTTCAGCCTACAATTTTCATGGGGCAGAATGACTTACATGAGATACAGAGCCAGGTTGTTTTTCAGAGGAAATATATCCAATTACAGTTATTGCTGGAAGTACAAGCATAAATTATGTATTTGCAACAGACTTCATTATAAAAAAACATCCGAAAGTAGTAAAGGGTGTCAGTGGGAATCGGGGTGGCTACATATACATAAGTGCTGCCATTTGAAATGCTAAGAATAACAATGCAAGGCTTAAGATACAGTGTCAGACCTGCATTCACAAACCTTTGTGTCACTGTTTTTTTTTGTCATTTTCTGTGCTTGGGTGTTTTCCCAATGGCGTGATCTGCTAGAAATTTGTTTAGTGATCAAAGATTTCTGAGTTTTCACAATTCAAATTTTTGTCTTTTTGTCATATGTCAATAGTCCTGATTATTCAAGTCTTTAATTCCTATCGACAGAAATTAGAGGAAAAATACTGAAACCAAGAAGTGGTTGTTTCAGCAGGTTTCTTCTATTTCTTAATATGAAAAATTGTTAATACACGATGGTGTACTGCTTTCATACTGTGTATCCATGATTCCCTACCTTATGCCAATTTGGCAGAGCAAGTAGCTTGCTTTGAGCACCAAGCACTGTCAATACATACTGATTTCTCTACCAGTCTGTGTTAACTCTGAAGTGCCCCTGTACTGTTATCCACAACTGAAATTTGTCAAAGATTTTATTAAATTAATTTTGAAATTTACTTTTAATACTTCCTGGTTTTGAATGTTGGTCCATTCTCACTGAAGTCTTCAGCACTTCATCCCAATGACTGGCAGTCATGCCAACTTAATTCTTTCTTAATTTGCTGTATTGGGGAGACAGCTTTTGCACCTATTGCACTTGTATTTTAAATTTTTTTTTGTCCCATGTGTAGATTCAAATTGGATGTTTGGTATTCACTCTGAAGACTCTTTCTTATTGCTTCAGCAGTGTGCAGAGAATAGCCCCTGCCTGCTTTTGTGGCTACAGTGCAATGGTGAAGGAACACTTTGACCTCGCTTCTTTTAAAGTAATTGTCTGAGTCAGTAATTGTCTGTGCGTTTTGCCTCCATGACTCTTTTGCCATGGGGCTCGTCGCTTTTTTTTTTTTTTAATTTATTTCATCTTTCATTTTTATTTACTTTTATTTCTTCTTTTTTTTCCTCCCCTTTTTGTTTACATTTCAGTGAAGCTCATGGAGAATGAATATTCTCATTCTCACCCACATGCTGTTTCCTTACTCCCTACTCTATTAATGTGTATGTGTCCCATTTTTGCATATTTTTCTGGCAGTGTCTTCCCTCCAGGGCAGCATTAAACTTCGCCACTTCTGTGATGACCGTATTCCCAGTGCAGGAATATACCATACTGTTACCCTCACAAGCCATATTAGTGGATGGGGGCTATTTCCTAAGCTAAGGCTCATTTTTCTCATCTTTTATGGCTAAAGAACAGGTATAATAAAATAATTTCTTAGCAGTTTCACATAGTCATGTACCTTGCCATCAAGATGAAATGCTAGCTAGCATTTTGCACATCTAACTACTCTCCTAACACTGGAACCATATTATTCCAAGAGCTACAAATATTTTGGAAAAAGGAAATTCCATGACAGAATTATTTAATGCCAGGAATCTGTAGCTGAAGAAAATGAGAGTAAACTTCAGTATGACTTCGCTTCTTTCATGCTAAGGAGGCTCCCTCTGCTCCATGGGCAAAAACAGACAGACTGAGAGTCTACATCTTAATGGAACACTTTATGTGTCTGCAATTTACAATCTACTAGAGCTTGTGGCTACTCTCAGCATATTATGTTCCTCCTTGAATGACTAAAGTCTGCATCTGTTTCAGGGCTGCTCTTTCATAGGAGTAGAGCAGTAGGACAAATTTTAGTTGAAGGAACGTAACAGCTGATGTGAGCTCCCTGAGTCACATCAGAATAACAGAAATAGAATATGGGACACTCACACTTTAAGCCTTTTCCTGCACCTGCAGCACTGTTCCTCCACATAGCCATGGTTTTTAGTGACCACAAGAATCATTGTAAGCTCAAATAATTCATTGTCACCTTCCAAAGAGGACACTTTGATGGTATTGAATATACAAGCTGACCTAAAATCCTCCTGAGACTTAATAAAGAAGGTCACTTCCTTCTCACCCACTATTTACAGAGTCCTGCATATCATCTCATTCTGGATGCTTGCACCAAATAGAAATTTGATTAATTACAGATGCTTTTCTCATATCTGTCAAACTTACTGAAAAGATCTTAATATACTCCACTTAATATACTCCCCTACCCAGTGTAAACAGAGGGACTTTCCAATACATCTTGTAGAATTGCATTCATGGATGCATCATTGCTCTCTACAACTACCTGAAAGGAGGTGGTGGTGAGGTGGGTTTGGCCTCTACTCCCAAGTGAAGAACAAGCAATAGGACAAAAGGAAATGGCCCCAAGTTGTGCCCGGGGAGGTTTTGATGGGAGATTAGCAAAAATTGCCTCATTGAAATGGTGGTCAGGCATTGAAACAGGCTGCCCAGGGAAGTGGTGAAATCGTCATGTCTGGAAGTGTTCAAAAGGCATGTGGATGTGGCATGTGGGAATATGGCTTAGTGCTGAAAGGAATTGTGCTAGGTCAATGGTTGGACTTGATGATCTTAGAAATCTTTAGCAACTTTAAAATTCTATGATCCTATAATCTCTGGGATTTCAAAATTCTCTACTTTTACTGTCCTTTACTTCTTATAGCCTTGGTTAAAAATCTAGAAAATATGTGAAATTGCTGTTTGTTCTATGGAAATGTGCCTACTTCAGAGTTTCTCCACTGAGAATTGATGCCATGTACTTGACTGTGTTCAGAAATTTGTGGAAAATATATTGTGCATTCAGTGGGAAGTATTTATGGGTGTTGGAATTCTAAAAGCTTATCTTTCCTCTGGGCCTTACCCTCCTGCTTTTGTAGATGTCACTGATACAATTGCTGTGAACTTAGCCCCAGCAATTAAACTTACAAGATCTATGGACTTCAGTCTTCTAGTCTAGATTGTTTTAGAATAAAAAGCAGTTCCAGTACTTTAAGTACTTCCAGATGTCTTGGTGGTCATCATGTGACACAAGTGAGTCTTTGTCTTCATTGTACAACTCTCATGCATCAGGTCCTCAAGATAACCTTCAAAGTTCTTCCTTCCTTGTTTGGGTTCAGAGATACAGACTTCCAACCTGTTTACTTAAAAATAATCTAAAATTTCTGCAGTGCTATATCCTACAATCCTGCATTAGAATATTGAAGTGTGAATAAGAAGCTGTGTCTTTGTCCTAGGGTCACTCTCCCTGTTTTCATCACCACTTCTCTGGGCAACCTGTTCCAGTGTCTCACCACTCTCACTGCAAAGATTTTTTTCCTAATATCTAATCTAAACCTACTCTCTTTTAGTTTAAAGTTGCTAAACTTCATCCTATCACTATGCTCCCTGATAAAGGCTCCTACCCTGTCTTTCCTGTTGTCCCTCTTGTAGGGGAAGAGAGTTTTGTAGACTAAGTTTTATGATAAGAAAAATAAAATTACTTTAGAAAGCTAACTTTTATTTACAAACTCAAGTTCATGCACAAATTTGCATGCCTCCAAAGGGATGGTTAATTTACACATCTCATGTTTATTTTCATTACTAAAGGAAAAGCACTTTCAGAAAATTCCTGTATGTGCTGGAAGACAGCAATACAACTGTTCAGACTGACAGTGGCCATCAGCATTTCTGAAGGATGTGGGTCCAAAGTCACAGCTACTTAACCTCCTGCTGGAGGATTCCACCACTGGACTTGGTTATCTTGTTGGTTGAGAGTCTGGATTGCTTCATTTTGGTGGACCATGAGCAGGCATTCATGAAGTGGCATTTTTAAAGCTCTTGGAAAGTTGCTTAGGCTTTTTGTTTTCACAGTCACAAAAAATACCAACTTTTCTTGTTCAACACCTCATTCCAAGTTCCCTGACTGGAGAAATGATGCATTCCTTCAATCTCTCTTGTCCCTTAGAATCCTCTGTGGGTTAAGGCAAATACAACAGAAACAGTTCTCTTCAGTACAGCACAGCAAAAAACGGTCTGATGTCAGTATACTGGCCATTTAAATGATTTTTTTAGGTATAGTTTATGATAGTGATTCACAGTCAGTTTTATGTAATTCAGAGTTGGATCTGGATAAGTTGCTAAGTCAGTCAGGCCTGACTGGACAAACATACCTGAAGAAGAGTATTAGGTCCTCTCTTTACCAGATGTCTAAGCCATTTACCTCTTTGAGTGCTTTGAGCCATGAGATCTTACACTACTTGTTTCACAGCCCTGAGACATGTTCCATTACCTCTGTCTGCAGTCACCAGTCTTAAATACTCTGCACTTTTTCAGCTCACAGGCTTGATATTTACCAGAGTCTAAGGAGTAAGTGAAAATTCCATCTGATATGGTGATGCTTCCCTGCTTTTTCATTAGACATCATCCATGTAAGGATGAGTTGCCCGCAAACTCTGGAAATCAAGAAATTTTTGTCTGACTACAGTGGCAGAACCAGGGCCTATTGAAGATCTACTTCCCTGTTTCTATCCATTCAGAGAGGTGAAAAAGAATCATAGGATCATAGAATGGTTTGGGTTGGAAGGGACCTTAAAGACCCTGTAGTTCCAATCCCCCATGCCGTGGGCAGGAATGCCACTCGGTAGATGAGGTTGCTTAGGATCCCATCTAACCTGGCCTTCAACCTGTGCTTCACCACCCTCTGAATAAAGAATTTCTTCCTGATTTCTTTCTTCTTTTTTTTTCAAGTGGCTAGCAAGTTGTTTCAGGGCTTATATGCTAGGGGACCACTAAGGTGTTCTTCTAAGAGTGTCCTAAATTAGTTTAATCAGAACTCAACTGTTACTGTTAATATTGGTAAGGAATCCAGAAACTGTGCTGACTGTAAGGCAGAACAATCTTATGAGCTTCTGTTCTGAAAAGAAGACCAGTAGCTCCATCATATGTAATAAATGAATGTAAAGAGGGGACTATTGTCTAGAAACAACAAAATGTGACTGTGTTTATAGTAATAAACTTAAAAAATGACAATTGCAGAACAGTAAGTGGTTTTTCCATAAATCTATTTTCCATATTAACAGCATGTACTTATCTTTCATTCTTTTTGGTGCTTTTGGTATTTGAGAAAAATTGATGGCATTTTTATTTTATGTCTGTGTTTTCACTGTAAGAGATGGTACATAGGTTATATGTAAGCCATATTGGCCCCATCAAGCCAAGAACAATTTATAGCTTGGGAATTTTCAAACTCAGTGATGTGAATGGATATTACAATTTTTGGTATTGCAACCATTGCTTCTCGCAGCAATGTGATTGCTGACACAGAGTGTAACAAGTCAGACAGCTAGAAATTTTCAAAAGCATATTGTGCAATTTAATTTAATTATGCCAAGGGATTTCAGACATATTCATGATATGATTAGAGAGTGTCCTGGTTCAGGGCAAATTTGGGAGAGAGATAGAGAATATCTGGTGTAGTGTATACTATAAAGGCAGCTATTCTCTTTTTTTCACGGATAGAGCTCTAGTATTAGATGATATGTAGTATCTAAATTGCCACTTGCTGTAATTAAGCACTACAGCTTATATGTTTTTATAAAAATGGAATCTTATAAGTAAGATAAACCATGGCTACTCAAACTATTAGAAAAAAATTGATTCAAACAGCACATATTAGTGTGTAGTTGTGATTATTTAGCAGTACCTGAAAAAACTAATGCAATTGACTGCTAAAACTTTGCTGTTTAATATATATTTAAATAACAACCTAAAAAAAAAAGGCCTTATTAATACCAATACTAACATGAATCCATTATACTAATTCTTATAAATTTATTATGCATATTTTTAAAGCCTTTTATTTATTATACATAATGTGTGATATATTAATTAATAAATTACTTCATTCTTCCACGAGGCCAAATTTTCAAGCAGTATATTATTTACCATATTCATTTGTGCATTCTAAAATTCTATAATTATGACTAATTTCTCTTTAAGTGAAGACTTATTGCTAATTTAATTCACTACAAAATCAATCTAATTGATTTATTAATTTAAGAAATTACATTCAAATTGACTTACAAAGCAAACTCTGCCAGATTTCATACAACCCAGAACCCAGGATTGTCTTCTTCATGATTACATGCTATATAATAGCTTGGTACTCTTACCATTCTGCCTTCTAACCTTCATCCAAGATACTCATTATCTTACTTCAGGATTAGACAAGGCATAGACCCGAACTCAGGATATGTTTCTTGAGTCATTTTGTTGCCCTTGAAATCTGAACTTCTCGTTGTTTCACATTTTACAAAAAAACACATGAAATCAGGATCGCTTCTCATGAGCATCTTCCAGATTTTCATATGAAAATTCTGATCGCAGTCTGTGAATTAGTTTTTGCTCAGGGCCAAAAGGAGCAGAGGCCAGTATTTGTACTCAGTGGATGTCTGGTGAGGTTGTGTCTTTCAGTGCTGAAACGCATCACTGCCATATAGCAACAGGAAGAAGACTGAATAGGAAAGGTGCACCTTCCTAATTAAAAGTGGGGAGTTGCTTTGTTCTCGAACTATTGTTCAACTATCGTGAGTAATGCTGCTGCAGGATGCAAGGAAATCCAGTGACAATACATGGTGATGTTATTTGATTGCATGTCTTTGGATTCATAGAGTGTCTACAAGCAGATAGCGGGAAGCAGTAATTATGATGTACTTTAAACAAAATTATGCTTTATCACTAAACTGTGCTTATCCAATCAAATGTGTTTGTGCATCTACATTCTGAGGGTCCTCTTCCTGTCTTCTTTCAGTGAACTGGAAACTTTGAACTCTGAATTTCCAATTGCATGGAATTTCTTTCACTTTCATATAATTTCTGTGATTCTTTTCCATTAAAGCCTTTCCATGGCTTCTTTTTCTGCATCCAGAGCCCACTGAAATATGCCAGTGTCAGAAATAGTTCCTAACACTTTCTTTGTACCATACTAAAATAATTTCCTTACTTATCCCTATGGAGATGATGTGAATAGAATAATCAATTTCATTTACATTTCCTTTTGTTCAGTGAGCATCTATGCATTGTACAGGAACTGGAAGTGATCCAATAAATTACTTTGAAGAAGTTCTACTATTGAATATCCTGAATAACACAGGAATCTGTTATTAAAATCTTTAGAGGTGAAAGTTTAAAACCTTGCTTTAACTCACATGAACAACGGGTTTGAGGCAAGGTTCTTATAAGGGAATGGACCAAACATTAAGGTGTAAAATATTCTCAGATAGACTCTCCATGTTTCCTTTTGCATGGGTTGTAAAAATTATTTAATTATTCATAGGGTCAAAAAGACAGAGAAAGAGTAGCCAGCACTTTTGGAAAGTCGAGCTAGCAAATTAAATGTGAGTTTCAGTAAAGGAGCCAAAATTAGTACTTAAATACATTCAACAAGATAGGCAAGAAGGCATCAGTAGAGATGATCAAGAACAGATTATTCGTCTGCATAGTGGCTAGTGTCCAGGGTACTTTTGTGGAAGAGGGTTGTCTGGCCCTCCATGCTGAGCAATTTTTTACATACATTTGGTGACTGCATCAAAATCATCATGACCCGCACAATCTTAGCCTCATGCTCAGCATTTTTTTTTAATTTAAAAGTTGTCAACAGTTTTAGCTAGAATTTACAGATAGTTCTTTTCCCAGGAGAGAAGGAAAAAGCAAATCCAGAACCCTTTCTCACACTGTCTATTTGTGTTGAAAAATTAAAATGCAGAACTGTATAGGCAAGACGTGGTTAACCCTCCAAAGTGACTGCATGGCATGAAAAATGTTATTACCTCCTTCATATCACTTATTTATGATCTTGCTGAGGTTTACTTCCTCAGTGCAATTATACTGAATGTTTTTTCTCTCAGTGTTCTTCCAGGAATGTGGACCTGACCATAACAGGACAGCCTATGTTTGAGATAAACTGTCAGCATCACTATGCAGATCATCTTTGGGTTGCAGAGACTGCAACAACCATGGCAGGTTTTAATTTCCTCCAGTCATTAATATTTAATTTTCAGATAATGCTATCAAAAGTATGGTAGGTTGTAATGAAATTCAGTGCAGCAATTCCAATACAGCTGCAACAGAAATTGAGCAGTTCCTACTTTATAGTAGGAATACTATTTATTCACATAGAATGGTAATTTCATTTTCACCAAATATACACATCCATGAAATGTGCAAAATACCGATGAGCTAAATGCCACTAAGCTAAATGTAGTTAGTTTGAGTCTCATAAAAGTTAAAAGTTAACTTGAGAATAATTTACCTAACTGTACATGTTTCTCGTTTCCTCCAGGAGCCCTCCTAGACTGTCTCCTCTTTGTTGTGTTGTATATCAGCAGACATCTGTTCTTGTTTGTTGTAGTCCCCCATGAGAACAAGAGCTAGCAAGCATGAGACTTCTCTCAGCTTCCTACAGAATACTTCATCTGTGCCTGCATCCTCCTTGGATGGCCTATAACGAACTCCCACCAGGATGTCTGCCTTGTTGCCCTTCCCTTGAATCTTTACCCATAAACACTCAACTCTATCGGCACCCTCATTAAGCTCTAGACAATCATAACACTCCTAATGTTCAGGTCTACCTTGCCAACCCTCCTTCCTTACCTATCCCTTCTGAAGATTTTGCAGCCATCCATTGCAGCACCCCAGTTGTGCAAGTCATCCCACCATGTTTCCATGATGTCACAGTTTTCCTGCTGCCCAGTGGCTTCCAGCTTCTCCTCTTTGTTGCCCATGTCACATGCATTGGTGTGGATGCACTTCAGTTGGGCTATTGATCCCACCACCTTTTGGTGGGAAGAAGCCCTAATTCCTACACGACCATTCTCAGGTGTTTCTGTGCTTTCTAATGTATCAATAACTTGTGCTGTTGCTGGCACATACATGGATCTTCATTCCTGCCTTACTGAGATGGCAGACCAAAGGACCTTCATAGCACTCTGCCTCTCCAATACTACTGTGCTACTCCCAGGCTGATCTCTAGTGAACATGGCTTTTTGCCTTCTCCCTTCAAATTTAGTTTAAAGGTCTTTCAGTGAGCCCTGAAAACGCCTGTGCAAAGATCCTTTTCCTGCTTTGTGACAGGTGCACTTTGTCTGTCATCATGGGCTCAACGCCATGTAAATTGACCCACGATTAAAAACCCCAAAATTCTGCAGGGAGAGAGTTGCAGAGATTTGCCTGCTGAGCTTGGCAAGAACTTGTCACCATTGTCCCCTGTCATTTAGGTTGCTGCATTGGACAGAGGATAGGGAATCCTCCATATCATGCATTCTGTCTGCCCTTTTGGGCCTGTCCCAGGGAAGGTAGTTGAACTCTTTCTTTACTTTTTCTTTCTTACTCCAATATTCCTCGACCTGCTTGTCTGCTTCTGGAGCTCTGTCAGTAAGCAGAGAAGTTCCTCTGCCTGGGCACACCTCCCACAGGGACGGTCACTGCTGCTGGCCCCTACTGCCACAAGGCACACTCTGCAGCCTGGCACCAGGGTGTCAGTGTATTCCACTGGCGCTCTGCCTGGGCAGCTGCCTCAGCTGGTCACACAGTCTTGCCTAATTCCTTTCATTTTTTGGCCGTCAGCAAAAAATATATACTGATAATTTCTCAGGGAAAGAATAATGTAAGACTAATGTAGTTGACATCACAGCTCTGCTTGTGGTCTCAGATCCTAATTCTAACATAATTTAAAAAATTGTAAGATAGAATGTTGAACAGTTCTGCTTCGTAAGCAGAAAGATTTTGAGAGGTGAATGTAATAGTATGTGAAGATTTTGTAGATTGACTAGCATGTCCAAGGTTCTGGAGAGCCAGAAATCCAAGGTGTACCCAGTGTAGGTGTAGATGTTCAATCAGCTGTGTGCATGCAATAAGTCAACGCTTCCAGGAACTGTCAACTAAATTGCTTGAGTGGTGCACAGATGGACAGGATCTGCACAGTAAATGTTATGTTTTCAGAATGTCCCAAGTAAAATACTGGTGCAGCCTTCCAAGCTGACAGAGAAATTACATACAGCCCAAACTGTATTGATGAACTCTCTGCCAGATGAAAAGATAATGGGAATCGACTCCAGGCACCCTATGTGTTAATAATGTATCAAAATAGTAACATAACACACCATTAATGGTGTGCTGCAATTTTTGTGACATTGATTCTTTTAACAAAAAGTCATAAAACTGGAAGCCTATGACTAAAAATGACATTTCTAATGCGTGTGTGTGTGTACTCAAAACTACACGTTTTCTGTCCAGCCTGGTCAGTAAGTTGACTATCATTGTATACTGAATTATGTAGTCAGTGTGTGCTTACTGCAAAACATTTTAGAAATCCTAATTATCTGATCATATAGACTACCAAAAAGATAAGGTAAGGAAGAGCCATTCCAAAAATTATTTGTTGGACTTACATCAGTGTATTCTTTTGCATCTCTATAAGTTTTATTCATATGTATGCAGATTAGAAATACGGTAATGGATGACAGTAGGAAAAAACTTTTTCATGTAAGAGCTGGTTCTAGCAATTGGAGCACTCTAACAAAAGGTTTTTGAGGTTGTATATTTGGTATATTTTCAGGTTAATCATGTTATGTTACAGTAGGTCACAGCCAGTCATTATTGTTACTGGTATGTAAAATATTCATTCCATAACGAGTGAAGGGATTGAGAGGTTTCTGTCAGCAGTGCCCATAATAAACTGTGTTTCTGAGACAACAGAGTGGGATAACCCCATAACAGCTCATTTTCTTAAGGAATTTTGGTGGATTATAAATTGGTACAGTTGAAGCTGATACGCATTTGGGTAGCCATAAGGAAATTTCATATTTTTTTAATGAGGATGTAGAAAAACCTGTTGATTCTTTGCAGACATTTTTAATGCAAAGTATTCTAAGTACAAGCACAGTATCACTTCTTTTAAGATCACTTTTCTGCCATGTATTATACAGTAATCAATTGGCTTCTACAAGGCATTATTAAAACAAAGCCAAGTTAATATTGATTTATCTCAAAAATGACAGACCTTTGAATATTTTATCCACCTTTATGTTAGTAAGGACATGCACATAACTGTATCAACTTTATTCTTTAACAATTATTCCATCAAAGCAATACATTTCCTTCAACTTCTGAAAGTCTCAACCTCAAAAATAAGGAATTATTTCCTTATATTTGTATTTTTCTTTGACAGAAACCTTAGAAGAAAAGAGGAGTAATATTTCTGGGGTCAGAATTTGAACTCCAGAGTACCATTAATGTATTATATTCCCAAATGATTTATCACGGGAAGACCAGTGATAAATAAAAGTTTGAAAGAACCAAACATAATGAAGTGTCAGTAGAAGTAAAAGTCTAGAAAGTTTTCAAGGGCAGAAAGTATTACATTAAAATCAGAAGCATTAATTATATTTTGTTTAAAACACCATTTTCAAAGGAAGTGTTTGCCATCATTGTAAATTGAAATAAAATGCTTTTGTTGCACGGGCAACTGAGATGGCATGGTACATCATAACACTGCATATATTATGTGAAGGAATAAGAAATGGGATTTTCATAGAAATTTGAAATATTCTTAAATTATATATTTAATAATTTACAATAATTTTATAATAATTTCATGGTTACATTACATCACATCAATTATGTTATATTATAATCTATAATATATATTATAATTAATTATATAAAACTTATAAGCATTTTTAAAACCTCATAAATGAAGTTTTAAAAATTATTATATCTGAAACCTACAGTATTATTATAGCTATCAAGATACAAAATATTTCACAATTTCTTTATAGTTGTTGAGCAAACGTGGCAATCTTTGTCATAATATTTATTTTATAGGGTCATCTACTTTACGGAAGCTGACACTAAAATCCTGTCTAGATCTTTCCTAACTTGGCAAAATGTTTAGCTAATATAACTGTTACTGATTGTGGAATGCATAGTCAGCAAATAGCAAAAACAAATTAGAAAGTCATAATATTATTTATAATCATGAATTATTAAAATTTTAGAAGCAAGTTATATGAAGAAAATGAGAAAAACACTAGTGGAAATAATGGATTTAAGTCATGACACACTAATAATGGGATCATTCAATTTACAATGTTAAATAATTAAGTCTGTTATATTCTGAATGCAATTTCTCAACATACTATCACTGAATAATTTTTATTTTGTGACCTCATAGCCATTAATTTGACATTAAAAGGTGAAGTGATTATAACATAACAGTGAATACAATGAAGAAAATGACTGCAAGAAATCAAAGAAAGTTTAACTGACTTTGATGCTATAATAAGAATCTTACTCTTAGAAGGAGCTTTCTTTTCCTGGGTTTCTTTCAGTTGTATTCTCACACGTGTTAGTCATGCTGTGAGTGAGACTTCAGGCACAAGCAAATGGTGTGACCACAACTTCAGTTCCTCTTCACAAGCCTCGTGATGAAATGCAAAGCAACCAAACAATACAGTCCTGTGCAGTTCATCTCATTGTCTGATGTCTAATGCTGGCCGTGTTTAAGAGAGGACTGATGATTCCAAGCCTATCAACATGTGGATAACATCGTAACTACAGAATACCACCTTCATTATGACAAAAATACACCTGTCCCAGTAACATCTGCTCGTCTTTTTATAATTTCTACCCAAAAAAATTTATGGGGAAAAAAATCAAGACACTCATTTCCCAAGAGGCAATCTCAGACTGTTACAAATCCAAACATAATGGAGAAGGGCAAGGAGGAGGAAATTTCAGTTGGGGTAAGTTAACCATCAGGAATATCCACACTCTTCTTGCCATTAGCACTAAAGACTAATATAGACAGAAGATGAGGTCCCCGAGCTTATCACATGTTAGACCTGAACAGCATCCATCCCACCCCATCACTCCTGGGATGCTGGATTCCTATGGCAGACTGCTGACCACAAGGAGGCAAGTTAGTGGTTTCACATAAATTTTTTAAGCATCTACAATGTCTTCTGTCTTACACACACAGTCCTTCCTCACCCATCTCCTATGGAATATCATCAATTAGCTTAATTTACAGATTACAGAAATAGGGAGGAAAATTTTGTAAAATTTTTGAATTTCATTATTTTTGCTGATGTTCATACTGGAAAAGGTGGAGGACTAAAATTCCTTTCATAGAACAAAGACAGTGAATACCACAAAGGTTCATGTAGTTGGGTAATAGAAGAAAATATCCAATCCTATTTTGGGGTTCTTGTTTTTTATTATTTTGATGGAGTTTTTGGTTTGTTGGTTCCGGGGATTTTCTTGGAACTGTTCTTTGATTTTTAAAGGTAGAAGAGTTAGAAACAACAACCTCTGGAATGTTTGTAGTTTTTTCTCAGTAATTGTAGTAATTTGATAGCGTGCTAATATGCCGAATCTTTGGAACTATTGACTTTATTGACGTTGAGAGATTCAATTGCTTGCATTCTTGACAGATCAAGAGAAGAGTAAAATAATGTGAATATGTTCTTTAGAAGAGTCTGGGAAGAGGTGAGGATCATATCTATGTTTCTTATAACTTTTCAAGGTCAAGTTTTTCTAGAAATAAAGAATTGGGAAAACCCAACAGCAAGCCAACAAAAAGCCCTCATGAAATGGGTAGTAGGAGTGGTTGGCACTGAGGAAGACACACTGGTTTTCAGGCAATACCAGAATAGGGGATAAGCTATCTAGACCGCATGCTACATTATTTATCTCAAATGTTTGGATTGCTTTTTCTTTTGTTCATTAGTCTCTTTGCAGACTAACTATAAGCAATTTAAGTTAAAAAGAAAAAAAAGAAAATCAAAATAAACTGAAGTGAGTTTACAAACTTCTTAAATTGCACTGTGACAGATCTGCTGTTTATTTCATTTATATAAGTCTTTTCAGTTTATTGCCAGCTTCTTCTGTGAATTTGACAGTTTAATATTTTGTGACAGTTAAAGCTTTACTTCATGTAAATGGACTTTGATTTCAGGCATTCCAAAGAAATTTAATACAGTTCTGTCTCACAATGATAAAGAAAGACGATAGACATACATAGCCAACAGCACTTTTGACAGTTTTCTGCCAAGTCAGGCTATGTACCTTCAGCTGAGAAATGAAAAATAATTTTGTTTAACATTACCCTATGGAGTCTAATGAATGTTCAATGAATTTCAGTCCTGAACTTCCAATCCTGTATACTGAGTCATGGAAAACTCACACCATTCTGTCATGCATCACTTGTTAATGACCTTCTTTGACCTTCATAAAGAGACTTAACAAAGGAAATGAGTATCTATTGTTGTTTGACATAAAAAGGTAGTATTTAGCATGAATAGCCCCATTCCAAACCTTCATGTTCCATGAAAAAGCTAGTATGCATTTCATGAGTTCATTATAAAAGGATATTATTTCAAGATAGACGATTTACAAATTGTTCGATATCTATCTTTTTGTACTGTTATATTCAGAAGGTTGCAAGAAGACAAGAAATGTAGCACCAATTGTGCATATTAGGCTATGGTAGAAAAGTTAATGGGAAAAGCTGAAAGAGAAGAAAGGGATAGGGGACCTATTGCTCACCCAGGCTCTTCACAGTGGTACTTGATGGGAGGAAAAGTGTAAGTGGGACAAAAGAGCATCAGAATGAATATAAGAAAAAATGTTTTTGAAGGAAAACTTTTTTCAACCTGAGTACAGTCAAGAAATAGAGCAAGTTGCACAGAGAGACTGAACAGCCTCCATACTTGGAAGTTTTCAAGGTGTTACAGAATAAACCCCTGAGCAACCTGGTCTGATCTCACCCCCTTATCATGCTTTGAGCAGGAAGTTGAACCAGAGGGCTCTCACAGCCCCTTGCAACCTGAATTATTATTTTATCCTATGATTATATGGTACTGGGTACCCAACAGCAGTAAAAAAGAGAAGGCTTTAGTAAAGTAGTAGGAAAAAGGAAAAATTATTGCCAGATGGGAATAGAGGCAAGAAAACCTTTGTTTGCAATAGCTTTCTCCACTTGTTCCCTGCTGCAGCTATAGAAGGGGGCTGGTACATCCAAAATTAGGAACAGGAAAGATGGCTTTCTACTAAATCTTCACACCAGCCCTGGAAGGAATGATGGAGCTGGAGTGCGGAGTCTACCAAAGTAATTAATGTAATTATGTCCAAGAAAAGCCATATACGTTAACGGTAATCTAGAACAATTAATTCCTTATGCTGTGTTTTGTTTTTGTGATTCTTTTAATGGAATTGTATTTCTCTTATCTTGACAGAAGTCAGTACGCACACTCTTTTATATTTAAATCTTGTACCACCATAAACCAGAGTCATGTGACATATGGAAGATACAACCAGCACTGGAAAGATGGACATAATTGGGGTGTACTGAAAAGACACGTTTGTGCTATCTATATTCAGGGCTTCTCCTGAGCTTTCATGTCACTTCCACACTAGGTTGCAGGGATTTTTTTGTGCTGTTTACACTGGTTTATGCAGAGAAAGACAACTCCCTTGGTACGTCTGGAACTTCTTTGTTGAGAAGCCTGAAAGTGGAAAATGGCTTCACACTTCAGGAGGGAGGGATGGAAAGGAAGCCTGTCACTCTAACATAACACATATTTGAAAAAGTCTTCTTCCTTTTTTATTTTGTTCATTGCCCTCCAAAGATGAAAGACAGAGTTCCATTCCTAAGACTTAATATATTTTTTGCCTACGTATTCAAAACAGAAACAAAACTATTAACTCTTAAGAAGTTCACAGCTAGATCGTATTGATAGGGACATTGGAGGAAATGGGGAAGCAACTATTAGCTTCACTTTGAAATAGGAAAAAAGATCTATAAAATGTCAGTATCAAGGATATTAGTAAATATCTATGAAGATATGTGTAAATATTAAAATAATTTCTGATTTCAGGAAAAAAGATGGAGTTGAATGTGCAACCATGGACAATAACATTTTTATCTTATACAACTTTGTTTCTCTTTTAGTGGCAAAGCATTACTATAACACTGGTTGAGAAAGTGCAGATGGTTGCTGTAATCCTAGGATCTCTGTTCTTAGTAGCAAGTGTGACTTGGCTTCTATGGTCAGCCTTCAGCCCTTATGCAGTATGGCAAAGAAAGGACATCCTTTTTCAAATCTGCTATGGAATGTATGGTTTTATGGATCTAGTATGCATAGGTAAGCTCAAAATCTTTAAACAGCACAGACTGTGGTTTAAGACTGTGACTATTTCTATTTTTCTAATTGGTCACTCTAATTGATCAGTTCTTTGCAGATTTATTCTCAGCTGATACCTTTGGCAAATGCTGCTTTTTACAGTGTTGCAAATATTGCAGAGAGAAAAGAATCAAAGAAGCTTTACTCTCAGATTCATCAGTGGATTCACAAAATCTTAGTGGTGAGAACAGGATCAGTTTAAATTTCTTGATAAAATGACTAGAGAACTTCAGGGAGTTAGATGAAAATATGAAAGACATTATTAAAATAATTAGTAAAATTACACGCTGTCATCTTCTGATGCCAGTTTGAATTAGATTGTACCATCATGAAGCACAGAAGAAGCCCTTGAAGATGTCATCAAACTGCACTCCCAAAATTAGGTTGCACAGATTTATATAGGTCACTGTGCTAGAAATGGAAGAGAAGGCAAGCATGAGTTCTTTGCACTTCATAAACAATTACGAAACACTCACGCAGTGCTAACTATAGTAACTTGCTTTACTATTAAAAAGCCCCAAGTAATTTAGCTGAAATCTTGTAAAAGAAAATACATTTTACTGCAACACTGTATTGACCACTTTTGAATTTCTGAAAATACACTGGACCCGGGAATATTTAAATAGAAATCCCTTTTAGTATTTGGTAAAACAACCTGATTTGATTGTTAGAATATTTATTATTATTTGGAGAGAAAATTTACATTAAATATTACATAATTATATAATTTAGAGAAATAAATTTACATAATTAATAATAATTATTTACATCAAACCACAGTCACAGAATTTTAATTGCAAGAAAATCCAGAAGTTAAACGCCATCTGATGTTTGCATTGACATTTCTGAGAAATAAATGTTATTTGAATCTTATATATGGGAATTAGAACAGTGCTGAATTCTGCTTTGTAAGGGACAAAGAAACAGAGTGATTCCTAATATCAAGGGTTTTGCTTCAACTGTAAAGCCACATCATCTTTTATTGAAACCATCCCATTACTGTAAAAGTATTTATATTTCAGCTACATCAGCAGTTCTGTTCATTTCATAATTTCTGTTAGAGAAGCCTGCTCTGGAATATTTTGTAACACAGGCTTTCTTCTGTGAACCCAAATCTCAGACAGAAAAGTGAGCAGAATCTCATACTTTGGACAAGTGCTCATCTTTTAAATGAATAAAAGGACTCAGCTACGTGTCCTCTTAGATGCTGATTTCTGAACATCACCTCTTACAGCTTAACACTCAATACTGAGGGCTTTGCTTTCGTTTAAAAATGCATTAAAAGAAGATAAAATGTGCTTCAGGCATTCCAAGCATTTCATTTATGTGGAGTTGTGGTTTGTTTGGGTTTTTTTCCCCAGTTAAAAAAAAATGCTTTGGAATGCATCAGCTAGTTGAAATAACCAGTTACTTCAAATTATTTTCATTTTTCCCATCTGTTTTACTGTTAAACCACCTAAACCAGATTAAACTCAAAATCAGCCAAGAATGTCTGTGGGTAATCAGAAATATTACTGTATTTATCCATAGAAGTAAATATTGGGCAGGTGACCTTCCACAGATTGGTGCATCCTTTAGCTGCCTTTCAAGCCAGCTAGGCTCAAGCCACTGCTGAAGTGGAAGCTGCTGAACAAACATGTACCTCACATGGATCTTCTGCAGGAGCAAAGCAAACACACAGATAAACTGACTTGCCTGTCATTTAATAAATGCATATTTTATAGAACTATCACAAATAATAAATGAAAATTTAAATGTAGACGTGACTACAATTAAATATATTTGGACACTGTACTGTAGATACAAAATTCACTGCACATATGACTTAGGAATTTACTAGACTGTATCTAGAAATTCAGAAAGCTGTATAAAGGAGGTATTGTAATTGAAGAATTTTGATAACCCAGATTCATTCAGACCCACTTATTCTGCATATAATTTCAAGTAATTTGCATTCTGTTAGCTTGTAAGATCAGGACTTCTTGTAACTCTTTAAAGTATTCATTAATATAATCAACCTTATTCAATTTCATCTTATTCTTTCACGATGAAGTGAGGGGTTTAGATTGATAATTTTAATTTACAATTTTCAAATAAAATTCTCTAACAGATATATGTAAGCATTACTTATAAATTATTTTAAAAACCCAAAATACTTTCCATTATGCTGATGATTTCCCTAGGCATTAATTTATTTTACCATTATTATGAATGATCTCTTATATCATGAAGCTTGTAATGCTTCCAACCAGCTACAGGTCTCTCCTAGGATCTCCTCTCCTTTCATTTGTGTTTAGTCATCCATGGTATTGTCTTAGTTTTGAACAGGATTTACAGTGAGCGAAACCTCTACTCCCACTGTACTGTCTCTTTATTTCAATGAAAAACTTATGCATACAGGTTTTCCTGTGCACCACGTATTTCAAGATAATGCTTGATATGATGGTGGTATGACCAAGATTTATTCCACCTGCTTTCAGTTATACCTTCCTACACCTTTGCAAAACAATACAAATGCTTTTTGGTTGTTTGAAAAGTGTAGGTATCTTCACACAAAAAGTGTGAAGCATTTTTTGAAATGCTTTGCTATAATTTTTAAAAGCAGTTTGCCAAAAGGTACTGACATATTTTTATGACATATTTGAAAATGTGCACATAACAATTCATTTACTCAGTGATTGACTTTTATATCACATGTAGCACCCCAGTCACTTTCTTATTAAGTAAATTACACCTAACTTGTATTTTACTTCTTTTTTCTTACATTTCAACAAAAGAAACACCCTGAAGATTACAGATCATGAGAATAATATATTCTGTTCATTCTAGTGTACATGCTTTATTGGTATCCACTGTTCTCTTTCTTCTAGTCTGAATTTTCCCAGAATTATTCCTGACAAATAGGATTGTTTTTATTTATCAGTGTTGGTTTTAACCCTACAAGTCATTATCTTGTACCTTTCTGCATCAAAGCTGAGTGTAAAGCTGTTCTCTTTGAAATTTGCTATTAGTTGAAGTTTTCCTAAAGCAAGCCTTGAACACCCTGATCAAGCAAAACGACAGCATGTGAAACCCAGAGCTATTCCAGTGATAGTGCAAGGATCAGACCATCCATGTAGGGATTACCAAAGGGAGTGAGTTCATAAAATGAATGAATAATATAAATCTCTTATCTACCCAGTGAAGGACAGTATATCAAGCCTTTGTCATTCTACTTTTTAGACCTAGCAATTACTTTGCGTAACAGAAAAGTAACAGAATTTTATCTTTTTTTTCACTGAAAAATGGTTATAACTACTGGGTTCTAACATGAAAAAAACCTCTCAAATAATAACAGCTGGCTTGCAATCCCAGAACAACAGTGCTGCTCCTTTCCCATCAGTGGAAAGTAGTTGCTGCATTGCACTAGACACATGACAGGTGCCAGTAGTACAGTGGCAAGGGAGGAAGAGATGAGAGCCAGTGCTAGGTGTGAGTTGCCCTCTGAAAGGAACTTGATGCCTTGCAACATTCCCGTAACTCCTAGGTTGTAAAAAGGAACAGGCTGAAGTTACTTACAATGAACACATCTAGCTGCACTTTATATGTCTTTACTCAGAAAGTCTTTTTTTCTCCCGCACTGGATCTAATGCTAAATAGTTTATAAAGAATTATATTTTTTTTACTATTACTATTTTTAGTGTGGATATGTTTCACATTAATGCTGTGAGCAATTGATTGCTTTTTTTTTTTATATCTGTGGGCCCTAGAATAGTTTTAAGACATGACATTTTGTCCAGAGGTAAAGTCTGTTTCTGAAAATGGTCTTTTATCCCTGGATAAAATCTTGTGATATTACTAGGAGGGCCATTCCTAAATGTTTATATATTTGATTAGTATGATAAATAAGATAAAGTTGTAACCTAATACCACCAAATATGAGTAAGACAAGTTGACTGCTTGTAAAGACATTCAGTAATAAAAAGTTTCAAGTATGTTGTGAGTCAGGAAAAGAAAACCTTTGAAGACAGTGAAAGAATAGAATAGTACTTGGCAAAAAGATAAAAAAAGAAAATAAAATTAAGGTTCTTCATAATCCTATTAGCTGGATCCCACTGCAATCCCTCCATCTTAGAGATAAAACCTAAAGGTAAAGCCTTCTTAGGACCATAGGACATTTAGATGGGTCCATCATCCAAAAACCCTGTTCCTTGTAGATATTAATTGGAAAAAACATCTGAACAGCTAACAGTAGTTGAATTGTAATACTTCTTGGGATCATCTGAGTCAAACAAATATTTTTCCCCTACAAGTTTTCTGCTGTGTCCTCTGTGCTGTTGAATTCATGGTGTTTGAAACAAATAAGTATTCTTCAGGGATTTGTTCTTGTTTTCTCTCTCATAGCTACCTTCATTGCTGTGAAATCCTTAAGAGAAAGGCAATTATTTGCCATTTTCTTACAGCTCCACTTCAGTGACTACTTATATTTTGAGCATCAGAACTCCTCTGGACGTGGAAAATCTCTAGAATTTAAAACTTACTGGGAGTTCCTCTTGTTTGTGGTCTTGGAACTGTTGGTGCCAAGAACTTCACACTCCCGCCCACCCCAGTTCTTTTGTCTCATCTACGTAGGTATTTTTCAATTTATAGCTCTATCAAGAAGGGAGCTAAAACTTTTTATGAGAGGATTATGGAAGTGCTGCTTTTCTCCTTCAGCACTGCCAAATCTGACAACTTTATGCCAAGGCTTGCGATATTTGATCCTTTGTTTTGTAGCTCTTTTAAAGTATATGTGACTGACGGGTTCCACTATAAAGGAACCCTTGCCAATGTTTAAAAACTTTGAAAACATTATTTCAATAAATCCTGAAAGCCCCAAGACAGTCAAAAAGAGCTCCCTGAAAGAAGTCATCCTACAACTTTTTCTGTTGTAATTTTGAAAAGATATTTTGACTGTTTAAATGTACTTAATGTATCTCAATGATCCTTTCTAAAATACTTCCTTCTCTGTCCTGAAATATGTTGTTCAGGTTCTAGTGGAGTGCAGACAGGTATCTTTACTTTGGAGTTCTTTTAACTTTGCTTCATCACAGACTTGAGAGAAGTTGGACCAAATAATGCTGTTCCAGGAACAGGTTGAGGAAGATTATTCTCATCTTCTTTATCCACCTTATAGGAAATTCAAAAGAACACAAAAGGATTAATCTTTGCCACAGCAGTAAAAACATAGCTAATTTGGTTTGTAGATTCTGTATGGGATCAAATACATTTATTCTTTTTTGTAAAATCAAGCCAGTCTTGAAGGTACATTTATGTATTGACTAAATTATTATGATAAATTTTAAAGAAAGACAGGTTACTTTATCTATGTCTGAGAAGATAAAGATAGAAATCTTGCAATCAAGGAAAAACTCCACTAAAATGCTTTGCTGTTACAAAATACATTTAGAATATTTACTATTTAATTAAGTTTGTTTTTTGCTACTTTTGCTGTATTGGATCCTTCAGTGAATTCTAGGCAACTTGAAAGCCTTACAGAGATGCTGCATTCACTATCATGCCCTTCTGAAAGAAATCTTTGTGTTTCTCCATCTTTCAGTGTAACGATCTTTAAAAATATGTTAGAGTAGGCGTTGCTATCTGCTAATCAATTCACTGTGAGAGGTTTGCTGTTCATGTAAATATTTTTACCACCCTTTCAGCTTGTGTCATCTTTCTGTGAGCATCTCCTTTCTGGTATCAGTTAATTGTGCTAAAGGACCTCAGACACTTAAATCACAATTTTCTTGTGTAGAAACAGGTGATATACAATCTCTTGGACTAAAGCACACCACAGATCTTATTATAGATGTGGCCATGTATAGGAAAATTTTAGGCAAGGAGCACACTGGACAAAAGATTCATAAATGTTTTTGGCTAGGCAGATTGCTCTCTTCCCAAAGCAGGGAGCCAGAGAAAACAGGTGCTGTTGCTCAGAGCTGTGTAAGTGTCCTCAAGCAGGCTGGCTGAGGAAAAAGCTAGTAGGAAGGCAGAAGCCCCATGTGTCTCCCCAGTAGATCCATATTTGAAATACATATAAAGAGTGTGAGTATAAACATATACATGCATACAAAGAGTTAGAAGCTTAATTTCTTTAAATAAGTTACTTGAATGCATACAATAGGCATAAATATTAGCTACATGGAAATTCATAAGCAGATTGGTCTCTTGAGGACTCCAGAAAGTCTGTATTTTCCTTTAAGGACCTTTTAAAAGATTTCTGGGTCTCAAGAAAAAAATAATTTACAACTTTTTCCTATTGAATACTGAAGCGAAAGAAGAAAGTCTATCATTCTTACCATGCACATTGTAGTTAATAATAACATTTAATTTTGTCTTGTTCTGAAGAACAAGACAGGAAAGTCATTATATTTACAGCTGTTTCATAAATCTTATGTGCTCCTAAGTTGAGCTGGGAATATGAAAGCAGTTAAATTTTTCAGTATCTGTACTGAATTCTACAAAACACTCTTAAACAAATTTAGGACTGTCCTGTTCATTGCAGAACCTCTAACCTACTTAAATGTCTACTTAAAGCAGTACCAATCTCAGTAAATAAATAGTACTTACCATGAACAAGGACAGCACTAGCATAAACAGTCAATATCCAAATCTGTCAGTTTTGCATTGGTTTACTTAAATCTGAATAATTTATTTAGTTAGGCATGCTCAGATTATTCCAGTATTGGTTATGTTGAACTTTCATTCAGAACAACTTATTTCCTCTGCATGTTCCTGCCTCCCAAACAAATGAATAACCAGTTAAATTTCATATGTACAGTTTGTTTGAATTATTAATGTTATGAGTAATTTAATTGCACCTGGAAATTGCCAGAGTCATTAAAATGTGTTAAATCTCTATTTGCTCTCAAAATGGTATCCACTGACATTTTGTATAAGGGCTCTTTTTTTCCTCTTACTTTCAGGACTGATAGTCCATGAAGGTGCATCTGTTTATCGAGTGTTTAAGCGCTGGAGAGCTGTGAATCTACACTGGGATGTGTTAAATTATGATAAA